>RAHM01000443.1:195238-377060 GCA_003713295.1 Parotia lawesii
CTTTTCACCCCATACATTTACCTTGGTGCAATGGTGATATTTGGTCTGGGGTCTTCTTATTGTTCATTGGGTTCTACAGAGCCTCTGGGTAAGCTGGCCACCTGGTGCAACAAGTCCCCATGCCCTTTGTTAGGCAAAGGGTCAGCACCAGTTCACAGCTCATTGCAGGGGGCTCCTGACATTTCCCACTACCCAGTGCATAACCTGCCACTTGCACACTGAGCTAATTGCACTAGGTGTGTTCCTCAACAGTGATCTACATTCTCAAAAATGCTAGTCTAACAGCTGGCTGCACACATTTAACATGAACTAGGCATTTAACAATCAGCCCAAAAGCCTAAATGGGAGCTGTTGTTCAAATTGATGGGAGAAATGGGTGTTAATGTCTTCACAGATGAGTCAATTTGAAAGAACCAGTCAGGTTCTGGAAGAATGAGTGTGGGGGTCTTTATGAGCATCAAGCCACCCAAGTTTGTTGCAGAACTGAGCACACTCTGAGCTTCAGGGGAGAATGCRCAAACCTAATACACTTACAAATATTAGCTTTGGGGTTAAAGCTAATTTTAATGGTCATACATGCATGATGAGGGTGGGATACATGTTCAAGGGGGAACATGTAGTAGGCAGTTTGGGAAGTCTGTACCTTCCTAGTACCTTAGCCAATGGGGAAAGGAGGAGGGCAACATGCAGCTGGGAGTTTAGGATAAACGGAGGCTGTGTCCTCCAAAAACTCAAGAGAGACCCCATGGAGTTATAGCCTAGTGGACTCTCTCCCTTTATACAAATACAGTTGATTCTTGCAGGACTCCTCTGTCTCCTTTGTGGACATTGGCGTTTCACAGCATGATTATCCGCACAAGATTAAAGTAAGTGGATTTTTTTTAAGATCCACAGTTTCACTCTATTTATTTCCTTTTTTTTAAGGCTCATAAACAAGCTCTTGTCAAAAACCTAAGAAAAGCCTGCCATGACCTGCCCCGCTACACAATGCACACAGTGACTGACTCTATGTGAACTATCAGAATGGGGAGTTACTCAAATGTGATGACTGTTTGCCGTAACAAGCTCCTGAATTAAAGGTCCTTCAGCTCTCCAGTCCAAGTGTTTTTATAAAGGCTAGAACAGCACATGTTGTATTTTTCAACCTACAAAAAGCAACACTCAAGTTSAATGCTGACTGTTAGATATTCCTGTGCACTCATATAGGGGAAAATGTGAGCAGACAAGTCCCCTGTAAAGTTTCAGTGAGGGTTTCACTTACGAATCTAACCATTTAAAAATTGTTCTTTAAGCTATAAAGGAAGTGCATTCTTTTTTTCCACAAATAATACCTTTAGAAGTTTTGTTCATGACTGGAATTGATTCAGAATTTCAAGTGAAATAAACATTGTTTCATAATCTAAGGAGTGCCAAATAACAAAATAAGTTCCCACTAATTTATTTCTTTTGAATAATACTAGTTTACAATGTACAGAGAAGCAAGAGGAAAACATCCAGCAGACTAATTTTCATGACATCTCACTAGATTCTCAGTAAATATGTTAAAAATTGTATAAGAGATGAGGAAAGATTATTTAAGTAATTTTAATTATTAGAAGTAAATAAAAACATGTGGCAAAAAGTGGCATGTCAAATTTAATAAACTAGTTTGGTACAGTTTTGAGATACTCTGAACTAACACTAAAAGTGAATCTCAGGTCATTTGAAAAAGTTCCCACATGATAGGAGAAATGGGTGTTAATGTCTTCACAAATGACTCCATCTGGAAGAATGGGTGTGGGGATCTTCACTAATGATATGAAAAATGGGTGTTAATGTCTTCACAAACGAGTCAATCTGAAAGGACCAATCGGGTTGTGGAAGAATGATTGTGGGAGATCTTTATAAACATCAAGCCACCAAAGTTTTTTGCAGAACTGAGTACACTCTGAATTTCTGAACTTTAGGTTAGGGGACAATACACAGCTTAATAGATTTATGAATATTAACTTGTCTGCCCAGGGTGGGCTTAAAGCTAATTTTAATGGTCATACATGCATGATGAGGGTGGGATACATGTTCAAGGGGGAATACATAGTAGGCAGTTTGGGAAGTCTGTACCTTCTTAGTACCTCAGCCAATGGGGAAAGGAGGAGGGCAACATGCATCTGGGAGTTTAGGATAAATGGAGGCTGTGTCCTCCAAAAATTTAAGAGAGACCCCATGGGGTTATAGCCTAGTGGACTCTCTCCCTTTATTCAAATGCAGTTGCAGGACTCTAGTCTTCTTTGTGGACACTGGCTTTTTACAGCATGATTTTCTGCACACACAAATCTGCAAACCTGGTGTTGATTATCCCCAAACTAACAAAGAGGAGGACTGCAATGTTATACATATCAAACAAAGCAAAGGAGACATATGACTTTAAGTTAAGGTCATGCCACTCAAACTGCAATACCTTTTTACAAACATATTTTTCCAGAAAGGGCAAACCTAACTTCCTTTAGCAGGGTCTGTAGCTTATTATTCTCTGCAATGATTCAGACATAATTTCAGACATAATGTTTCTCTTTGAAAAACAGAATCACTGTTCTGTCAAGTATAAAACAAGCACATATTTCCCTTCAGGGCACTAAGTTTAAGTTGAGGAGCTGTTTGAGCCTTTGAAGACCTTACAGTCAGTGTATTTGATAATCTACTCAGTTGTCTGGGTTGTTTTTCCCCTTTTATTACACCTGTATCATTTGGACAGGATTCTGGCRCAATACTACCAAATCCTTCCAAGACTCTTCATGTGTCCTATGACACATGTTCAACTGGTAACACCAACGATTTTAATCAGTTAGAGGTTTTGAGTAGCCACCAATCTGTATTCACACACTACAAAACCAGCTGTGTGCTGTATACAAAGCATGCTCTTAGCATGGCTTAGAAACCATCAGTGTGAAGGAACACAACTTATTCAAAGGGCAAGAGGCAAATCAGCTTCATGGTATCTTCATTCACAACCATTAGTTTCACTGATGATGGTAAATGTGTAATGAAAATATTTCTGAGAAGATTATTCCCTGGAAGCTTTCTCACCATGCATATTTGTTGTGAGAGAAAACTGCCATGCGGTTTCTGATACAGTCAGGAAACTGCATTTAGAGCTGAACAATTATCTATTGTACAGTTCTCCTCCTAAAAGCTCCACTTTTTAAAAAAATTAATCACTCCTAGCCATAGCAGTTATTAATCAACATTCATTTATTTACTTTGTCATTCTTTCATTTTGGAGAAGGTGGTGGTCATTATGCTTGTGCAAAAGGTATTCTTGGAGATTAAAGTTTCTGGCCTTTCCCAGAAAAATTTGTGCCAGTGTCTCCTTAATATCCTGTGTTGAAATCCATGTCCCACACAGACTGAAAAGATCTGGTAATGCTACAGATATAATTTGAAATAAAATGGTTTTCAAATAACAGAATGAAAATATATAGGTATTAACTTACAAGTTTTAAACAACAGGAGCAGACAGAGTACATTAAGTCTTTATGGATTAGACAGCCAAGAGTTCTGTGTTTCTCCTTGCATTGGAGAGTACTCTTAAAGACTTTTAAAAACACAGTACAAAAACATGTGAGATGCACTGAACCCATCGCTTCCTCATCTCGGAATAGCATCATGTGGTACTCCTCATGTGATATAGATATAATTTGGGAAACTGCTTAAGTCAACAAGCTGATTTTGTATAAACCACTCAGCAGTCTTAACTGCAACCTGGACTGTTTTTCATATCGTGAAACAAAGCTGAACAGCCCTTGATATAGGGGCTTTAAGGGTTAATTGCTGATTGTAGGTACTGCTAGTATTGCTAAATTTTGCAGCTGCTTGCTAGACAATGTATATTGCTTCTTCAATACTAATTATGCTTGCCAAACAGAAAGAGAAGGATGTAGGGGAGAATAAGGGTAAGATGCAAGACCATTGATGAGAGGAAGAAACCGTGACCAAAGATACCTGCTTTCAGACCCTGAAACCAGCCTTGAGGTTTGGACTTGGACCAGGAACTCAGAGAGCATGTGCAAGAGGGCAAGGTGAAAAGTTCAGTCCTGAGGAAGACTCGTTTACTTCATCTTAAGATCCCTGCCCACGACCACCAGGAGGCACTGCGCAGTCTCAAGGCATATGGAAATAACTTTTGAGCTCATTATAATACGAAGCGGGGCTAGGTAATGAATAAGTGTAAGCGTATTGTGCAACCGAATGCATATGTCACTTGTAACCTTATATATACCAAGCTGAATACCGCAAACAGCAYGCATGTTTTTGGAGGACTACCTCCCATGCGTCCAGCGCTGTAATAAACATACCTACTGTACAACTTTATGAGTTGTAGAGTCTTACCGGTAGCAAATCATCCTATCATCCACCTTTGTTTTCCCAGTACTGCTCACTCATTTCTTCCTTCCTTTCTTTGACTACAAACCTGTATTCCCCCACAGATTTTCTACTCCCTATTAGTTTTATAATATTATGTATTATTTCAATACTACAATAACATGAAAACATTTAAATAATACCTTTGTCCTGATAATATATATTGTCTCTATATCATCTATAAGAAGTTTGCTTGTTCAGTAAAACCCAATTTGTAAATATATTTCAGCTACACACAGTGACAAGTGATTCAGTTTTAGGCACTGCAATATAAGAAAAATATAATGCTATTAGAATTGGTCCAAAGGAGGATTACCAAGATGGTGAAAGGCCTAGAGGGCCTGTTTCTTAAACATGTTTTTTACAGAAGTTTAATTCCTAAGAGTATAGTTAAATTAACTTCCTTTGGTGTCTTTCTGTTTACCCTTGATACAAATCTGTGGTGGCCAGTTGGCCTGTGGTACAAGGGACAGAGACAATTCTTGATAAGACAGTCCCTAGTACCAGATAGTTCTGTCACGGTCATGGTGAGGAAAAGAAGCCTCTCCCAGAATGCTATGTTCGGTTATGGTCATCTACCCCAGTTCTGCTTCCCCGGCTGGCTCCTGGTGCTCGCCACACCCCTGTATTTAAGCCTGAGTTCTCACGTGTTCTGGGTCATTTGCCTTTAGAAACCTTCACAGGTAGTAGCAATAAATTGCTTTCTGTGGAAATCTATGCAAGGACCCTTCCTATCTCCTTGCCGTCAACTTTATTACTGAAGCTATGCATGCATTTGTGCATGCGCACATGTGTGAATGTATTCAGCAGATCCTGCCGACTGGCTTAGCTATGGAGACGCTGTTTAGAGATTGCGACACCCCACACTCTGGCACAGAACCCTGCAGAGCCAGGGGGCTTAGTAATACAAATCTAGCAGCGTTTGGAAGGTGTCTCTGTGTACTCATGACCAAAACATGGGTTTCATTTCTTAATACACTGAAAATGCTTGTAATTTATAAACATTAATAATATTAGTTCAAAGCAAATTTTAGTTCAAAGCAGAAATACTACATATTTTTGTGTTTCCTATTGAGTTCATGCTTTCCTTAATGTTCCTACATTCATTCCTGAAGCTGAAATCCTTCCACAGAGACAAACCTGCCATATGCTCATAAAACCTGATGCCTGGCTAGCATATTCCTAATTCAGAATGTAAGCTTCTGCTGAATCAGTGTGCATATGATGGTTTGAAGAAACATGTTTTCATAATTACATCCTTTCAACAAATAGCTGGAAGAAGAGACAGGTGAATGCTGTAAGGTCTGCTCTTATTATAACAAAATAGTTTTCCAAATTATGAATGGGCAGTTACATATATGTATCACAAAGTATGCATCTGAAAAAGCAAGACATGTCTTTGTTTACCTCATTTTCCTCATTTCTTTAGCAAATAGAACTTTACCATTTGTATCACCAAGCAAGTCCCTCATTCACTCTCAAACTATGTCAATCCAGATGATAACCACAGCCCTACTGAAGTGCTATGCTAGAAAACAAAACAGTTTAATATTATTTAAGCTTATATTGTTCCTGCTTTTGCTTCTCTCTCAACTTTTAACACCTCCTTTTAGATGAAAAGACTGGAGAAATTTGTCATCTTTTTCACCTAGACCTTTTGCAGTCACAACTTCTTTATGTGCAGGTCTGTACACAGTGTGCAGGGTTTCTCAGAGCCACTCATGTTTCCACCGCTAGATTAATAGAAGCACTTCACAACTTTATAGCTGCACATAGCAGAGCAAAGTGCCTTTGCTAGTGATGTGACAAACCCTGGAGGATTCAAACATCTGTAAGATTCTGTACCACCTTCTGTAATTTTTTTGAACTGTCCTGAAGAGGTTCCAAACCACCTGAGACAGGAGTCTAGTCTCCAAGTCTAACCACTGTGCAACTCTTACTAACACACTTAAATTGAAGCATTAAAGGATAATAAAGATGCAATTCAGAATTATCTTAAATTTATTCTTTGAACTCACCCCAAATGAAAGTTACTGGAAAAATTATGAGGAAAATACAGCTTTACTTATGTTTTCCRTTGAAGATATTTCAGTTCTGAATTCAGATAAGAGTATCAAGGCCATGTTGGTAAGTAAAGGCTGAGCATCGCTTTTCAGAGAATAAAAATGTGAGAGATGATGTTGATGACCACTTATCTCTTATGGCTTCTCAAGGACATTGACAAAAAGCATAATGTTGGCCTGCCAATAGGCTCCCACAGACAGAATAACTGGGACACTGTACTCCCAAGTGTTCAGACCATCCAGCTGAGAAATAGGGTGAAATGAAACTGAAATAAACTGAAATAAACTGCACCAGAATTGGTCATTCAAAAATTCCTGAGAGATTTAGGAGAGACTGTTTCTGCAATCACCAAACTTCTCTTTGGGTTTGGTGTCAAAAGAGTCAAAACCCTCAGGTGTTCGGGATTTTCTTCACATGAATACTCTCCACTGGAAACTGTTGGGGCCTCCAGATAATTTACATTTTGCTTTAAAAACAGGACAGACTCATCTGTTCCAGGTATCCTTGTACCTCCACACTGATATTCACAGCTTACAGGTATGATTGTGAGGTAGCCATGACAATCCTTCCACACCCCAACACTGAATGATCTCCAGCACTGCCCTCCTCTAGGTGACTGCTGTGCGTGCTGACAGCAGAGTCCTTCAGCCTCCGTGGATAAAGCTCTCATCTCTGGAAACTGCCGTGCTTGTCAGCCTTCTAGCCCCTCAACCTCTACAAGCTTTAGAACAGGACTGAAGATTAATTCATCTTGTTCAACTTGACAGCTTTTTTATAAAACAGCCATCAAAATGCAGCATTGCTTGAGATAGCAACAAGGTGGCTGATTATTGATACTTACTTAGTCCTTGGTGTCTTTAAGCTCTGTCAATAAATAGATGGGTGCTCAAGTTTTTCACACATCATGAGTAATTAAAATTGAAGCCATAACACGAAATAGAGCAAATTGTTGTTGTCGTTGCCTCATACCAAGGCAAGACCTTGTTACTAAAGCAGAAAGAGGTGCCTCAGCCACTTCCTCTTCGAGTGGAAAGCAGTGGAGCCATCACTCAGGCAGCTCTGACTCAGTGTGSGCAGGGCCAGCAGAGAGAGCACCCACTCCTACCCATMGATTAGCCACCCCCAGGAGCACAAGCAACCAGGAGTGTGGCAAATAGAGCATGGTGTATCAGCCAGGGCACAGCATGGCAGCTCACAGGTAGGGTGAGCAGGAAGGGCGCTGAGGCACTGCCAGCTCAAGCAGTTATCTTGGTAGTCATCACCCTTGCCAACAGAGCTCAGGTACGCTGTCCAGTCAGATAAAAGTTTCTTCCACTGCGCACACCGAAGGGATGTGGCAATCCAGAGGGAGCAACCACAAAAGCACGCAGGGTCCAGGTCTTAGTCTGCAGGGTGTGCCAGAGCCTGGTGCTGCTCTCAAAGGGSAGCACAGACAACAGCTATATGAGATGCAATCAGGTCAATGATCTGCTCAGCCTAGTGGCAGAGCTGAGAGATGAAGTAGAAATACTAAGTGTTAGTGACTGAGGAAGAAATTGACGGTGAAGCTCCACTATACCATGCTTTGGACAAATGCACCCAACCATTCACTTCACAAGAAGCAACAGATCTCCTACCCTCTCACCACCAGGGAGAAGGAAGGGAGCTTAGAGACAGAGGGGAGCAGAAAAGGGTTTCTGGTCGGGGTTGCAGGCAAATCCCTTCTCGACCTACCTCACCTTCCTATGTGCCTTTATACAATACGTATAAGACCCTAGAATCTGAGCAGGGAAATGAGAATGTGGATTAAGGTTCTTCTGGAAYGGAGGGGGTGCCTAGGGCATGGCAGCCTACCTCCCACATCACAACCTCCCCAAGTAAGACATAAAAAAGGGTAGTAGTCATTGGTGACTCCCTTTTAAGAGGAATGGAGGGCCCAATATGCCAACCAGACCCAACCCACAGGGAGGTGTGTTGAGCCCCTGCGACCCAGCTAAGGGACATGACAAAGAAACTTCCCAGCCTGGTACTGCCCACTGATTATTACCTTCTACTGTTTTTCCTGGTAGGCACTGCTGAGGTCCCAACAAGAAGGCTGCAGACAATCAAGAGAGGCCTCAGGGCCTTGGGACAACTGGTCAATGGATCTGAAATCCAAGTTGTTCCTTTCTGTCCTGCCAGTTGCAGAGAATGATGGGGCAAGAAACAGGAAAATCATGCAGGTCAACATCTGGCTTCAGGACTGGTGTTACCAGCAGAATTTTGGGATTTTTGATAATGAGTTGGTTTATATGACAGAACCTGGCAACAAATACAGTCCACATGTCTCAAAAGGGATAAAGAGTCTTAGCTCAGGACTTAGCAGGGCTAATTGAGAGAGCTTCAATGTAGAGTTGAAAGGGGAACAGGAACATAGCCAGGCTCAACAGAGATAAGGTGTTGGAAGGGGAGAACTATAGCAACCATGCTCGTAGCAAAAGGAAGTTTAAGAGTGAATATCTTAATCGAGCACAAGCAGCCAAAGACATAACCAACGTTGGGCACAGGGACTACAGGGCATCCCTTTGCACCACCTACTGGGATACTGACACAATCAAATACTTCTATAAAGTGCCTGTATACCAATACATGCAGTATGGGGAACAAACAGGAGGAGCTAGAGATCTGTGTGCAGTTACAGAGCTTTGATCTCATTTCAATTACGGAGGTGTTGTGGAATAGCTCACATGATTGGAATGTTGTCATGAAGGGCTACACACTGTTTAGGAGAGACAGACCAGGGAGGCACAGTGGTGGAATTGCCCTCTTTGTGCAACAACACTTGGAATGTATTGAGCTGTGTCTTGGGGTGGATGATGAGCAAGTTGAGAGCTTACGGATTAGGATAAAACACCAGACTAGTAAGGGTAACATTGTGGGTGTTTGCTACAGGCCACCTGAGCAGGAGGACAAAGTGGATAAGACCTTCTACAGATAGCTAGAAGCAGCTTTAAAGAAACAAGCATTGGTTCTTGTGGGATTCTCTTAACTACCTCCTGGAGAAGCAACACAGCAAAACACAAACAGTCTAGGTGGTTCCTGGAAAGCATTGATGACAACTTTCTGACACAGGTAGTGGATAATCCAAGAAGGAATGACATACTGCTTGACCTTATACAAACAAACAGGGAAGGAGTTGCTGGAGATGTGAAGGTTGGGAGCAGCCTTGGCTGTAGTGACCATGAGACTGTGGAGCTCAGTAATGGGCAAGGAGGAAGCAGAGCAGCAAATAATTGTCACCTCGGAGTTCACGACAACAAACTTTAGTCTCTACAGGGATTTCCAAGGAAGAATCATATGGGAACAGACTCTGCAGAAAAGCTCTCTTAAGAGCTGGCTGATATTCCAGGATCACTTCCTCTAGGCTCAAGAACAATGCATCCCAATGAGCAAGAAATCAGGTAGAGGGGGCAAGAGAACTACATAAATGAATAAAGAACTCCTGTGATTTCTCAAGTATAAACAGGAAATACACAGGAGGTGGAAGCACAGTCAGACCACTTAGAAGGAATATAGAGGGATTGTCAGAATAAGTAGAAATGAGACAAGAAAGACCAAGGCCCATCTGGAATTAAATCTGGCCAAGGATGCCAAGGGCAACAAGAAAGACTTCTTCAAATACATCAACAAAAAAAGGAAAAGAAAGGATAACGTGGGCCTGTTACTAAATGGAGGGGGAGCCCTGGTAACAGGGAATGCAGAGTGGCAGATCCACCTCATTGACAAGACCAGCCCTCAGGGATCTCTGACCCAGATGAATCAGGGTAACAAACTTTGGAAGGAAGACCTTCCCTTGCTCAAGGAGGACTGGGTTACAGAACACCAAGGCAAACTTGATATCCACAAGTACAAGGCAACAAAGATGATTAAAGGACTGGAGCATCTCTTACAAGGCTGAGGGAGATGGGCCTCTTCAGCCTCAAGGAGGACATTATCAATGTCTATAAGTATCTGAAAGGAAGGTGTCAAAAGAGTGGAACCAGGCTCTTCTTGGTGGTGGCAAGCAGTAAGACTAGAGGCAACGGGCAGAAACTGATGCCCAGGAAGTTCCACCAGCATATGAGGAAGAACTTCTTAACTGCGTGGGTGACCACACACTGTATTAGATTGACCAGAGAGGGTGTGGAGTCTCCCTTGCAGAAGATATTGAAGAACCATCTGGACACAATCCTGTGTCATGTACTCTAGGATGACCCTGCTTGAGCAGGGAGGTTGGACCAGATCATCCAATGTGGTCCCTTTCAACTTCACACATTCYGCGTTTCTGTGATGCTGTGACTGTTTATTAGTGCAGAAAGTTACAGAAGGAGAGTTTGTCACCACAATCCGAAAACATTCACAGTATTGCCAGGTGAAAGAAAAAAAGAATTACAACTGCAATCTGAAAGCTGAAGTACTACCATTCCTGTGGCTTAGCCAGACTAACAAAAAAAGCAGCAACAAGCTAATCGCTTTTCAGAACATGAAGAGCTCCTACCAAAACATGTTGGACCAGCCACCCAGGAAATCAAACTCATTTCTTCATCCATACATAACACAGCGTTTGTAGTCCAATTTTTTTTTATCACTATGCTTAATCATGACCTACAATGAGTTTGGTTCAGCAGCAGTTGGAAAATAGCTTAGTCTCTACACCTGCACATTTCTTGAGTATTGCCATGAAAATCAACATGCTGTTGCACTTTGCAGGGCTTAACCATATGCTCCAAAGCCARTGACTCCTTTCACAAAACCACAAGATGTAAATTACAGGACCATCTCTGTTCTGGGGTGTGGATCACACAATTCTTGCAGTAAGTATCGGATAAGCATTTCTGTCTTCATTAAAAGACAGAAGTGAAGAAGTCTTTAGTCAGTACCACTGGAATTTGTATAAATGTTATTAGATAGCTGAAAAAACCTCCAGGGAAATTATCAGCTCATGTGGAACTCAGTTATAGTAGTATCTGTTTTGATAGAGGAAGGGGAAAAAAAGCCTAGAATTTTAAATCAGCCTTTAGCAGACAAAAGAATCAGAATAGATAGAGTCCATGTACGGAACTGTTGAAATATTGTCAGCATATTTCACTTCTTAAAACTGTACTTCGTTTTTCATTAAAAATCAAAGTAAGTGCTATCTGCTGTGAATTTTCCCAGAAAGAACAAGTAAGAATCCAAGAAAGAACCACTTCCATCCTATCCACTCATTACTACTAACATCCCAGACTCTGAAAATCAGCCTGATAAGACAATGGTCTACAAGCCTAGAATGTATCACTGATCAACAAGCCCAAAGAGCACTGTCTGCACTGCATGAAGCATTGTTTCTGACAACAAACTTAAGAGAACAGAAATATTTTTTCCTCTTTTAAAAATAGTTTGTATTAAACAAGACAGGAATTAAAATAAGCTGAAAACTTGGTTTATGTAAGTATTAGTCAAGTCAGGTTCCAAAGGTTTGAACCTTAATTAATTTAATGCACCACTAAATCTGTATGTGTTGCACAGCAGCTCAGAAATAAGTTATTTGTATATATTAAGAGCAATAACCTCAGAAACACATAATGATTTAACTATAGCACTTCTATTATATTCAGACAATTGTTATATATCCTCTCTGAAGATACGKTTGTAGCTAGGTGAGGGGGGACGTGAGTTTAAGTATTCTCTGAATCAGAATGAAGATTAGGAATAAGTAGTTGTACTGATAAAAGCACTAATATAAAAAAGGTTTTCTGACCAGGCATTGGAGGCTCAGACGTTCAAAGTCCTGCTCTTGTGAGAAAACAAAGCACTTCTGTACCCTAATTATTCCCAAAATCTACCTGAGGGAAAAAAAAGTAAAACCACAACACAAAAAATCCACACCACCTCTTTGGAAATGAATGTACTAAATCTTAATCCTGAGATCTTAGGGTCAGTTTTAATAAGCTATATGTATCTAATAATGTACCTGTTGTGCAGGTATCTAATAATGTATCCACTTACATATCCACACAGGCACATCTTTGTGTATGGTCAAAAGTATAATCCACAATTGATTTATATCCACCTGAGATATTTTACAAAACCCTTGTGAAGCATAACATGTGCAGATAAGTACATAACAACTGGAAGTTTCTACCTGAGAACCTTATCCTCAGCAGGAGAACAATTATTCTTCTGCATGATGAAAATCTAACATCATCATCCACTGAAGCATAATATGAATTCAAACCCTGGAAATGTACACATGAAACTCCATAATAGGATCTGCATCTCTTCTAATAAATCAGTAGATGGAGGGGTTGAGGAAAGGAGATACACCAGCCAAAAACTACAGTAAATTGCTTCTTACTCTTTTCTGTGAGGCTGCTCACCGAAACACATATCAAGTATTTTAATGTGTGATCCCTTTTTAAACTAACGTACACACAAAGGAAGCCCAAATACTTGCTTCTAATTAAGGCTTATTTTCCATTTTTGGTGTTAACACTTGGAAGCCAGCCTATCAAAATACATCATTAGCCATGCTACCCTGTGCATGGCAGTCAGCATGGATCTGAGAATGTTTTCAGAAGAGACTCTCATAGATGTTTTCACCTTAATGTGAAAACAGTGATAAATCCTTTAGCTCAGAGTGCAGTATCTATGTAGATAGTGCATAAAGAACTTCAYCTGTCATCTAATTAAAGTAAATTCCATCCCTAAGTTATCATCCCAAAATAGGCAAGACATCAGGGCAAACGAAATGAATTTGTTGGGAGGAAAAAATACTTGGATAGTCTATTGTCAATGTTCTAAAGAAAACACAGAGTTAAATCAAACAGATAGACTTTCTGATGTGGAAATGAGGGAAGAAGGTTTGTAGTTTTCCCTGATTTGATAAGGCTTATTAGTGACTGGTTGTGGTTTAACCCCAGCTGACAACTTAAGTACTACACAGATGCTCACTCACTCTCCTCACTCTTGACCCCTTCAGTGGGATGGGGAGGAGAATTATAATAAAGGTAAAACTTGCGGATTGAGATAAGAACACTTTAAAAATTGAAGCAAGATGTAATAATAATAAAAATGAAAAGGAGAGAGAGCAAGAAATAAAGAAATAACACCTGAGAGAAATAAGGAATGCACAATACCATTGCTCATCATCAGTGGACTGATGTCAAGCCCATCACCAAGCAGTCATCAGCAGCTCCTGGCTAACTCATTCCAGTTTATATATTGAGCATGATGTTCTATGGTATGGAATATCCATTTGGCCAGTTTGCATCAGCTGTCCTGGCTCTGCTCCTTCACAGGTTTTTATGGATCTCCTCACTGTCAGAGCATGGGAAACTGAAAAGTCCTTGTTCTAAAGGAAGCTCTACTTAGCAACAATTAAAACATCAATGTGTTATCAACGTTGTTATCATACTAAATCCAAAACACAGCACTGTACCAACTACTAAGAAGAAAACTGATTCTATCCCAGCCACAACCAGTACATGGTTCAAGTGTAATTCACACTAAAAGTAAGAAATTTCTCTTGAGAAAAAGTCCTGTTGCCAGGAGATAGCTGATTCTCTCCTAGGGCAAATTCCCTCAGCAAAGATGCCTTATCCCTTGAATTTGATAAATTTTTAACAAAATGCCTTAGGATTCTCCCTTCATCATTTGCAAGGGAGACACACATTTAATAATGAGAGATTTTGAAGGCTGGAAGCTTATACAGGACTTCGGTTACATCACCCACCCTCTGAGGAGGTCCCCAACTAAAAGTTCGTTCCCATATTAACTGCCAAGATAACATCAGTCACTAACAATTCTGTTCTTTCTACCTCTTTCCTCCTTACCTCCCGCTCGTCCCCAATGTCTGACTGCTAAATCAAAGAGAAGGATTAAAACAACTCATCAATTCAAAGCAAATCTGAGACACAGCTAAGACATAAGAGTTCTGAATTAGTCATGGAAATGCTTCATCTTAGGGTAATTTAAATCACCAGATTTTTGTAATTACCCAGTACTGAAAATTGCCTAGAAGTTGCTATAGTTCATACTCTATAAATGCTTGATGGAAAAAATCAATGGACTACCTATCCACTTGCATATGAGGAAGGACTTCTTTACTGCGTGGGTGACCACACACTACAATAGATTGACCGGAGAGGGTGTGGAGTCTCCCTTGCAGAAGATATTGAAGAACCATCTGGACACAATCCTTTGCCATGTACTCTAGGATGACCCTGCTTGAGCAGGGAGGTTGGACCAGATGACCCACAGTGGTCCCTTCCAACTTCATTCATTCTGTGATAATGTCCTTACATAGAAAATAAGCTTTAAGAGAGCACTGATGTTTCATTCCAATGAAGATCTCTTCAGTGGGCCTAAGAGCACTAAAGGAGGAGATTAATCCCAGCAGAGTTTTCCTCACAGGAAGTAAATGCCAAAACTTAAAGATTACTTAGAATGAGACTTGCAAGGCAATAATATTTCAAAAGTGACAGTGGATTGTTTTAATCTACAGAGGTGTCAGGATAAGTAACCCTGATGATTACCAACTAAATCTGGGGGGAAAATATACTTTTCCACTTATTTTGTAAGTAATACCATTACATTTATGGTTTCACCTCTTGTGCCCCACACTAGCATAAATACATTTCTCCAAGAACATATTAACTAAAGGCTGAAGCAAACTGGAACTAAGAAGCACATACACAGATGAGAAAGAAAAAGAAAGTGGGAAAGGGATGGAAAAGGGATTTCTGCTTACGAATTTCCTGCCTGATTATCTGAAGTAGAAAAAACAAAATCCTTTTGAAGATTAGAGAAGTCTTGATATTCTGGCCATGTGGTTTTTATCAGATGTCAACCTTTCTTAATCAGAGTACAATCTTTTTGAAGAAACCACATTAATATTTTGCAGGGCCCATTAGGATGCTTTTTTCAGGGCCAAAGTCATATTTCAAAGACCCTTTGGTTACATTTCCTGCTGAGATATACTTCTTCTTTAGCATAAATAAGTATATTTGAAACAGAATGAGTTACACAGAGTTATAATACTGTGTGGATTTAGTCTTCTTAGCTTCATTTGCTTAGCCTGAGTAGCTGGATTTGGCAAAGCCTTAGGCCACAAGCTATGAAGTTATATCTAGATATGCTTTCGCCTGGGATAGTTAATATTCTGTGTAATTTTTCTAGTGGCTGCTACAGTGCTATGTCTTGGCTTTAGTATGAGAAGAATATTGATAACACAATGATGTTTTCGTTGTTGCTAAGTAATGTTTATCCTAAGTCTAGGGGTTTTTTAGTTTCCTAGGCTCTGCCAGCAACCAGGTGTGCCAGAATCACAAATTGGAAGATAAGGAGACTAGAGCCACCAGGAGAAGATGCAACTTGACAAATTATGAAGAGTTAATGGCCTGCCTGCATGGACACTTGAGACATAACTCAATAAGATGTTAGAAGACCCCAAAACAAGAATCACCATTGGACCAAAAAGTGCATTCAAGGCACATGAAGAGCATGTGAGGGGCAGGTGCGTAAGTCATAAACGTATAATTTTCCATGGATTTCTATGTTCTGGGTCCCTCTCTGGAGGCACCCAGCTTGAGCTGACCTGCTGCAGGAAACCTACTGTCGAGTCTGAAGAAGGAGGAAGCACACCTGAGAGTGTGTGTGTGAGCAAGGAGTCAAAAGAGGCACCCGCAGCTCTCTGGAGCTGCCTACTGGAAAGGGACTCTGGGCCTTGCAGTTAAAGTCTGGGTGGCATGTGCATGTAACTCCCTGAAGGGTGTGAGAATGTTTAAGCAGTGGCTTCTCCTTTAACGTTTCCTTTTCTACTTTGTACTTTAGGTAAAGCATTAACAGATGCTTGGGAGAAAGAAGAAATTCATTCATCCATGATGGACACATGAAATATCACAACTCCTTTTTCTTGACTTTTATCTAAAATGAGATCACTGTAAAAGAAGCATTTGCATCATAATAGAAAAAAAATTGTACAATTAACCAACATACCACTAAACTAAAAGAGCAATACATGCAATTCTGTGTTACTGATGGAGTAAAAATGCCTGACTGTGGACTCTAATGGAGGAAAATTTATGCCATGTAAATGAATGCAGATTATTTATCTGACAAATTTTGTGATGATAAATTGGACTTTAGTGAGTTTTCAGAAGTGCAAAATTGCCTGCATTAGCTGAATTCACCCAAGAGGATAAACCTAACCTAGGAGGAGATTGCCAAGGGCTCCTTGAAATGCTCCTTTCCCTTTTAATGTTCCAGGGAGCTGAAGGTGCTGAGTATCTCCTAGGAATATACAGCAGCCCACAGCTGGCAATCTTCAGGACAACTGGGAATCTCAACAGTCAAATCAAATATGACTGAGGTCTCAGGTGCTCAAAAAAAAAAAAAGGAAAAAAAAAAAAAAGCAAAACCAGCTCAGGACTTGGAAGTTCAGAGCTTTGGCTTCTGGTCTAGTTCTTCTTCTTGCTGACTACCTCCCCAGTCACTATATAGTAAGCTACCTACTGTTTACTTACCAAAGGGAAATAGACAGCAGAATGGTAAGATGACTTGAGTTCAGATTAAATATCCCACTTCTCTGGTATTGCTGTGGTTAATCTACATCACATTCAGTAGYTCAGATGCAATTCGGGTTGGGACTAACAAAGTTAGGGTTGTCTAGACAGCTGTGAAACTTCCAAGTTTATAACGAAAATCATACCAATATATTATTGTTACAAAAGCATTCAAGTCAAGTCAATTAACAGAATGATCAATGTAAGAGTCACTGTCTGTCATTTCTAATTACACTTTTAGGATGGCTCAGATTTAACCCCAGCTCTTTCTCGTCACATTTTCTTATGTACCTCATTTATTTTCTTACACATACTTCATTTTCCTTCCCAACAGGTTCAGAGGAAACTGTTTCTTTACACTCACTACAAGGTACAAAGGACAGCAGTGTTTCTCTTATATAGCTGCTGCCTACTATCATGTAGGCATTCTTATGTGATAACACTCCCCAAACAGAAACAAAAGGAAGAAGATGTAAAAGCAAGCAATAGATAATTTCAGTTCAGCTGTCAGACACCCTCAGAGCACAGTGATGTAGGAAGGCACAAAGACCATTTTGAAAAASCATATCAAAGGCAAAAAGAAAACCTACAACAGATGAAAGTGAGAAATGAAGGTGAAGACATGAGCCAAGCCATCGGTTTATGCACATTGCTGGAATTACCAGCTCAACAGGAGATGTTACTTAAAACCAGACTTTAAGTGAGCTGCTGTCCACCACTTCTTTTTGCTGGACGTTACACTTTTGCATTAGGTAGCAGTATGTGCACTTTTCCATTTAGCATCATACTTAATCACTCAGCAGGTGGAAAATTCAAGGCAGAACCTTACTAGCCATCTAGATTTCCTTAGGTGCTGCCAATGTATGGTTCCTAGGCATAAATAGCAGATAGCCCATTTTGCTGCAGAGCCCTCTGAGCCAGCAGTCAGCACCCATTGGGCAAGGTTATCAGGAGTAGCTKCTCAGCAACTGCCATGTGCCGGTCCCTGGAGTGGCCTCTTGGCCTCTGCAGAGCTCACACAATTTCTTAGACAGGAGAAGGTCAGGAAAGCCCATTTGCAAAATTGCTGCAAGGATGCACACCATCAGGCAGGCAGCTGGCATGTGTAACAGTAAGAGAAAAAACCAGAAAGTTCAAAATCCCACAGGGCACAAAACTTAGTCCTGTAATGCTATGTTTAAACAAACTGGCATATTGTATTCTTCGTATGTCATCGATACAAGAATGTATTGGACTTTTAGAACATACTTACATCTCTCTTCTGAGGCTTACAGAAAGTCTCCCATAGAAAAGAGATGCTGAATACAAACCTTGCTATGTCACAGTTATGCACACAGAAAAGATACCTAAACAAGACACAGTACTCAATGCAATGCATTGACAATGCAAGCAGTCCAAGGGACTCACAAATACACACAAACACAGTGCAACCATTCATTCTGGAAACAATCTTCTTGCAGCAGCTGACGACCTGTGGCCAGASAAATGTTCATAATTAATTAAAAATCATGGCAGCAGCAAGGGAAATGGGGAAGAAAGTAGAGCTGCAAACAAACCTACAGTGTCAGCCCAACATTTAGAAAAAAAACCTGGGAGCATATTTACCTTCTCCCTGTTCTCGTGTCTCACATTATCCAATGCCTTTTCACACAGATCAGCATAGAAATCTCCAAATCAGTATTTTTCACTAAACTCTCATAGCTTAAACCCACCCTGTCTGTGACTCAAGCCACCACACTTCAGTTTCTTGTGGCTGTGACACAGAAGCACACACATAGTCTGTCTTGTCATTGCTGCATTAGAGCCATAATCTTCAGCAAAGGGTGACAGCAAACAGGAATGGTGCCTATGATGCCTTAGCTGATCAAATCATCACATTGGCTTATCTGCCAGCATGCTCAGGGGTTCCAAAGCAAGAAAATTAATCTGTCAAAGACCCCCATTGAGCCTGCCTCCTACAAGGAAGAAGTAAGATAACTACATCTGGAGGCTGTAATATGGACTCTTAATCAACAGGAGTCACATCTTCCTTCAGTCTACTGCAATGGCACAGATTATTAGTAACTCTACAAGCCCGCAATTCATTTTGTTATTACAGCATAAGCAAGCAATACAAGTTAGAACCAGCAGATCTTGCAGAAGAAACAAGTGTGATGTTTATTAGGATTTCACCTTTAATGAATAATATTTCTGCCCTTACTCAGAGAGAACTACCACTAACATCAGAGGGGAGGATTACCATTAGCAGCAAAGGAGATGGGGAGCAGCAGCAGCACAAGATGGTCCTTCAAAGGGGGAAAAAATCAGTAGAACGGCATTTCCCTGGGAAAAAAGAAAAAAACTACCAACCTGGTAACAGGAAAATCCACTTTCAAACCCCCTAACAAAAAGAGAGAGATGACTTACAAACACCTTCCAGTCCTCTGCGATTTACTCTTACCTCTGTGATGTTTTCTTATATTTTCTCCTGCAGGAAAAGAACAAAATACAACTGAGATGAGAAGGCTTCACAGGCGAGGAGGAGAAAAGGAGAGGGTCGGAAATCAGGAACAATTCAATGAAGTCACTTCTGCCATAAGATTGTCCCAAACCTGATGTAGCCTTTCCCTTCTACTAACCTCAGTGGTGGTTGCCACTAAATTCAGGAGAAAAACTTGTGTTTGTTTGTATGCACATACTGCCCTTTCTTGTGAGAAAGGGTTGCTGCAACTAGGAAAAAAATATTTTTTATTCTAAATGACTTAGCAGCAAGTCCAAGTGTCAGAAACTTACTTGTACCTACTAGTTSTAATTTTTATGTCTCTCATCCAACAGATAAGTAAGATAAGATCTATGAAGATCCTACTAACATGGAGTGATGAAATGTGTCCACCCATATTGTCTGTGGTCACTCAGCGGAAAACCCCAGTGGTTTTAGAGCAGTCTCTCTCTAAAAAGAAACCCTAGATCCTGGCAAGTTCTCTACTCCAACAAATTCCACATAGCACACCATAGAGCTTCACTTCGTTGCACCTATCTTGAGACCTTACAGACCTTAACGCAGGACTAGGAATGGCAAGAGCAGATAAGCATACAGGACCTCTTCTCCACCCCAATACTTACACCACATCAATTACAGCAAAGGCTGTAAACCTCTTACTCTTCTTAGCATGGTGCATTTTGTCTTCAACAGCAGGCAATGACACAGGCTGCCAATACACAGAGTAAGGCAATACACAAAAAGGCAATACATGCCTTTCTGCATAGCTGTCTATGTGGCTATACAGTTACCTGCAGGGGTGTATCAGCACTGTATGTTGTTTGTGAGCTGCTGTTTCTGCAGCTGCTTCCAAAGGCTTTGCACAGAGGCTGGCAAAACAGGGCATTGATTTACTTGAACTCAGCTCTGCTTTTATGTTTTAAAGTAAAATTAATGATCTTTAAACTTCACAAGTAGTGACTGAAACAAGTTTCAATGTGGACTGTGATGAGGTGTGTCCTGTTATTTAGCAATACACTAACAGACATTCCCAACATTTTCAATGTGTAGGTAATAGTGTTAAAATAGGTGTACAGCTATTAGCATCGAGTTTGCTTTTCCTTCTCTGATACTACTGTACAGGGAAAATTGTGGCTAGGGTGGGCCTAGAAAACCCAAACAAGGAGTAATTTTCCTTATAAATAAGAAACACGGCATAATGGAATGTAGTGCCATTTTCTAGTTAAAAAAAGCCATGAATAATGTCCCCTGACTGTAAAATGTTTCATCCAACAAATATCTTTACAAATTGTACTCGTGGTTGTACACACTTCTATATTCTGACCATGTTGGAATCATAAAAATACTAAATAGCTGTAAATGAAAAAATATTTCATTTACAATTTACTGTGTGAAGAATTACTTATTTAAACTTGAAATGATGCAAAGGAGTAAAAAAGCAAATATTCATAGCATTATGAAGTTTATCACTTTCTGACATTAAGAATGTTGACACATAAAAGCAGAAACAACTGGACAAATCTTACTCTATGAGAATTTTTCATTTTCATTTCAGAAGGGTGAAAATTAGAACTTTTGTTTTGAAGACTGTGCATTAGGAAGTTTATATTCTGACAAATACAGAACTTCATTATGTTTTCTGGCAAAAAAACCTGCTGAAAAATACCCCACCTGATTGGCCATTCCGACCCACACTAGTTAAAAGACTAGAAATCCAAATTTGTTTAAGTTTTCAATTGAAATTATTTGCAAGTTAATTCTTTCCCCTGAGAGGCTCTTACGGTTCATTCCAACACTACCAGAACTATTTTTCCCTTCATTGGGTAGTGACTTTCATATAAAGTTATAAAGTGTTTCTCTTTCAGCCATTTGAGCAAAGATACAATTCATTAACTCCAGTCTTAGGGTGTTCTTTACATTTGATTAATAACATGACTTTTCTGATCAGKTACACCTTTAAAGTTCCTTTCATTCAAGAATATTTTGAATACATTAGAAAGCTGTACTATCACTGATGACAGTACTAGGTAAAAAAGAATTTGCCTAAGTCATAGAAATGTTAAAAAACATATATACAGTTCTTTATTGTTGTTGTTTCCACACCTGCAGTCCAATCACAGTTAAGGTTTATATGTACTAAGTTAGTGACTGCATTTCCAAGCACTGAATTTGCATTTTACACTTGAAGACAATATAACTAGAGGAATACTTGTTTATAGATTCAATATCACTACTGTATGCACATGCTTTAAAAGGAACACCATTAGCAAATTCTGATATCCAGGAAAAAAGTTCTGTATGCTTGGACTTCCAGCATTTCAAAAACAAGGTCTAACAATGCTACTCACCAACATTACAAAATGATGGTGTTGATAACATATAACTGTTCGTAAGTATAGTATTCAGTTTGCTTTTGGAAACACAGTGTCAACATCTATCTTACTTATGGTTACAAACCACCACTTAGACATGCCTTCCGTTAAATGAGACCATTGGAAACAAAGGACTTAGAAAGTACTTCTTTAATAACACAGCCAGCATCAGAGACTGGCTTAAATCAGCAACCATGTGCGCATTAACAAGAGGAAACTGGAGGAAGGTGGATTTAGGTTTGCTTGGGTTTGCGGTTTTTTGTTTGGTTTTTTTGGGGTTATTTTGTTCTGAGGGCTTTTGTATTTAAAAAAAAAAAAAAAGATGTGGGACAAGATATCTTGATTTATGTCCCCAGGATGAGCCTATGAAGAGAGGAACTAGCTATAAAATTGCTTTTAGCAGATGCTCTAGGATAAACCTGGAAACAGGCACACTTCCAGTCAAGCTCAAGGGACGTCTGATTTTTTGAAGAAACCCAAGCTATACCTCTTTCCCAGGAGAGAAAGAATGAGAGAGATTTAAAGGAGGTAATGTTACAGCTTCCCAGATCTGTGGGCCATCCTGTGCTCATGCCTGAAAAGAGGTTTGTTGATATTACCAAATCTGTGTAAGTTCAGTTTCTTTTCTCACTGCACACGTCATGCTTGGACTGCCACATCCACTCAATTCCTGTTACCTGCTGTGGTATGTATTATTCAGAGGCTTATATTTAGCTTACACTAAAAATAATTAATTAGAACAAAGTAGATTTTTTTTCATGCTGAAGAGAATTAGCAGATGACTCACACTAGGTAGGCCCTATACAACCAGTGTAAACTAAAAATAACTTCACTGAACTTAATGCAGTTACACTTGCATGAGTATAATATGAAGTGAGTCAGTCCTAGTACAAGATGGCTGCTAGAGCCTAATTTAAAAAAAAAAAAAAACAACAGTAAGACATTTAAAAATAGATATTTTGTAATTGAAGTGGTGGGTAAGATGAATTTTTTTAACTCAAAAACCATAAAGTTAACAAGAATGTTGAGCCAACTATTTCAGTATCTCCTCTTCTGAGGATGAATCCTTCTTGTAGCCAGAGAAATAAGACAGTATACTGGCCCAAAATAAAATTAGGACAGATTTTTGGAGGTAATTAATCATCAAGAAGATGTAGCTAGCTACAGCTGTATGGCCACTCAATTCCCATTAAAATAAAGAGACATACAAAATTTCTCTTTGTGTTTTGATGTCCATCAACTTCTTCAAGGTTGTCTGTTCTACAGGTTATGTTTCTACATTTGCCATTTAATTCCAGTGCACCCTCAGCCAAATTGCTTTTTCCTTCAGATGCTTTCCCATTAATTTGTTAGCTCTTCAGGGTTGTGGTTTTAGCTATATAGGGTTTTGCACAACAATTCATGACTTGAGCCCAAGTAACACTACATTTGAGTTTTTCATAAAAAACTCCTGCCCTTCCTCTGCACTTAGGAACGTGGAAATGAAGAGAATACAGTAGAAACACACAAAATCTGTGCCTGCATTTGGTAGTAATGTTGTCAGACCTTAGTCTTCTGAGAGAGTTGAGTGAGTTAATACAACTGAGTAGGTACAGAGAAGTGAGGACAGAAGGGTTGGGGGAATTAAGTAACTCTGTAAGCTGACCTGGTTTTGCCCCATAATCATACAACTCATAATATCAACTACCTATATGAATTGCTATTTCGCTCCTACACAGCCTCTGAAAAATTACCTAAACACTTCATTTTTTTTTGCTCATAATAGTGGTTTGGTTAATATGGTGTTATTCCACATTCATTTCACAGGGTTTGGTCTTAATGGCATCTTTTCAAAAGATGGATAAAACTGTGGGTGCTGCAGAAGTAATAGGAGGATCTTTGCCTAGTTTCATCCTTGAAAATCTATACTAAAATTTGAAAGTTAATAAGAATCTCATGCTCTGCTCACACTCTGCTAGAGACTGGGGGCTATATCTGCCCTTGGCATAATCTCTGCAGGCTTCCAAGTTCCAGTGATCCCAAGTAGGCCACCAGCTGGTGGATGAGCTGGTGGATGTGTGATTGATGGCCTAAGGTACACACATTTGAATGCAGATGACCCTTTTCAATGGGTTGATACTTCCCAGCTCAGGAATGACAAGTGCCAGAAGAATGTCCTTAGCCTGCTGAGACGGTGGAATGGCTCAATTTTAAGGCTGAAGCTCACAATCAGCACTCACAGTGGCTTCATCTAATGTGTTTTGTTTTGCTTGGCCATTGCAATGGGTTCAGAGTGTACACACAGTTGGTCAAAGCAGTTTAACAAGCCGGGTAGATCTTCTGAAGTCCCTAAAACTCAGTGGCCTGTGCTCTTTGTACTAACAGCTGAGAGTGCGTAAGCCTAGATCTAGCACAGCATGTTTTCAGGCTGGATCTGTGCTTCTTAGTGAAAAAGAGGGCAACAACTTTTTAGGGCACCAAGAAGCTAGAAAAAAATGAATCTGCTGCAGCGGTTTAAAAAGTTATTGCCACCAGCTGCCTTGTATGCGGTGCCCTGTCAACAGGTCTGCAGCCTCACAGCCCAGCTGGCAGACATGAGGACACCTCTGGGCATCAGTTGCCTCAGTGCAAAGTTCAACCTTTTGGCTTAAACTGCCAACAATGGTGACTTTTAGCAAAGATGCMAAGTTTTGTACTGCTGCATCTGAAGTACACTCCTTAGTGCTCACTCTGCAGTGGAACCAGAGAGGAAAAACAACCAGTACATTAACTCCTCCAGCTGATGCAAGCAAGCCTCATCAGAGCTTGCCTGACATACCCTTAGTGTTGTCACTGACACTGTAAAGCATGATTAGAGAAAAGGGAACGTTCCTCCTGCCTGAAGAGGATCAGTTTGCAAAAGCTACTTCTTCGGAGGAACCACAATTGTTTAGGAAAACAGTTGCCACAAGCTAATACTTAAAATTAGTTGTTCATAGGCTCAAGGAGAAAGGACTTTTCCTCCTATATTTAAAAAGCTTTATAATTAGCATGGGTAGGATATGAGGGGGGAGCTTAGTCATCTGTTAACAAAAGCACACAACAATGTCCTTTAATAGTGGAGTCCTACTATATCCATAGCTCACACAAGCTAGGGCTATTAATCTCTGCTTCCCTGCAGGGCTCCTATGACCAACTCATTTGGAAACAGAGAAAAAAGCCACCTTACTGGAGTGAAATATCCATCTCATAACATGCACATTCTCTCAGGTTCTTTTCCTCTCTTTCCTGCCAGAGCTGGGCTTCTAAAATTGGTGTTAACACTACTGAAATCCTATTTTGTACTTTAGCAAACCAATAGTGATGTAAACAATGAAATCTGGCAAAAGAGAAAGATGTCTGTCTACAAGTCAAATCTGGAAGATTTTTTCTGCTCCTTTTTTACCCATTGGTATGTTTTTTCTGGCTGATATCCCTCCACTACCTTTTTCTGTAAGAGCCAACCACAATCCATGTTTACTCCTTTTGTCCCCAGGCCCTTCCAACTCACGGGTCAAGATATCCCATGATTTTCCCTTGGTGACCACGTCTAGACAGAAGGATTTAAGAGCATTTCCCAGCTCGCAAGCTCAGGTGCCATCTCTGGTCATATCGCAGGAGCATAGCAGTTTGTACTGGGGGTAGGCATCATCCCTCTGTGCATCACTCCAAAGGAGAGGCGGCTGGAGGCTCAGATCAAGTTGACTGACAGGATCACTTAAATTGAAAATCTTCTCTCCCAGCAGCTCAATATTCTCAATCATGCAGTGCATTACCAAATAACCATCATCACCACAGGATTAGGGATGCATTTATGTCACATTACCAGAGTCTATATTAATAACCAAGTATAAATCAACTCATAAAACCCCAATCTCACAGCACAGTCTACAGCATCTGCCAAAGCACAGGATCCCATGGGAGCCCTGACCAGAACTCAGAAGTATGCTGAGATGACCAGACTATACTGATGGTATAATGCCATCAGTTCCTGACAGGATTTTAATTCTTTAATTTAAACAGAATGACCTCCTTTCTTGCTTTACTCACACTCCAGTCAATAATAACCAAAAAAAAGTAATTTATTTTTTCTTCCACATGGGCTGTTTACCAGAATACCATGCTAAGTTAAAAACAATACAATCTCAGAGACTGTTTACAGCAGAGGAGTAGAACAGTAAGAAGTGGGTGAGGAAAGAAGGCAAGATTTCAGCTGATACTTGAAGTTTGATGGAGGGTTTATGTGGAATTTTTAAAAAAAAAGGGAAATAATTTTAAACTGGGCCTTGAACTACATGGGGACATCCTGAAATCATGAGAGGATGAGGCAGTCACTTGTGTCATTTGAAGCAGATTAGAAAAGCCTGTGTGCTCTGAAGTATGAGTATGCATGGTGGAGGTACACAAAGAAAAGAAGCATTCTCAACCTGAAACTGGTAGAATAATTTCAGTAGAAATGGAAACAAAACAGTTGAGAAACACAACAGGTCACAATTAGTAAACAATGTATGTAAATAATTCGAAGCCAGAAAATATACTCCGATTTTGACCAAGGAAAATACTATTTTAACAAACTTTAGTTCACCTGGCTGACCATTGGATTTCACCAGTCTAACTACTGAGTTTTCTAAAGAACAAAAAAGAAACTTACAGCTGCATCTCCAAAAATTATTTCAATCATTAGGACATGATCAATTGACATCTCTTGTCCTGCCTCTGCTTAGCTGTGACCTTTTGCCATTGTAGAGCTCTTACCTGTGGCTTAGAAACCAGTTTCCTACTTGCTCGTTTCATGTCTAATATGTGTACTGAGTAGATGTTAATCAGAGCTGGAAAGGCAAAGAATTTAAGTTCTTCTTACAAAATAGCCTCTGTGATCACAGTCAGTAAGGAATTTCTTCTGCAGTACAAGCTCAAGATAGCTGAAATCCCTTCCCTACCCATTTAGTAAAGAGTGAACAGAGCCTAGAGGTATTACAAATAGGTGTTATGGATATGATCTGAGTGGACTGAGGTTAACGATGTTATTAAACTATATGCTCTCTTGAGAGCTGATGACCTTTAATTGCACTCGAGTCCAAATTCCTTAGTTTTTCACACAGAGTGCTGGGCACCAATTCCCTAGCAAAGCAGGATTCAAGAATGGARAGGGGGAAAGAAGAAGGGGGAAAGGAGACTGGTAAGAAGGGAGTTGCTCTTGAGATCTGCTCCTGCAGATAATAAGGACACAACTGACCTGAACTATTTGGCACTGCAAACTCAACCCATGGCTTGATCTTTTCTCCCAAGGCTACTGTAAAAGCAACCCCCTACTGACCTTAGGCAGGACCATATACAATTATAATATTTTTATTGAAGCAGTAGTGTGAGAACTGTATTAGTTAAAGGTACTTTATTTTCTGCTGACATAGAAATGATTTATGATCAATTGACGTAATTTTGTTTAGCTTCATTTCAACRAAGGACAATCATGGCTTGCTCAAACTTTGATAAATACCACCAGCTATCAGAAGAGGAAAGTTAACTTCAGTGTATTTTTCCATGGCACAGTGTGTATACTGAAAGAGAAGAAAAAGCAACACAGGAAAGGTTTACTTAATTGATCTGTATTGAATACTGTACGCTTAGGATGCTTTTGAGCAAGATAGTCTGAGGTACAAGGATCTGCAAGGAGCAGAGGAAAACTACAGGGCTTCAGGTGTATCACCAGAGTTTTCCGTACCCCCAAATCAGAAGGGTAAATTCAAATTCACTAGTGAAATGGCTTTGTATTGGAAAACAGACTTGACTGGGCTTTTAATAAATTGGCTTCTTAACTACAAAAGAAGTCAGCAAATTTTGTTCTAAAAACTTCTAAAAATATTATTTCACTCATGTAGATTTTGTACATAGCCCRTACAACTACTGAAATCTTGAGGTTCTTCTTCTATATTTACTCAGTTTTCCATCACTTCTCATGCAAAAGACCAAACAAAACAACCAAAACCATAAACAAAGAAAACCAACCACAACAACAGCAAAAAACTCCTGCTATTGTACTTGGTGTGGATTCAGCTGAAGAAAAATATGAAGTAAAAAGGAAAATTACTTTGCTTCTGAAAATCTAACGCTTTAAAAGAACGTGATCTACTGCTCATTCTGCTTTTTCAGAGTACACAACAAGCTAATTCTCTTGTACTTCATACAAATCACATTCTCAAGAGAAGCGTGGACTCATAAAAATCCAGTTACAGGAAAGTACATTTCAGGAAAATAAAGTCCTTAGGTCTAAAAAGAATATAGAGCAGTTCTCAGTATTAATCCTTAAAAAAAAAAAAAAAGAAAAAAGTCAAACCATTTGTCTTGGGGTGACTCTATCATGTGTATCCCCTATCATGCTCTATGCCCAAAAAGTAATATTGTGCCTTCTCTGTGCCTTTAAACTGAGCTGGAGGAAAAAAAAAAAACAAACGAACTTTTCAAAGCAGTTTCTCAAGGACACGGAGACACACTCCTCTGCGTTCTCTGGCTGCAGGAGCAGGAGGGAGCACCCGGCTTGCTTCTTCAGCCAGCGGTTTGGGTTTTTTTTTTTCTTCTCTTCCCGGCGTGAGACGGAAAGCTGAATTTTGTTTCTTGAGACTTTGGTTTTTTTTTTCCCTTCTTCTCTTCTGGACTGTTCAACAACATCAGAACACATCGGGAGAATTTTTTTTCCCCCCCGAGGCCCGGGGGTGGGCCCTCGCCGACCCAGCTCCGAGGAGGAGAGAGACCACACCTACAGAAGGACTCTGAGATCTTCCCAGGTTTCTCTCTATAGCGGGAGATTTCATTTCATTATTTAGCATTATTATCCTTTTCCTGTGTGTTAGTTAAATAAATAGTTCTTATCTCATTCACTTTCCTTCGAGAAAAATATTTTTTTTTTTCCCGAACCCTGTGGGGGGAAGGGTGGTTGAATCCTCATTTTCTCTCAGAAGATATATTGCTAGATTTTGGCCAAACCGGCACACCATTATAGTATATGGCCTTCACATACTTACTATTTGAAAAATACATATATTTTTAGCCTGAGTTCTACTATCTAGCTAGACACTACAAATGACTTATGGAACATTTAGCTTTGATATTAGTAAAGGTGATGACCTGCAAAGTACAGGATAGTTGGTACTTCAACATGCTTCTTCTGTAGTCTCTCCCACTGGAAGACAATGTGGCACTTAGTGTACAATGGGATCAGAGGGGCCAATAGGGAAGAATATCTCCTGTTGCTGTTTGGAGCATAAATGTGCTTCACAGTGTGTTTACACGGCAACAACTGATGTCAACAAGTGGGATGTCCCTTCCTTGCTAGTACAGTGTCTCAGAAAAAGGAGATACACAGTCTTTACTGGGCATTCTTTAGCTATATCCTGTTCATTTCACTAAGAACAAAGCAATGAAAATGAATCAACAAGGAGTGTACCGGGAATAAGACAAAGCAGAACTTTGCACAGCACATATATGGGCAATATTGATGTATCATGAAGTACGTAATACTGTTTAGCAGGAATTCCACTCTCCCAGTGGCAAAAAGCTGTTAGACCCCGAAAGAAACAAGCATGTACAGGTTAAAAACTTACTTTAATCATGGCTACCAAGTAAAACTAACATATTCAGATTCTGTAGGAGCCAAACAGATAGCTGTCCAGCTTTTTTCATGCAGGATGGCTCTATGATGTTATAGCATGCATGAAAATGGGGAGGGAAGAATCATTCTTCATACTCCGGGTGAAATATGAAGACAGGAAACATGGGCTGGCATTATATCAGGCCAGACAAGCTGTGCGTGTGAAGTCACTAAACAAATTTGCATCTAGCCCTAAGCTCAAGTAAATCTATTTGTTGCTATTTTTAGATCTAAATGTTGCTTGTTACTGTTTCCCCCTCCAATCTTCCTCCCCCCGAACACAACCTACCCCTTCTGTCTGCTAACAGACAGCTGGTGTGACGCAGAATTTTAAATCTCATGGGTTTGTGCCAGATCCTTTCCTGACTSTGGGTTACATCTGAAATACTTGGATTACTGTTGAGCAAGCCTAAACACTGGGAGAAAAAATTCCTACACAAAGATGCAGTGTTCCCTTTCCAAAAGAAGGTTCACTTCCCCATCCCCACCTCCAGACTTTCCCCTCCTTCAGCACCATGGTAGATTTTGAAAATTATTCAAGCCTTTTACACCACTACTACTACTGTAGCAACTCAAGACTGCTGTTGTCCTGATAGTGCTTCCTCACTAGCAGGCCAGATATTAAATGTCACTCTTAGGAAAATGCAACTTTTAAACTTCTCATGGAGAAGCTTTTTTTCTAAGCTTCCTAGAACTCTGCATGTCTTCAGGAGCAGAGACATTACAGAGGAAAGTAATGTGAATGATGATGGGTTTCTAGGATAGCTAGTGAAAGTGTGTTTGCAGAGGAGAAGTGGCTCCTACCTTCACAGAGGCTCCTACCTTCAAAATTGCTGGTTGCAGCAGGGTTCATAATTTTTGCAGGATGCCTGCTGCTCTGTTCACACCACTTCCATGTCACTACAACATTATTTTCTGCAGAGAGTAAAGAAGGTTGCCCGTCTTTTTTTCCTCCCCTCCCTAGGCATGAATGACACAGATGTGATAGCACACAGCTGGCTCCACTGAATTAGACATGAGGGTAAAGGGAAGGAAGTGAGGAAAGCAAAGAGAGAGAGGTGGCAGTACTGCGACCTGCAAGCTCAAAAACACTGTCCTGTGGTCTCAGCATGGGAATATTTTGCCACACAGGAGGAAATCTTGGGAGAGAGAACTGGGTTGGGCAGGTGAATAGATGGGAACAGGTGCTGAGCATGTACACAGAGAATGAAAGAGGCAGTGCAAGATTTTTATTTCTTAAGACCCTACTCCACCCTGACATCCAGCTGTCTCACAAGTATCTAGATGGCACAGAAACCGTGGGGGAAGGAGTGGAATATGTCTTCAGAAGCCTCAGATATAAAGATGTATTTAAATAAATAAGTTCTGTCCTTTCCGTATACCAGGTGCCATGGTTGAGACAGTAAATCTAGCTCTTAAAAGTTTGGCTGCTTTAAGGAAGGCGTCAAGTTCCCTGCCTCTGGCCCAGAAGAGGAGCAGATCTGACTTCATAAAGTAAATAGGTTATTCAAACTGAAATTTGACATTTCATAGAATGTGAGGCTAGGTGGGACCATTATGATAATCTACTCCAAGTTATTCAGCAAATGTTTATAACACAGGAATTTCATTCTTCTCTATTTGCAAAATACTTTCACTGCAATAGAGCTAATCAGAAACAAGTCTTTTAGAGATCCCTGAGCATTTATGCAAAACCCTTTCTCAGAAAAGCACTTTAAAGACACTCTCTGTACAATATGAATTACCCCTATGCATCTAGTCAAACTGCATCAAAATCTGTAGGCTCTCTGCACGTATAACGCTAGTGCAATGAGAGAAAGGAAAAATAACTAACTGCGCAGACAGTGTTAATGGGAACACATGGGAGGAAGAATTTTGACAGGTAGTTGGGAGGAAGAATTTTGACAGGTAGTACAACAAAAATGTGGCCAAGGTACCAAATAAGTTCCCCCTTACTCTAACAAAACAAAGCACTGACCTCCTAAAGAAGAGATCCTCATTCTTCTGAAAAAATACATGCTTAGAAGGTAACACAGAAGCAGTATTTTGGGCAGCAGTTGCAACCAGTGGTGTTCTTGCAGAAACCAGGCTTTCCTTCAAGGCCTTCACTAGAATCTAAGAGATGCAAAAAATGCTACAGATGGGTCACATTTTCAAATGCCCTTAAAAGCAGTCCTTGTCCCTGTGATTTTCAGCAGAACTCAAACTCCTAAATGACTTGCTTATATGTTGTGCTGTGAACTATTTCAATCTTGACGTAAATAAATCTATCAAGTGTTTACATGTAGGAATCTGAAGAACTCACAGGACTATGTCTCTTTTCCCACCATCAATTTTTTTTTTAATTTTTATTTTTAAAATGCTCTATCTGGTTGTCCTCTCCAACCTTTTTATGAGTCAGTATGGTCTTTTGTAGATTATCTCCCAATTCTCCCTTCCCAGTCTCAATTCCCACAGCTTCCTCTCCTTTTACTTTTCAAGCAAGTCTGAAAAAGGAGAGTTCTTCCATCCGGCCATAGCTGTCCCTGTTGCATCAATATATGTAAAGGAGCATATCTAAATTGTGTATTCAGACTCATTGCTTAACAGACACCAGTAACTGCTTATTGCTAGCAAATCCTTGAAAACCAGCTGCTCCACAAGAGGCATGGGAGGAAGTGTGATCTGAGCATCATTTACAGCAATCATCCAAACTGCTCAGCCTTATAAGGAGGTTAATGTGCTGCTTCTGTTCTTTGGCCCTGCTTGCCACAGTTGTAGCTCAAGGGCACTGTATACCCTTAGCTGTTAAAAATTGCACAGATCTTATGTCCAACTTGTGCTAATCTTGGTGTTGAAATGAGCATTGTACCAAGCCAGGATTCATGCTACAGATGGATGTTATGGAACTTTCTGTCTTGCACTTTCACCTCCAGAAACTAATTAGCATATATTATTTTTCACTTGAAAACCAACATATTTACACACTTCCTAATAAAGTGGTGTTTTCTGRTGGACTTTTTTAAACCCTACTTTCTTCTGTGAGGTAAAATATTAAGGGACAAAGTCCTCTATGTAGAGTGTGCTTCTGGAATTGAAGAGTCCTCTGTTTTCCTGTTTATGATGGCCACATAAATAAAATTTAGTCAGATCAGTATACTGTCACAGGCAGAACCAGCTATTCCCTACGTGACATTTTTCAACTAAGGAATTCTAAAAATCTTGTAAAGTACATACAGATAAGACAGGGAAACAGGTAACTCAGCAATGGCACTCTAACACTTGCCAGATCATCTTCAGCCACCAAAGCTCATCTTTTCCCAATGAAATCAGCTGCTTCTTCACCGTTTACTTCAAGAAAATGTTGGTGTTACACAAGATCCACCATTGGGACCTCTTCACTGTTGACAGGATGCATGCTGGTTTGCAGAGGAAGCTAAGGATATGCCATAAATGCTGAATATTGTCCCAGATTTTCAGCAAAACCATGAAGTTTTCAAAGGCACTGCTTTACATATCTTTTTACCTTATCTGCCCATCAGATTTCTTAGTGAGTTCAATTTCAAGCATCCTGTTCATGTCACAGTTCAGAGACTGCTGTTTGTAATCACAGAATGGTTTGGGTTGAAGGGGACCTTAAAGATCATCTAGTCCAACCCCACGGCAGGGAGACCTTTCACTAGATCAGATATTCAAAGACCTGTCCATCCTGGCCTTGAACACTTCCATGTATAGTATATCCACAACTTCTCTGTGCAACATGTTCCAGTGCTTCACCATTCTCATAGTGAAGAATTTCTTCCTTGCAACTAAGCATTCTCTGTAAAAGTTTAAAGCCATTACCCCTTGTCCCATCATTACATGCCCTTGTAAAAAGTCCCTCTCCAGCTTTCCTGTAGACCCATTTTAGGTACTGGAAGGCTGCTATAAGGTCACCCTGGAGCCTTCTCTTTTCCAGGCTGAACAACCCCAACTCTCTCAGCTTGTCTTCACAGGAGACATGCTCCAAGCCTCTGATCATCTTCATGGCTTCCTCTGGTGCTCCAGCAGTCTATGTCCTTCTGATATTGGTGGCCCTAGAGCTGGATGCTGTACACTAGGTGGGGTGTCATGAGACTTTGTGAGTCCTGAGGGGCAAAGGAGTCCAGGAAGGCTGTATGTGCTTTAAAATGGATTGTTAAATATTCAGGAGCAGGCTGTCCCCATGTGTATAAAGACAGGTTGTCAGGGAAAAAGACCAGCCTGGTTAAACAAAGAACTTATGCTCGAACTTAGGGGAAAAAATAGAATATATCACCTCTGGAAGGAGAGTGAGGTATTTTGGGAGGACTATATGGATGTTGCAAGGTCATGTAGAAAGAAGACGAGAAGGGCCAAAGCCCAACTAGAACTTGATTTGGCCACTACGGTTAAAAACAACAAATACATTGGCAGCAAAACGAGGATCAAGGAGTGTCTCCATTTGTTGAATGCAGAAGGTAGTGTAGTGACAGGGGAAAGGCAGAGGTACATAATGGCTTCTTTACCTCAGTCTTCAGTATCAAGACCAGTTGTCCTCAGGATACCCAGCTCCTTGAGCTGGAAGTTGATGACTGGGAGATGAGTGAAGCCCCCATAATCCAAGAGGAGCTGGTTAGTGATTAGCTACGCCAATTACACACTCACAAGTCTGTGAGCCCACCCCAGAATAATGAGGGAACTGCAAGCAGTTGCTAGCTGTGTTCCCCAGGGTTCAGTTTTGGGCTGGTCCTGTTAAACATCTTTATTGATGATCTGGACATGGGGATTAAGGGCACTCTCAGTAAATTTGCAGAAAACACTAAGCTGGGTAGGAGTGTTGATCTGCTTGAGGGTAGGAATGCTCTGCAGAGAGACCTGGACAGACTCAATCAATCGGCTGAGGACAGCAGCATGAGGTTCAATAAGGTGAAGTTATGTGATGAGATTGACAACTAGACCAACAGCCTCACAGAGTCAGACCTAAAGACAGTCAGAATTTACCCGTGAGATTTTTTACCACAAAATTTTGCAGCTTCAGTGAAACCCACAGAGAAAGCCAAGAAGATAATCAATGAAAGAAGATGTTCTGGACACAAGAGAGGATATTCTTGTTATGGGACATTAAGCGTGTACAAGGAAGAATTTGCGGATAATATGTAACAACTATACTTTTACTTGTATAGCTAATTGTTTTACTGCTTGAACGGTCATTGTTTGTTAGATAGCCTTGTCATTGTTTGCTAAGCAGCCAATCTCAATAAGCCACAGCAATTGTGAAGAGGTATAAGAGTAGCAGTAGAGAAAATAAAAAAACTTTTACGGCTTTGGATTACAATAAGTGTCGTGCTGTTATGTCCATCTCGACAAAGYGACAGTTATGGGTCTTGCACTTGGTTCATAGCAATCCCATGCAGCCCTACAAGCCTGGGGAGGAGGAGCAGCTCAAGAGCTGTTCAGCAGAAAGGGACGTGGGGGTGCTGTTTGACAGCTGGCTCAATATGAGCCAGCAGTGTGCCCAGGTGGCCAAGAAGGTAAATAGCATGTAAATGATAGATTGCCTGTATCAAGAATAGTGTAGCAAGCAGGACTAGGGAAGTGATCATCCCCCAGTACGCAGCACTAGTTCTCAAGTACTGTACTCAGTTCTGGGTGCCTTGCTTTAAAAAGGACATTGAGTCACTGAAGCCTGTCCAGCAAAGGGCAAGGTCATGAAAGGTCTAGAAAACACGTCTAATGAGGAACAGCTGAGGGATCTGGATTTGTTTAGTCTTGAGCAGAGGAAGTTCAGAGGGAACTCATCACTCTCTATACCTACATGAAAGGAGGTTGTAGTGAGGTGGGGGCCAGTCCCTACCATGCCTACAGTGAGAGGACCAGAAGAAATGACCTTAAGATGAGATACTGGAGATTCAGATTAAATATTAGAAAAAAATTTTCACTGTTAGGGTGGTCAGGCATTGAAAAAGGTTGCTCAGGGAGGTGGTGGAGTCACCATTCCTGGAGATGTTTAAGAGGTGTCTGGATCTGGCACTGGGTGAGATGGTTTAGTAGTTTAGGGCTACAGTCGTAGTGCTGGGTTGATAACCGGACTTGATGATCTTAAAGGTCTCTTCCAACCTTGATGATTCTATGAGAGCAACAGCATGAGGAAAGACAGAGAATGAAGGGATTTATTATGTATTTAGCAATTCAACATTATAATCTCAGCAAGTGGGAAGAAGGTTAAAGTCCATTTTCCTGCCTGTCCTCCTTCAATGTGTAAATCACAGCATGGGAACCAGCAGATGCCAGTGATGATATACTACTACTGTAATAGCTAGAAAAATAAGGTTTTCTTTTTTGGCATAAAAGCAACCAAAATCAAACCAAAAATATCTGCAAGCTGCATCTTCAGCTGCCACACACATCTCTACTGAAACTCACAAAGCTCTTTGGATATATGCCTCTGCATTCTTCTTTGTTCTCAGATGCAACATCTAATCCTAGTGTTGAAAACTGCTTTAGTGCTTTCTCTGTTCTTGAGAAATCAGAAGGCAACTGAAGCCACTTCATGAAGCGTTAAGAGTTGTAAGTAGCAGATGGATGTTTAAGTCTCACAGCTAGGGTTCCAAGTGCTAAGACAAGAGCACCCCAACACAGTCACCATTGCTCATACCTCCACAGAGAAACCATCAGCTTGAAAAGCAACCATGCAATTTTGAAACCATATCTTTTGAAATAAGGTCTCCAAGCTCCACTGCTAACACTGACCTAAGGGCTCCCACCGAATCTTAACTGATAAGTTTTGCAGAGCAGAAGGTCTCGATCTTAACAGAGTTATTAGCAACCACTGGAGAGTGGAAGGAAGACTCACATGTAACTCCTGTGCATAGTGTCCAAGTCCAGAGCTGAGTAAGGCAAGTCTGAATAAAAGACTGTCTTCTGGACAGGATCCACAGAGCAAGGAGGATAGAACAGAGCAAGAGAATCAAGATCTTTTTCTGGCAGCAGCAGCTATTAAGAGCATTAAGCAAACAATGGACACATCCCTAAGAAACGTCATTTCTTGCAGGGTGAGCACTGCTTAGGTAAAAGGGGAAACTGATCAAAGGCAGGCCCTGCCTGATGAAACAAAATGCAGAGGCAGCTGGCAGCCCATCAGCTGTCAGGGAGTGAGAGCACCTGTGTCCTTGTGGGGACAGGAAGGCACAGGGTGGTGGAGAAGCACTACTTGCAACCAGCAGTATTCCTGAGAGACAGGCAGCCCGCTGGCAGGCAAGAGCAAAAGCCCTCAGATATCCTGAAGGGATGTGAAGCTGTTCCAGTCTGATTCATTTATGATGTCATTAAAACTCAGAAGCAGGTCTGTTTCTGGGAGGCCTCTGATGCAAGGAAATTTGCTGCATTCCTTCCCATGGAAGAGAGGACACTGATGGCTGCATTTCTGGTTTACACAGCCTATTGCTGGGTGAGGTCCTACAAGGAGAAATCTGAATTAAACTTCTCCCTGATATTCTGGTGCAACATAGGGAAAAAAGGACAAAATTGTCAGTATTCAACTTTCAGTATTTTCCTCAGAGAGTTTCATACACTTATAATGGTACCTTTGCCCAGCAACAGTTTATTCAGAAATCTTTCCTCTAAGTTTATTAAAAGTAAATAAATGAAATTTTTTTTCTAATATGTGATTAAATCTAAATTGATATCTAATAGGTCATGTGCAAAAGACAACATTTATTTCTAGATCTCTGATTTGAGACATGCAAAGATTTTGCCACAGATGATTTACTGCCCAATGAGACAACTTACCATGCTCTCTTAAACCTGAGAAAACACTATAGGTCCTCTGAATAGATTATCTTATAAAGTACAGCACAGAATTATTACATCATGAATACATAAATATCAAATAAAAACATTTCAGTACTCTTACTGTATTAGTATTTTAGCTGGTTCTTAAACAGTAAAAGCAAAAGAAACTTGAACATGGCTTAACAAGCACTACTTCACACTGCTGTGCTTATAAAGCAACTACGTTGTCCTGACTAAACTACATTTTGGAGAGATACAAAATACAAAGGAGAAGCAAACCCTCCCACTCCAGAGACAAATTCAAAACCTTGTCTGCCTTTTACAGCAACATATGACTCCTGTTGCAAGAGACACCTAGCTTCAGCCTCACAAAAGTCTGTCCTTCACTACTGTCCAAAAGACCTCCCTTTACCTTGAAAATGCACATTCCATGCCCAAACCCCCAGAGGCCAGCCATCCTGCAAGACAGAACAATACCAGGCACATGGCAAAAAAAGCCCTCATCAGACTTGCTTCAGCAGAAAATTAAGGGCATCCAAAAAGAGCCTCAACTCTACCTCTGCTTTGCAGCCTTTGGGATTCCATTCTCTTCAAACCAAGCAGGCTGAGAAGGGAAAAATTTAAAGAGCCCCCTCCCCTGCCCCCTAGGAAAGCCAGGTGACGAATATTGTTTTGTCCACAAAGTCTTTGTGAATAAACACACCAGCTGGCCCTGAGGGTGCGAAGAGAGAGAGGAAAGTACCAGAGCTGCCACAGGTGAAGTCCTAACAAGGAGATGTCCTACACAATGCTGAGACTTCAGACTGTTTAAATCATCACAGCCCTTCCCATTTAAGAAGAGATGTCAGGATCAAATTATCTACTGGGTGTCTGCCTGCTGCAGACTACAACTCCTCAGGCAGCTTCAGCCAGCAGCGTGCTCTCAGTACCTGTGTAACACTGCGCTGGTAGCACTGTTGTGCCCTGTAACTAATTCTGGTGGGATATGGCTGACAGTTTACCAGGGGCAGAGGAGAGAGGTATTTTCTCAAGCAGTATTTGTTCTCTCCAGGATGAAGCCTTTTATTTAAGATTTAACTAAGAGGGTTGTGCACATCTGATCGTTTTTCTTACGCATATAGGCATGCATAAAAACAGGTAAGAAAAATCATGAAACATTATGCCAAACACCTCAGTTTGGTGTGTATGGATGCACTAAGCCTCCATAAAATAACTGGGAATGGAAAATCTTCTCAGTTTTCATCTAGTGATTAAGAATTCTACAGAAAAAATCTCTCTCCTCTTTAGGCAATCTTGAAACTCAAAAGAAGAGACATGTTCATTACACTCATACATACTGATGACAAAGAGGGTTATACTGAAAAATGGCCTGAGGTTTAGCTATTACTCATCTAGAATAAGTCTTACAGTTTTTCTAACTTTCTAAAAGGTAGAAGAGACCCAAGCTTGATGTATAAGATACAGACACTGCCTTATACTAACTGCAGGAGAGGTCCTGAACAAAAATGCTGCTTATCTATGAACTCCAGGTAGAACTCAAATCAGCATGCTTCTAAACTCTATACTAAACAGGAATTCAAGAAGTCCTAATAGAGGGTTTGTTTTGTGTGGCTCTTCTATTAGGAAGGCTTACAAGACAGTTGTCATCTACTTTGATTAAGTTCCTTCACAAAACAGGCTTCCTGGCATGATGCTTTGAAAGAAACACATGTTAATGCATATCTCTTATATTGCTTGGAGTCCTACAGAAGTTTTGGCTATGCTTTGCAAAACATACCATAGCTGCTCACACAAAGTAACACCCAAAAACCAACTCAAATATAACTTGGACCCATTTGTTTTCAACTACTGGCCTACTCTTYCTTCATTTTTTTACTTCTGCTGTTTCCAAACCTCCTTGGTCCCTTCCTCCCTACCTTTTCCTTGAGGGCTGAAATTTTAATAACTCTAACATATGAGGCTGAAGAAAAAAATACAAATATGGACACTTCTGAACACAGGAAGAGTTGTAGCTTAACATGGTAACGCTCCTCTTTGCCATGGCCAAGAACTGATGGGCAAATGGTTGACAGCATTTTACATACTAAGAATATCAAAAAGACACCAGACATTGCTTCTAAATAAGCTAGGCAGACATTACATCTTTTTTCTTTTCTGCAGTGCCAAGTTCTTTAAGCACAGATACTTTTTTCTACTCAGGAGACAGTGTACAGTCATCTCATGGCAAGTCAGGCTTAATGTATAAATGAATAAGTACAATCCAATCAGTGGAAGATGAATTTGCTGCCATTACAAATGCTATTGGAAATGTTTTCCAGTTGTGCCTTCTCTGCCTATTTTGCCCTTATTCATCATGTCAGTGCTAGAAATGGTGTACATTGCAGTGGGGAAAAAGTCTTCTCTATGTTGCAGCTAAGGGTAAGATTACTGAAAATGGAGAATTCAACTAAGTACCATTCAGGCTATAACAAAACTTTTCTAGTATAACACCTGAAGTAATTATCATCCCAGTAACTGCTTATATCTTAAAATGCTTTATTAATGGCATTTCTACATTTCCACTTGAAAATGTTCAATGTAAGAAGAAGTACAATTTAAGGAAGTAAATTGATCTTTTGCTAAGATTAAGTCACTGTATTTATGGAGAACAGGTGTGGAAACTGCTGGGAGATTTTGAAGGTACAGCAAGAAAGAAAATAGAAAGTCTACAATAATTTTGACAGTGGGAGGAAATTGAAGGAGATGAAAAGAAAAGCACTACTTACAAGCCTCGGAGACGAAGCCAGATTTTCTCTATTTGCTCTGGCTGTAGGTATTTCAGAGAGTTGTTCTCAAATTCTTCGATTTCCTTAGTCGGTGACTCCATAGCTGCAGGTTACCACTTTGGTTAAAGCTCTGGGAGGATGGCTGCTGCCTCCACACATGCACTCTCCACCTTTAACGCTGGTGGGGAGCAGTTAACATTTCTGGCACACACTTCTCCCCCCTCCCTGCAAATGGAACTGTGTGGGCAGCCCTGGAGCACTCAGGTGTACACAGGGGGCAGCTGTGCCAGCTTGTCACCATCCTCAGGCTGAGAGGGAGGATCAAAAGCTCATCTCCAGATTGCAAAACCACATGGATTTTTTTCCCTTTGTTTTTTTGTTTCGTTTTGCTTTTACAATAAGCCAAGGATACAATCCATAATACCAGCTGAGAGATCTTTATCAAGGGAGGAGGGGAGGAAAATCCCTTGCTGACAAGGGAGCTGTCTGCAGAAGCAGCTGTGGGGAGTCTGATGATTGCAGGGGTCCCCAAGGCTGCAGCTCTACCTTACCATGCTACCTGTTGCTGTGTGAGTGGCAGTACACAGGCCCCTTTGGTCTAGCCCCCACCAGGTCAGCCTCACCCTCCCCTTCCTAGCAGTACTTTTTCCCACTTACCAGCAGCACTGCCGACAAGCTTGAAACCTGACAACCGAGGAAGAATTCATCTGTCAACATAGCCCAAGAACTGTTTCACTCTCTGCCTCCCTCTTTGCTTCCCTCTCTCCCATGTGCACGCACATCCACAGTCGCACAAGGGAGAACAGGCTATTGGAGAAAGACTGGCTTTGATTAAAAACCCAACCAAGACAAATCATTGACTAAAAGAAAAGGGGAAATAACAGAAAGTGAGCTACTCAATTCTGGCAAACAGCCGTCTACTTCTTTGCAGTCAGTCTGCTCTCCTGAGAGAGTAATGCGCAGCAGGGGCTGTAAGGCTTCACCAGGGACAAAATCCACTTTTAAAATAAACAAATCAGTTAAGTGCCAATGCTTGAAAATGCTCAGAAGGGAAGTCAGTACACTGAAGAAAGATCAAGTCCAACACATTAGTAACAGATGTATCAGTGTCTTTCAATAAGCGGTTTGCACAGCGGAGGTTAAGACTCAGTTTTGCAATATGATGCCTGCCTCCAGCTCCCCTGGAGCATTCCCATACTGACCCCCAGGGACATGCCTCTCTACACCTGCAGGGTTCATGCTCTGAGCAGGAGGAAGAACAGGGATTTCTTTCATTGCACCAGCCCAATCAGTCATCTCAAACTTTGCCAAGATCTCTGCACACTTCCCTTTAGTTAATGTTATTGATGTGATGTCATGCTTTCAGCCAAAGCCATCAGAGCAGAGGGAAAATAACTGTCAAAACATTGTCTTAGCCTTAACACATTTTGTTGCATAACCCAAAAGCTGTCTTTCAAGAAGCAGAGGCTACAGAATTAGCACCTCAGACAGACAGGTAGCCTGTGACCTGGAGAAGATCACCTCTTCTTTGTAATAATATTCAACAATATGCCTGTGACGCTAGGTCCAAGGCAGGTCTCTAAAGTACTTGATGTTACTTTTCAGAAAGCTCTTTGTATAATGAATGTTATCCTTCCCATTGCTAGGTGCCAAATTGTACTAGCCATCACTTCAAGGAGTTTCAATCCTTTCCTAGGAGTAGTTCTTAAGCAGTTACCCTGTTAGAGTGCTGCTGCAACTGTTAACCATCTCCAGCTCTCTGCAGTTGAGTGAGATTCTCAAATATAACCAGAAAGCAGCTGAGTCAAGTTGGTACACATTCAAACAAAAGAGAAAAGTTATGGGAGGTAAAAACATGAATAATTCTCCAGATGGTCCTCTTTCCCCTTGTGGATTACAAAGGATGAGCCAGTATGTTTGCTCTAGGAACCTCTTTTGAATGATACAAAGAACTGCACAAGCAGTCATAGCAAGCCATTTTCTGACAAAAGCTTGGGGCATATTATCTTCTTATGTTCCTGCTGTAGTGATAACAGAACACAGTGCTATTCTTCACTGCTTGTGCTACTTTCCATTACACTGATGCCCACCACTAAACGTTAGTATGTTGCACACATCACTGCCTTTTGGCGGTGAGTAAAGGAGTTACAAAATATGTTGTCTTTTTTTCACACATTTGATTTTAAGGTACAGAGGAAGTAACAGGGAAACGGGAATGCAGAATATTGGTAGCACCAGGTTCAAGCTCAAGTTTGCGATTCCCTTTCTCGTTTAAGTCCTGTTGGTCTGATTTTGTGATAGATGCCATCAAGAGAGCAAACACCAAGACAGTGACTGTAAAATGTTATGAACTTGTGCCATAAGTATCTGACATGAATACATATCATCTTGCTTGCCTTGTCCTTAAACTTATGGCTCACCTCATGGTGAAAGAGTAGCTTCCAAGAAGACAAAGTTTACAGGCCAAGTAAGCGGCACTCTTTCAGTTCTCATGTTCATTGCTGCATTGAGGCAACAAGTTGTAGGCAACCAAATGGCACCATTTGGTTTCACTCCATTTAAAGAGTTTGACTATCATGGCTGTCATTTGATGGATACAAGCAGTAAGCCATGTCCTGGTGGATTAGCCATTTCTTTTAAAGCAGAGAGGAGCTCAGATGAGCAAAAGTCCACCTGCCTGTCAGAAACATCTGTTGTTCAGCCTTCCACAGGTGATGACCAAACTGGTAAGGCAGATAGCACTATGTATGCGCCACTGCAAGCCCCTATGGCTGAAACAACACTGCACAAACTTTATCCCTGAAATCACAAAATCACAGAATATTCTGAATTGGAAGGGACCCACAAGGATCATTCGATCGCACTCTGAAGTGAATGGCCCACACAGGGATCAAACCCACAACCTTGGCATTAGAAGCTGCATGCTCTAACCAACTGAACTAATGCTAGTAACTTTCCGTATCCAAGCACTTCCCCAGCCTATCCCTTAGCAGGTGCAGGAGGGGTCCAGGACACCACTGTTGCCTTCAAACCGGGTCTAGCTCAAGTCAGAGACTGGATTTCCCTCTGCTGCTCTTTTACCTGGCATGAGGTCCAGCACAGGATGACTCCTTCCTGAGCCCTTGAAGCAGCCTTCTTGCCTCCTCTGCTTGCCTGTAGGAGAGAAGCCAGGACACCCATCTCAGCCAGCTCAGACACTGCTTTCCTAAGTCACTAGGTCAGCACTGTCAGTGACAGCAAGGGATGAAGAGCAATGGGATGGAGAGATGGAGGTCCCAGGCAGGCCAAATATACCCTGCACTGACTGTCTCCTTTATCACAGCACACAGATTTGGGCAAATAGAGGCTTTGCCCTCTTTTCCTCCACTTCCTCAGCTGAGGACAGTAGTGGCATCTATGTTACAAGCCTTTAGATTGAGCCCTGTGCAGGAAGGGTCCTAATTACAAGTATTTCTTTTAGTTCTGAAGAACTGATGATGTAGGAGGACGCTGACACACAGCAGAGAGGTGTTAAAAGGCAGCTAAGAAGAGTAGAATCCACACTGTGCCTCCATGAGGGCAGGCATCACTGTAAAACAGTCAAAATACCAGGGGGTGCAGGAGTAGCTCTGCCTTTCTCAGGATGGTGGTACAAGTATTTCATGCATAGTCCAAGGAGAAGTCAAAGCCACCTCTGACATATGTGGCTGCAAATCAGACTCTGTCCTCATGTTAAACTTCTCAGCAGCAAACTTGCTTAAAGGCACCTATAGTTCCTTCTTTTATATTTATTAAACAAAGACTAGAAAAACAGTGAGAAAGTTCAGAGACCTCCTTACTTTTATCAGAGCTAAGTAGGCATAGCAGTAACATTCAAAAGGCCCACTGAAATGCATCCAAAAATGCTTCCAAGACAGAAACAGCACTTCAGTGAGCATGAGCAAACTGAAGCAATAATTTCAGACAGCAAGTTATCTAAAGTCTTTGCTGGACTGCAACAAAAACAGAGAAGCTACCCCATGCTGCAGGGGTAGCATGAGTTACTGGATGTGTATTGACATGTTACCTATTGCTATTCCAACACATTGCCTGTATGAACATGCATTTTCTCCCTTCAATTAATCTCATTTGACAGAATGAAAGCTTCAAGCATTGAAACAAGTTCTATAATTAGTATAACTACAATATATTAATGTCTGCTCATGCTTAAATAATCCAGACTATATTTTATTCTCTTACCACTAATGCCTCCAACCAAAATTGCAGCAGAGTATTTGTCTTTTTTTCTTTATTGAAAATCTGAGTCAGATCCCTGAACTTCAATTATGTCAGTGTGATGAGTCAGCCAGTAATATATTCCAAAATGTTTTGCTAATTCTATATTCAAACAGTTGTAAAACACTGACATATCTTCTAATTCTGCTAATGCCAAAATAAACTAGGCAGATTTTGCTCAGTCTTTATCCTAACAGGAAATAGCTTCTTTCTCCTTTTCAGTTAAAAGCAACTTTTTTGTTTGTTTTGTTTGGAAGGGAGTTAGGAGGAGGGAGAGAAGTTCAGCTATGCCACTGAACTGCATTGATCCTATTTATTCTTCATGTTGAGGTATAAGAGAGTGATGGGAGATATTTAGACAGTTCCACTTTTTAGTTTTATTAAACTAGATCTAGTACTTCTTTGCAGRTGAAATTTCATCTTTTTTCTGCCCAAGGATAGACTTTAGGATTTGATGGCAACCAACTCACACCCTAGCCACACAGCCATTATTACCAACATAAGTGAGAGTTGGAAGAAAAGGCTGCAAGGGCTAAAGGTAGCCGAGGAGTAGCAGCTGAAGAGACTACCAACTACCTTTAATTATAAGCACTCACCCAGTTTCATCAGGGCTGGGGAATTGTGATTTCTGTTGCTCTCAGTAATTAACGATAGTTTTAGCTTCTCTGTCCAGAAGTAGCACCAACACAGCTGACCCAGAGAAAGCCACACTTTCAAAAAGTTTCAAAAACAGTGAACTAGGTATATATAGATACATAAGTATTGCTATACCAGAAGATAAGACATTAAGAATACTGCAGCATTCCCTGCATCCTAATAATATGTCGGTCTCAGACTGCCACCAGGACTACGCATACTGTGGAGAATTTCAAGCAGTAGTATTAGACGAAGACAATTTTTAGCTTTCTACCTGAGAAATTAAACAAAAAAAAATACAAAATTAACACTAAAATAATCAGCATCCAAAAAAAAGGCGCTGGTTAATTTGGTGGAAAGGTGCTGTTCATTTAAACTTCTATTGAGTCAAGTCAATCAAGCTGACAGTGTTGATTAAAAGCTCTGTTGACTGGCAAGAAGTTTTCTGTCAAATGCTATAAAAAATATAGTCAGCAAGACAAATGCATACCTCTTTTGTGGTCTGTCCCTTTGGACTCAGAGTTGCTGCTTTCTGTGAAGGCAGATATAAGAAAACATGCAGAAACCTTCTTCAACTTAGGAAGCTTACCAAAACGAGAAAATTTCCATGCTGATGGCATCTGCAGTTATTACTTAAGCCATGGCATTGTGACAGCAACAAAAAAATTCCTATTGTGCTCACTCAGAATACTGCAACTTTGACAAAAGGACCATCACTCTTGAAGGGCAATTTTGAAAATCTGTTTTTCTTTAATGACCTCCACAGCACTAGAATACATGGCAGTTTAGGGAAAAGGCATGAGGAAGGAGTGATGTTTAAGGGAAGAGAAGCTTTATAAAATGCTTTGCAAAAAAAGAAAGAGGAGAGCTTGAAAACTCAGCTATGAAAGGTCTGTGCAAAAGAGGTTAGATGTGAGTAGTAGTCCAAGCAACTAATTATATAAAAGAAATATCTAATTAGAGGCTTAAACAAGACTAGTTTTCTAGTTTTTCCCTTTTTCACCAACATCCAATGAGGTCAAAATAGACAATTTCCAAGACCTGAAAACTCTCACAGCTTCTCATAGAGTTTCTTGCCCCAAGTCATCCTTCACATCTTCAAATGGATTGAAAAAATACCGACGTTTATTCAAAACAAGCATGAAGCTGCCTCAAAGGGTTTTTTAATTGCTACTTATATGTTTGAGAGATGGAAGTGGGAGGGCTTTCACTTGTCTGTCTCTCATACACAAACCATATTATATTACACAGGCCAACACTGCCCCCTGTACCATGAAAATGTTACATTTCATATATACATTTAGCTCTTGTTAGAGTTAAGACAGAAATTATTATACATCATATATTATTCTTTGTGGAGTTAGGAAACAAATATATAATGGAATATCTGTGTATATATATATACAACTGAATTTTATCAACTTAAAAGTGTATGGGAGTAATTTATAAACCAGACCATGAATTTTTTCCCGTTATTTTCTTTTTAAAATCTGCCCAGTTGCTGTACAAAGAGAAGATTCCCCAGTTGCCATTTTGCACTACCATTGCTCTTTGAGGCTAGGGAGCCCAAGTGCTATTCTTTGCTTCCTCCTAATCTGCTGTCTCCTGGGGGAGATAGGTAGCCACCTCCGATTGCTCCACTTGCCTTTGTTGGCAGAGATAGCCAAGTCAGGGTTATTTAAATAACCATCGCTGGCAGACTGCAGACCAAGTGACAAATGGTAGTTTCAGGACCTTATGTAGATTCCCTTCTACTCCAAAATCCCCAATTAAATTAACATTTCCTTTGTTTTTCTATGAATAACATGTATTGGACAGGAGTGGAAGTGGAAGCAGAAAGTAGAAGCAAAATACAAAACCACATTGCAAAATGCAAGACCATATTGCTCTGAAACCAGAGAGCCCAGAACATAATCATCAGAGAAATGCAGGTATCTACAATGTACAGGGACCTTTTACTGCAGTGATACACAAAATAGAAGATTATTATGTACTCTCAGCAGTTTGCCAGACTGGGTCCCAGCAGTGTGTCAGAGCTCAGAGGAAAGTATAAGGGAAAGTGAAAAAGCAACAGCTATTTATAACATTGGATCCTGGCTGAATAACCTGGTCTCTTTCTTCCTGAATCCACTTCATGTGATCACACAAATGTGGTAGATCTAGCACATTTGAAGTTCATGAAGGCCTCAATTTCAATTTTTTGGAAAAACAGGCAGTAAAACAGAGAGTTGCAATGCGAGCAGGGACATGATTAAAAGTAAAATGAGGATGTAGGGTAAATTAGCTTTCACAGTACTCTTCACTGCCACAGCTGACCTGTCTTTCCTACTTGTGCTTGCTCACGAAAACCCTAAGGAATCAGCTGCTTCAACAGAGCAAAAGGAAGGCTAAAAAGGATTGCAATACTCCATTAGTTATCAGAGGTGAATACCAGGGAAAAAACCAACAGCAAACCTTACCTTTAAAGGAACAATTTGCCACAAGAGCAAAAGGAAATAAACAGGCCCTGAGTACATCCTGAAAGACGGAAGATTTCTACTGACGCCTTAGGTTTTAACTTTTATTTTCTAAATTCTGTACTGCTTAGTGTGCAGCTTTGAAGCTTCTTGTAGCCTGTTACTTTCTGCTCTCTCATGCTAGTTAGACATAACAAAGCCTCTCCGGACTGCTCTTCAAGGACACCTGGACCATCCTGAGCCCAAGGGGTGTAAACCAAGGAGTCTCAGAAGGGGGGTAGCTAAGGAGAATTACATCATTAAACTGAGACTTTAATTAGAGAATTGACCCTGATATGTAAATGAACCAAACCTATAAAAGTGTGAAGAACTCGTGACCTGTCGTCCATCTTGGGGTCCATTTTAGCAATAGCCTCTGGCTCCCCAGGGTGTACCTTGAAGGCCCTTCAAATAAATACCTACTTTTATTCCTTTACTTTGTCTAGTCTCTGTGTCTAAGAGGCCTAGAAAAGGCATCACTACCACAGCACTGAGTTTCTGGAAAAGTCTCCCGACTGGTACAGCACAAAAGAGAATTCCCACCTCACTTATTCAGAGATGAAGGTTCCCCAAGATAGGCAGGCGTTATATGCAACATAGCAGGCTAAACCCAGCAACCTGTGCCAAGACTTGTGCTCTGAACATGTTAATACCTCCGCAGAGAGAGGTCTTGGATGGACACCCACAGGGGAGGACAATCACCTTAGGGCAACACACTCTTCAGAAAGGGAAAAAAAGGTAACAGGCGTTTCTCCTCTGGGAGGAGAAGAAATAAATTAGTATATAGTTACTCAGTACAAATGACTCCACAGAAGGTGTTGCTTCAAAGGCTTAGAAGGTGTTCCTCAGAGACCACTCTTCTCAGCTCCAGTGAGAGCTCCAATGAGCTGCCTTGAACACCTTAAGGGCTTTTGAACTTCCTCCACTCTCACAAATTCTCTTCTGCTGGAAAGAGGAAAGGCCTGCCCTCAAAACCTGAATTACCTTTTCCCTTTGACGAAAATAAGACTTTTGTGAGCCTGCAGGTAGTTTAAGCACTTTACTGTAATGGCATGTTCCCCATCCTCTTTTGCTGCAACTACTCTTTCTGCAATTATTGATTCTTACATTGCTTAAAGCCAGTTGCATTTATAATAAATACAAAAATTAGAGAAAAATGTCATAGCAAGAAAACACACGGATGGATGTAACTGAGCAGACTCCAGACACTTTCCAAATCAAGAGGTTGGTCACACCACGGAAACAGTATTGCAGAACAGTTTGAGGAAGGTTTGAAGTCGTCCTCTTCCGTAGGCAAGTAACTGGCATCCACACTTCAGGATGCACAGGACATAAGATCCAAATGCAGCTCATACCCTCCATCCTGCTGCTGTGAAACTAAATCCTCCTTGTCTTCTGGAAGAGTGGATGGTGTCTCCCTTGACCAGAATGTTTCACAGGCATGTGCCCATTCAGACATAACATGCTAAGGGGGTTGATTGCCTCTGTACTTCAGAGAAATTACATGGGCTTTGTACTGCTCTTCCCTCTTTTCATTATCATGTTAGACAGAAAAATATCCTAAAACAGACCAACTAACATACTGGAAAGAACATGAATACCTATGAAACTCTGGACACTGCCTATTACAAATACAGGAAAGATAAATAGCTTTGTTAATAGCAAGAGATTTACAGCCTCCCTTTTGCCTTTTGTTTATCACCCTCTCAATGCTACAGGTCCACATTCTGAAAGGAAACCCACTGACTTAAATAAAATCCTTACACTTCAAACAGATGTTTAAAGTAAATTGTGAAGCATATTATCTAAAAATCATTGTGTTCATTCTGCATCTATAAGGACTGGGTTTTAAACTGATTTTTCGTAACACTGCCAGAAGACCACAAATTATTTACAACCTCCACTTCATCCATAATATTCACCTACTCAACTGCCCTATGGCATTTCACTGGCAACACCAAAAGTTATCAATAACCAAAAATCCGCTAAGTCATACTTCATTATTAATCCTGCACTGGAAGAACAAGTGATATTCCTAAAACCCTCATTTAAGATAATTCCTGCAATTTTCATTTAAATTAGATCCATTAAGCCAGACTTCAGCAACATTTTGTCCGCACTCTCATCTAACCTGTTTCCCCATTTCCACTGCACATTAGTACAAATTTGGTCACCACTGAATGGATTTAAGATTTTAAGAATTGAAGCAACAGACACCAACAGTACAGGAGAGGTCAGGAAAAAAATATTTCCATAACATTTCCTATATACAGTATAAGGGAATCACCATCACTAATCTCCCTCTCACAGCTTGTTGGTAAAGTTTTGATTTGGCAAAGGGTACTGCCCACACTCCTTCCTCACAGGCCTGGACTCCACCATTTTTGCTCACTTTCAATGTCAGTGTTACTGTTCACCTACATGTCCAAAGCAGCAGAAAATATGTAGAAAGGTCTCAGCAAAATCCTGTGCAAGAATATCTACAACAGCAACTATGAATGTCCTCTTCAGATTCCTCAGCTTCACATGGGTCCAACACAAAAAAAATCTATGTACTTTCACATACAGACAAAATAATTGTGTCTGCAATGTAGTCGGAAGGGGAAAACTTACATAAAAGGCCAAAGATGGCAGACTGTTTTGAAGAGCTCTCAAGTACAATCACTACATCTCCGACATGAAAAGATTTTGGAACTCTGCACATGAGGCTTGTGAAATTACTTAAGTAGGTTACATCTGAGAAAAATTTAAGTATTTTACTGTACACGGCACGGCATTTTAAAAAAAATCAGTCTGGAGAGGTATACTAGTTTGAAAACAAACCAGTGGGAGGCACCAAGTCAGAATAACAATTTAATAGGGAAATTTTTTAAAAAGGCAGAAAACACTGGTTTAAACTGGCAGAGTCAGGATACAACCTGACACCCTGTTAGTCAGGGTGGTGGTAGCAGTCTGATAAAATGGTGGCTGCAGTCCTCCTGAAGTGGTGGATATGGTTCATTTGAAGCGGTGATCCTGTAGAAGGGTCTGCTCTTCCTCGGAAGGTCCAGTGGTGGCTATGTAGCTCCCGTCCTCTGGGAATCCAGTGGAAAGGGGTGTCTGTGGTGTTCGGAATCTCAGTTTATATCCAGGATGGAATGCTTGGTTCCTCCCTCTGGGTGGAGCATCTCACAGTGGGATGATGAGTCATGAGGCCAGGTGTTGATGGGCTCATTAACAGAAGATAGTCTGGAGGGAGATATCTATGAGCCATGAGGCAGGACATCGATGGGCCAATTAACAGAAAATAGTCCAGAGGGAGGAGGCAAGGAAACACTGCCCCACCTGTTTCAACAGCTCATGAGGATGGTAATGGAATACACTGCAACCCAGGACAAGAGGTATTTTAATAAGAAAGAAGACTACAATTAAATCACATTTGAATCAAGAAGCTATTACACTATTGTCCTTAAGGAACAGATCTATCTTTGAGAGAGAAGTGGGTTGTATGTCTTTCCTTCAGATAAATATAATTCCGTGTCATAAATCCATATGAACTGTGCAGTCCAAAGAAGTATCTACTAGCTTCATTCATGGCTTAATGTGTTTCATTATCCTCTGCTACCTTGACTATTAAAAGATATGTTTAGCAGCAATTGGTTTACCAGTCAGTAAATACTTGATTCATATGCATGCAGCATCTGCCACCATAACTCAGCTCTGAGTATGTCCTAAAAGGATTACTATTGCTTTTGGATTCCCATAGTTTTAAGTGTTTATCAAGTCTTAAATTGTGGTTTTTCTGTATGTCAGTTGTGACCAGCTGCACGGGAAGCTAAAATTATATCTGTGTACATGAATATGTGTGTGTTTTTGAGTAAACGCATGAGACTGGACACAAGAATGTTAAGGTTAAAAAGGCAAGCCTTTAAAAAAAGTTTAAAAAGAGACACTATAGAAGTACACGAACAGCCCTAAGCAACTCTGATACATGCCAACAATTTGAGAAAACTTGTAGATATATGACCATATCTATTTCCATACTGCATCATATAGACCATATTGCACACCTAGGTCTTTCACGAGGACTCTTCAGAGATATTAATCTCTTTTCATGTTAGACTACTCAGCTTAGCAACTAGAGCGGATGAGGTGCATACTAGTACAAAGCCTGGAAATAGAGTCTGACATTAACGATTTGGTTTAATTGCCACACATTCATTCAAACACACATGAAACTGATATTAGGAAGGAAAGAAGTTGGAAATGGCATTTCCTTTTCATGCAGCATCTCATTTTAATTATTGCTCCTGCTACCATGAGACATTTCCATCTCCAGCACCAGTATGAAGCAGTTTTATTCTCCTGTCTTTTGCTTAAATAATTCTTGTGTTGATATTTTTTAGCTAAATATATTACCCATGGACTCTGCAAATATTGCATTTTAATGATAAGTGATAAATATGCACTGGCACCCCTGAGTATATAGGCATGATTTGAGGCCTGTTGTGCCAATAAAACAATGCTTAGATGCAGTAATCACGCAAGGGCATGACTCCGCACACAAGACGGAGAAGTGCAAAGCATTTATTGCGCAGTAAAATATTCCCTAAATACCAGCACCCAACAGGATATCACATCATATAAACAGGAAAGATGTTCACCTCAGTGTCCCCCAATCACCTGGGATAGTGCACAGACATTGCCTATTATGGTAACAAGTAAACAATACCCTATAAGGTCACAAACTACAATTATCACATCTCATAGGTCCAACACTGTCCAAAAACCCACAATCCTCTCTCAGCCCATCCTCAGTGACCTGGATGCACTCCCAGGATCACCTCTGGGTCCAAGAAAGAGGCTCTCTCTCCGGCCCTCAGGGCCTATCTCTCTTCTAGCACATAGTGCACCCCAACACTTACATTTGGCCTGTCTGTAATGCATCCACTGTAAAACCAACAAATATTAATAAAACTCCTTGTGAATCTTGGCAGAAACTGGATTCAGCATAAATTCATGCTGCAAGAAATTTCAGCCTATATGTAAGTGTTAAACAAATTCCATGCAGTATTTAAAACCTTTATTCACAATTAAATTGTCTTAATCTTCCCAGTGAATGAATTGCAGACCCATTCAATGGCTCCGACATGCAGCTAGTTATCAGTTGTCGCTTATTTCGAATTGATACCTTCTCCAGAGACATTGACATATAACTATCCAAAGGCTCCTAGAAGTCATTTCTTGTCTATACGTTTGGTCAGAAAGAGGATTAAAGTTCCCTCTTTTCACCAGCTCTGCCTTCATTCTAGCAGCTCCATAGTCCTTTATGAAGTGTACTGAAATAGATGCAGTAGAAGAGCCTGAACAATTCTAACTCACATGATCTGACAAATTGTGACTCATGCTTTTAATCAGAGCCAAGAAAAAACATTTTGCTGCAACAATTAACGTTGTAAGTGTGCTAAAAGGAAGGGGAATACTTCTCCTGCTGCATGTACAAATAATTATTAGAATGGATGCTATCTGCTGTTCTGATTTATCCTCAGTTTAGTGTCCAAGAACATTGTAGAGATATAATAAATGGTAGGACATGCCCCACCTCACCTCAAAATAACCTCCCAGTTTCTGCAGAAACATGAGATAATGAAATTCATTTGTTTATTTGTTCACAAATAATTCAGTGAGTATCTTAAGAAATTTAATGTACTACATTTCAGTTAAGTCTTAAACAATAAAATTTGCATGTCTAATTTGCTAATATATATACACGAATGCATTTGCACTTGCCAGTATAAAACTGCCATCAAAGCAAGCATTTGTGGTAGGATTGTGCTAGTTACTTCTTCTTGGGTCAAACAAACAGGTGTTTTGTCTGTGTATTAACTCAAAAGACTCAAAATTGTAACAAGGAGCCCAGCCTTTAAAGCTGTAAAGTCCTCCTGATTTTAATTACATAATTATGTTAATACAAAAGAAGGAAACAAAATTATGTAACTTAATCTTTGGTTTGCCCTTTGCTTTCTTGTATATTAGTTTTAGTCCTGCTTTTCAGCTAAGATTGATCATCTTATGACACACAGAGCTCTTGGAGGGACTCCACTCTTCTTAATTGTATTGGAGTGCAATAAAGGAATCCCATTTAAACATTAATTCAAAAGGCCTATTGACTTTCATCTACTGAAGAAGCAGTTGGCCAGGAAAAGTCACAGCTACTTGCTCAAATCACAGCTCCTGCTCTTCTGCTGGGTCAATTCCATCAATAATTATGACAGAAAATTTTGCTTACAACACGGACTGAAAAGCATGTCTCTATCTTTCTTATAAGCCCCCTTTAAGTACTGAAAGGCCACGATAAAGTCTCTCCAGAGCCTTCTCTTCTCCAGGCTGAACAACTCCAGCTCTTTCCRCATTTCCTCATAGGAGAGGTGCTCCACCCCTCCGATCATTTTTGTGACCCTTCTCTGGGCCTGCTCCAACAGGTCAATGTCTTTCCTGTACTTGAGAACTCCAGGGCTCAACACAGTACTCAACACAGGCAGAGTCTCATGGAAGCAGAGCAGAGGGATGGAGCAGGCCCAGCTCCCTCGACCTGCTGGCCATCCTTCTTTTGATGCAGCCCAGCACACAGTTGGCTTTCTGGGCTACAAATCATTTGACCCACCTTGTCTAGTGGAAGGTGCCCATGCATAGGGATGGGGGGGTTAGAACGTGATCATCTTTCAATCCAAACAATCCTATGATTCTAAGTTTTATTTTAACAGGATGATAGTCTCTAATTATATCTGAAATATCTGAAAGTAATAGCCAGGAGCTCAAAGGTAAAGCAAATCTGCCTGCATATATCTAAACAAGTTTCCAGCTCCCAGAAATCTATTTGAAGTAGAATACACAGATTTATGTATTGCGCAGGAGCTAGTGCAATGCATTAGTTGTTTCATACAAAGGCACACAGCAGCACTTACCAACTATATTGAAAAGTCATTTTCTGGAAACACKTATTCATTAAGTACCCTGGTGTAGATGCTGAAAAGCTTTAGCAGAGAAAATTTCCAGCTTTCTGTAGCATTTTGTGAGAGCTCTGCTTCTCACAGAAACTATAAAAAACATTGCTACGGGTTCTGTAAACTAATTTTTATCTTGCACCTGCTGTTATTCAGCAGCAGGGTTGTTACGGTATATTGAAGAAAATATTTTCAAATGAATGTTTTGTAGCCTCCACCAATCATTCTAGGAGGTGGATGATCAGTGACCAATGACCTTATGCCATGCTGGCGACCCAAGTTATACAAACTGATTTATAATTATTTAAATAAGTATCATTGCTCCTGGACTTAGACTTTGTGTTGTTATTCTTCGCACCGTTCGTGGTGCAACAGAGACACGCTGGAATTAGCCTTCGACCGTGAACCTATGTAAGTGTCCACTGTGTGCGTTTCATTTTCAAACACCATTAGCTGACACAGTTCACAGAAAGATTTCTCCTGATTTCAGGCAACTAAGCACATACTTAGATCGACACACTGCCCRAAAAGACAAGTCTGCTCAAAAACTATCTAACCTTTTTACTCTGAATACACTTGCAGTATCCTGCAGCAACTTGATCTAGAGTCATTTTCAGCATCAGCAGGGCTAGGTAAAACTTGTATAAATACTGATTGTGTTTTAACCTGAACAGTTTGAGCCCAGTATTGTAAGATGTGGAGTATCTTCTTAGAAGCATGGAGCATTTACCTTCCAAAAAAGGAATGAATCCCCACCACGGCAGGAAGACCAGACTCTGGGATTCAACTGGAAGAAGTCACATGACTGCATGTCTAGCAGGAAGCCTAGCCTGTACTGTTCTCTTGATGCCAGCTTCTCTCGAGTATTTTCTCCCTAGAAGTACTGTATGGCATCCTTAAGTATTAAATTATATAACATCACTTTTCCCAGAAGCTTAAAAGGCACAGAAAAAAAAAAATAATAAAAAGTGCTCATTCTGAACCAAACAAAATAGGTATCTTTTTTTTAAAAACCACCTATGTCATCATAGTACCAAAATAATAATTGCTGTTTCCTGAGTCTTATAATCTCCACATCTAGGAAGACTTGTGAATCAATGATACGTGCAGATTGCCAGCAGAGATATGACTATGCCCAAAGTATATGACATAAAATGAGTTAACATAATAAAGCCTCAGGAATCTGTGATGCATCTGCAATACAAATAYATGCTTTAAATAACTGTTAATAAAAATAACCCACCAACAATGAGGAACAACAGAAAAGTGATGCATGCAGACTACAGACTACTAAGGGATTAATAAATTATTAATAAAGGAAAAATAAAATGAGCTGTAAGCTCAGCTCAAGAAGCAAACATTTGGACATACGGATTAGAACTCTTTCAAAACAAATTTTGTTTCTTTAATTGAAGAAGAAATTAGCTCAAAACCATTTCAAGATGCGGTTTCAATCTCCCCCTAGCAAAGCCACCAGTGCAGAAGCATAGCTGACAATCACCCCTGTGATACCTTGAAAGGGAGCTACAAAACCCTAGCTGAGAGGGCCACAAGCTCCTTTCTGAGGTACAGTTATATATAATCCCCTAAAGGTGTGACTTGCTTGCTACTAGTGTGAATCTGCTAAAAATGCTCATTTAAACCAAATTAACTTTAGAGCTTCCAATAATAACAACAGCTACCCATGGTCTATGAAGCAGTTTCTGACATGAGCTTTTTTCTAACTCTTGCAGTACACAACTACAATCTGCATGAGCTTCTACATACATTGACAAGTGCACTGCTCCTTGCAAAGACTTCTGGCTGAAAAAACTGTCTGTGTCCATGCACAAATATCCATTACTATTCCAGATGAGAACACATTAACAATGCTAAATGACAACAAGGTTTGAGAGTGAAATTCTGCCTTATAGAATTAGTCAATACATTTATTTCCAATATAGCCTCTGATCCTGGTGATAGCATAGGGTTAAAATGTTCTGAATTATAGTAGCTAAAGTAGGCCCCGAGAGCAAGATGGATATTCTGTTCAGGCTAGCCTGAACCTGTGTACTTGCCTGGACGGTAAAAAGCAAGCCTGAACTTGAGTATTCACTTAGGGGGCAAGAGACTAAGATAGATGAGTTAATTGTGTAGCTGCACCTGGGAAAGGGGGCTGAGAGTTATGCTTGAGTGAGACCAATATACACAATGAATAGATGATCGTTTGGGGGGAGTTTCGAGATTCATGCTTGGGTAAATGATTGATACATGATTGTACAATGAGAAGGGTATATAATGTGAGCACCTGAAATCCGTGTTGGGGATTGATTTGGGTTTGTACCCCTCTCCCCCGGCGCCTCAAATAAAAAGCACCTTGCATATAACCCGTCCGTGGTTATGTGTTTCTACGCTAACACTGGTAACAATGTTCACTACTATTTTTAATCATGCCTATATATATTAATTCCAAAATTTCAAGTATTTGCAGGATCAGGACTATAGGACTCTCAACTCCACTGTTACACTGACAGGTATTGACATACTACATCAGAGGAAGAAGCAGTTCACTCATCGAGTGTAGTGTGGGGAAAGAGCAGAGAAATGAAGGAACACAAATCCCTTTGAGGAACTCAGGAAACTGCAGAACAATATCTATTTGTTCAGAAAAAAACCCCGAGATAAAATGGAAATTGTCTTTGAAAATAAATTAACAAGTCCCCACTTTGCAAACTTATCGGGTTTTTTTACTGCATTTTATTTTTCTTTAAGAAAGGAAAAGTTGTTGTTATTATTATATTCAATGATCTCACTTGCTGTGGCAGATGGATAAAGACCTGCAAAGAGCAATAACATTTGCCTCTCACACTTTTCTATCTAAAAAAGTGCCACTGTGTGTGCTACTGCCAAAAGCCTGGGTATAGCAGGGCATCTCACCATCCCACAAGAGCTTATCTTCTTAACCAGTCAGATAACTCAAATAGGACAAGCTGTCTTTTGGTGTCATTTTGGTGCCATGGGGTTAACACTGGTCTGGAATCTCCCAGCTGCCAATAAACATCTTGCTGTTGAAATGAGATCTGGCCTGGTCAGTTGGATTTCTGATGGACAGACACGCACTTTACAAACTATAAAAGCCACACCAAACCTTCACAAAGCAGAAATCTTCTATACGTTTTCCTGGAAAGGTAAGGGAGCTTTTCCCATGAGTAGGGATGCCTGCTTTGCAGTTACTCTCCAGGGGTGAAGTGAAGGAATCTGTGTACATTATCGTCATTTCAGTGGTAAGTTACATTCAACTCCTAATCAATACTATTTCTTTTGCTAGTTTAACTACAGGTACCTTGATAGAGTGCAGTGTTATACACTATGCTGTAATCTACTAGTAGTTCTTTACTTTTATACTTTGTAGTAAGTAATTCTGATTAAGATCCTCATCTGTTATCTCTTGCCTGTTTAATAAATAATGCATTTTTATAAATAGATCTGATTTGCCGTCATTAGAACTTGTGGACAAGAGTAATTCATCAAACTTAAATTGTTGTCAAAATCTGAAGCTTATCTAAGCTTCCACTCATCCCATGACACTGGGAAGGGCTCAATAACAGCTATGCAATCTGTGGGTAGGGACCGGACTGGTCAGGTCTTGCTGTAGAGGAAAGGAGCAGTCCCTTCATGGGGACTGCTGCTCATGAATACAGAGCAGGACCAAGATCCCCTATATTGTCCCTGATTCCCCTAGCACAATCTCAGGTGAAGGTTGTAGCAGCAGGCTGTAGCAGCAGCTCTTTCCCCTAGCACCTCCTCAGGAGAAGACAGGGAATAGGGATGGGTGGGAAGGCGAAGCCCAAACTCTCTCCAACTTTTTTCCTCCCTAACTCAGATGAGCACAGGTCTTCAAGGTAGAGATGAAGAAGACACAGAACACAGGGTGCAGAACAAATTGGACCACACCAAATAGTACAGGGAATAGGACACATTGACCCTTGGGAGTTTTGGTATCCTGTCAAGCCTTAAGTTCAAAGTCCCAGCGTTTAGATTATATTGGTACTTCACCCATCACCAGTGGGGACCTCAAGCAGGAAGATGTAGAAAACACATACGAAAATTTACACATGATCCTGAAGCGTATAAGATGGAGCAGATTTTTAAAAATGGATGCTACAGTAATATCCCTGTGAACGGCCTGTACATCCCTGAATGTGAACAGCAAGGTCTTGGTATTACAGAGAAAGGAGCGGTAGTGGTCATAGCATGAAAAGATTAAAGGACCTACACAGCAGAAGGATAGTAAAGGGAAACACTGCACATTTTTTCTCATATATTTATRGATTTCTTTTCTTTAGAGTGGCAATTTCCTTCACACATCACAAGCTATCTTCAAGAACATGTTCACACTGTGTAATATCACTTACAGTAAATTAAACTGCTCAGTTCTGGCTTTGCATAGGCAGGACCAAAGCTGATACTTTTCACCCCAACATTCCATTGCAGTATATGATTCCCACAGCAGACCTCTGATGACCTCCAAATTAAGTCCCAAGCATGCACCACAGCAAAACCACTCCTACTCTCACCTCACATGCTATATGAGGAACTGAAAACTACTACTAGTCTTGCCTCCCATGTTATTGAGGAACTGAAAGTCACTCCTACCTTCACTCTTCATGCAAATAAAAATGACTCGGAGTGAATCTGAAGGACCTCACCACTGAGAAGTCGAGGGCACTGAAGGACCACCGGGACTCTGCTGGATCTATGGTGCTGACTATCTTATACCTGCACTACCTCTCTCCTTCTCCCTCCCTCCTTTCTTCCCTCCCTCCTTCCCTCACTCTATTCTCCTCTCTGTCTTTCCCCCTCTCTCTCTCCCCTATACAATTAATTTTGCAAAATAAAGTTGGAATTGCTGAACCCACATTTGGTCTCTTTTGCACCTTAATTTGAGCAGAGGACTTTTAACATTTATCGAATTGCAACATTTTAATTGGTGTTACAGACAGGATACCATTCTCTGACCCAAAGTGCCATTTAACAAGCAGGACCAAACTTTTAGTGTTCTTCTTCCCACATAGCAGGCATTGTCTTCCTCTGAGGGAGGTTGACCAAACTTTTACTCTTCTTTCTCCTGCCTGGTGGCAGTATCCCTCTGAGGGATACTGAAGGAAAAATGGTTACCCAGGATGACCAGTGTAAGGCTAATGTTTTGCTTTTTCTCCTGGAGAAGTTTGATAATTGTCCCTCTGCCCTTGGTTTGGAGTGGACACAAACTAATTGAGATAATCAACAGGTGATAGCTGATTGCATTACTAGTATGCGGGCCAAAGGAAAAATGCAAAAAGGGAAAGATAAAATCATTGTCTGTGCTATACTTGGGGCAGCACTAACTGCTGCTATAAAGGAAAAATCACAAAGAACGAGCAAGGAGGCATAGGTTATACATTCTTTGCAGGATTTAGTCAAAGTACGATGAGATCAATTAGAAGAGCATTACTGCCACTCAGAGAGACTCAGAACAGCTCTTGTTGAGAATCTATAAGCAATGAATTCTAAGGCAGTCCATGATGAGTCTCTTTACCTTCAAAAAGAAATAAAAGAGGCCAAAAAGCTCTTAGAGCAACTGGATATAAAAAAGTTAAGGCCTTAAAACTGAATATCAGTATGAAGGAGATGATGATGCTTTTCCAGCTGTGGTCACAAAAGAAGTACCTTTTACAGCTACTGAACTGGCTAAATTGCAGTCCTGGGTAAACCAAAATGTTTTTGTATTTCATATCTATTTGTGCCCAAAATTGTTACAGTCTCTTTACGACCCAGAAGTGCAGATGGAAACAGAACCATGGGGCTGCAAGTTGCCCAGGCTTTTTAAGGTCAGGACACTCAGGTGGAGCTCTCTCTTGCTTCTTTGGCTCTTTCTGTTCCCCTTTTGTTCTTGCAGGGGGACAGAGCTGAGGCAGCAAGAGTGGAGGCTCCCCTGTGGTTTTCTTTCATGTTTTTTTCCCAAGGGGGAACAGTAGCAAACCAAGAAGCTGCATTTCATAATTCAAAAAAGTTTCAGAGTGAATTTTGCAACACCTCTCCATAGCACGAAGCCAGAGCCGGTCAAGGTTGGGCCACTGTTCTTCAGTGCTTGGGAGTCTGTCTTTCATCGGAACAGGGACCCAAGACAGCAGCACCAACACCAGTGGCTTGGAGGTTGCAGAGCTGACACTTGTCTGGAACTGGTGTAGAGCCAGCTGAGGAAGAGGCAGAGAAGGAGAGGGAGGAAGCCTGCCGAGCCACCACGTGAGAGCCTGAGTCAGGTCTCTGCCAGGATCGACTTTATTTGGCCAGAAATAGTGTTTCTAGGTTTTGTTTTTCCCAGCGCCCGTTGTTCATTTGTGGGCGAAAGGGAGCTTTGGAAAAATGGAGGCTTGTTTGCCATGTTGTTTCCTTCATTCTCTCAGCTTTGTGGCCCAGAGAGGGGACTCTCCACCATTTTTGTCTGTGTTCCCCAGAACAATTAGGGGAACCTCCACTGCATTTGTCAGTGGGAGTTGAACCCTTTCCCTTTGTCTCTCAGAACACACATCTGTGGAGGGCACCATCCTGGGAGAGGGTTTGCCTGCCATTTTCCCTTTGTTTCTCAGAATATGCAGTCATCTGTGGAGGGCACCATACTGGGGCAGGGGTTTCTCTGCCTTTTTAGCTTTCCCTTTGTTCCCAGGGACTCTGTGAGATTTAGCAGTTTTATATCTAGTGATTATTCATGGTTATTTTTTTGCCTGCTGCTGTTTCATTTCTTAGTGAACTGTTATTTTTTCGTTTATATTTAGTTGTATTAGTTTCTCCTTATTGGTGGAAAGGGATTGGTTAAAACTAAAGGGGAGGTGATGCATTTTCAAGTGCCTACCCCATTAAATTGTCTTAAACCAAGACAAATTTGGGATCCAACTAAAGAGATATGAGAGAGAAAGTGAAAAACTAACAGTTTTGACTGAAACATTTTGTATTGCGTACAGAACTCACTGGTCATCATGCGTCTCAGTCTACTGGGGCTGTGGCACCTAGCCTTGTATACTTCTTTGTATATATGGTACAATTTGCCCAAGATATGGCTCTTTTTTGGATCAGGGACAAAAACCAAGATTGCTTTGTGGATACACTCTGTGATACTGGCTTATGTACAGATAACATCAGAAACAATGAAGATTATTTGGGATATGTATTCATTGCTGTTTGCCAGTCGTAGTCTTGGCTGCTGCTTCTGAGGGTTTATTAATAATCACATTCAGCCTGCTGAAGGAGCAGTTGAGAATCACAGAATCACAGAATTAACTAGGTTGGAAAAGACCTTTGAGATCATCAAGTCCAACCTATGACCTAACACCACCTTATCAACTGGACCATGTCATGAAGTGCCACATTCAGTCTTTTCTTAAACACCTTCAGGGATAGTGACTCCATCACCTCCCTCAGCAGCCCATTCTAATGCCCAATCACTCTTTCTGTGAAGAACTTCTTCCTAATGCCCAAGCTCAACTTCCCCAGGTGCAGCTTAACGCTGTGTCCTCTTGTCCTGTCGCTGGTTGCCTGGGAGAAGAGACAGACCCCCACCTGCCTACAACTTCCTCTGAGAAAGTTGTAGAGAGTGAAAAGGTCTCCCCTGAGTTTCCTTTACTCCAGGCTGAACAACCCCAGCTCCTTCAGCCACTCCTCATAGGACTTGTGTTCCAGACACTTCACCAGCCTTGTTGCCCTTCTCTGGACAYGCTCCAGCATCTCAACRTCCTTCCTRWAKTGAGGGGTCCAGAACTGGACACAGTACTCAAGRTGTGGCCTCACCAGTGCTGAGTACAGGGGAAGAATCRCTTCCCTGGTCCTGCTGGCCACACTATTCCTGATACAGGCCAGGATGCCACTGGCCTTCTTGGCCACCAGGGCACACCGCTGGCTCATGGTCAGTCTGCCATCAGTCAGTACCCCCAGATCCCTTTCTACCCGGCCACTGTCCAGCCACTCTGTCCCCAGCCTGTAGTGCTGCAGGGGGTTGTTGTGGCCAAAGTGCAGCACCCAGCACTTGGTCTGTTAAACCTCATATCATTGTATTCAGCCCGTGGATCCAGCCTGTCCAGCTCCCTCTGCAGAGCTCTCCTCCCTCCAGCAGACTGACGTTCACACCCAACTTGGTGTCATCTGCAAATCTGCTCGATCCCTTCATCCAGATCATTGATAAAGATTTTAAACAGGACTGGGCCCAACACAGATCCCTGGGGGACCCCACTAGTGACTGGCCACCAACTGGAGGCAGCACCATTCACCACCACTCTCTGGGCCTGGCCATCCAGCCAGTTCTTAACCCAGTGAAGGGTGCACGTGTCCAAGCCATGGGCTGCCAGCTTTTCCAGGATTATTCTATGGAAGACGGTGTCGAAGGCTTTGCTGAAGTCCAGGTAGACAACATCCACAGCCTTCCCCTCATCCACCAGGCAGGTCACCTGGTCATAAAAGGAGATCAGGTTGGTCAGGTAGGACCCTCCCCTCCTAAATTCATGCTGGCTGGGTCTGATCTCCAGGCCATCCTGTAGGTCCTGTGTGATCACACTCAAGATGAACTGTTCCATAATGTTGCTGGGCAYCGAAGTCAGGCTGACAGGCCTGTAGTTTCCTAGATCCTCCTTTTGGTCCTTCTGATGGATGAGCGTCACACTGGCCAGCTTCCAGTCATCTGGGACCTTCCCAGTTAGGCAGGACTGATGACAAATGACAGAGAGCAGCTCCGCGACCTCTTCTGCCAGCTCCCTCATCACCCTAGGCTGGATCCCATCTGGTCCCACAGACCTGTGAGCATGGAAGTGGCTCAGCTTGTCACTAACTGCTTACTCCTGGATTATAGGGAGGCTATTATGCTTCCTGTCCCCATCTACCAGAACAATTTTTCCTAGCCTTTTGCTTCCTTCTTTCCCTCAGGTCTGACATGTCGCCTTTTGAAAATGTTGGTTTCCCTCTGGGTGTTAAAGACACTATATTTTTGTTGTTAATTCTGCTGTGTCTCCTCCATACAGTCTGAAACACGGGGCTGAGATTTCCGGGGAAGTTTCTCAGAGATCTGTCCCAGTGGTGGAAAATCCTAAATCACACGCAATGTGGGAGGATAGAGGTCAGATTCTGAAGAAATACTCTGCCCCAATAGTTTGGAACTTTCCCTCTGAACAAATTCAGAATCCAGGTAAGAGCAGAATATCCAAAAGAAAATTGCAGTGGCAGCTCCAAAGAGGGGCAACTGATTGCACTGTGCTGGGCCCTGGCGAATGCTTATTGCATGCTGGTCATTATTACGCACAGCAGCACCTACAGCCAGAAGAGGAGGAGAACAAATCTACGGACACCATAGTCACTCAAGCTGCAGACAAACCAGAAGGGCAACCTAAGCCCACCCCTGTCCAGAGGAGGAAATATAAGAACAAATCCATTTACCCAGTGGATGACAATGGGGAGGCAGGACCCTCATAGCCAGCAGAGGAATCAAAACCAGAAATAATTACTGGAACTTTATCCCTTCTCCACAATCTGAGGAAAGACCTCACCAATGAACCAAGGAGTCAATATTGAGCTGGTTGATCCAAGTCTGGGACACTGCAGGTGATGCTACAGTTTTGGACGGTACTGAAGCGAGGTGCTTGGGATCTGTGTTGCCTGATGTGGGTATAAACCARGGGATCATGAGGAGGCCCAAACCTCTCAACCTCTGGGCACGACTCTTAACAAGCCTGAAGGAGAAATACCTTTGCCAAGAAGACCTCCAGCTGCAGCAAGGCCCTTGGAACACCATGGAGCAAGGAATCCAATGCTTGCAAGAACTGGCTGTGATGGAGATCCTTTTCTCAAATGACGACCAAAACATCAAGAGTCCAGTCCTGGTAAAATGTACAACACTGATACGGCTTAAACTCACTCCACGCAGGCCAAGCATACTCCCACTTCCTAGAGATGCTGCAATGGAATGAGGGAAATGACACAGTGGGCATTAATGACAAGAATGTTACAAACATATGAAGATACTGTCCACACCACGACAGAAGCCCAAATCTCGGCACTGGAAACAGATTTGACTGAGCATATGCAGAAATTGGAAGAAAGGATTGAAGAGAGTCAGAAACTCAGGAAGGAGCTTAGAGRACTTTCCTCAAGTTTCATCAGTACACACCAGAGTCCCTGCTGTCAGAAGCAGGAGTTCCCCAGCTAGGGAGAGGGTTGGGAGGTTCCACAAGCCAACCTGAGGTTCTTCCAGTGTGAGCATGGGGAAGACATGAGAAGATAAGATGGAAAACCCACTTTTGTCCTAGCAGCATGGGTCCATAAGCTAAAAGAAGAAACTACTTATGAGGAATTCTGCAAGAATGAATGTAGCTCCAGTTTGTCATGACCAAGCTGCTAGGCTTAACAGAAGGGAGGATTACATGTCTGATCCACTTGAAGGGACCAACAGAATGCATGCCAAGGGATGGAACAATAGCCAGAACTAGAGGGGCCCTGCCTCTAGCCAGATAGAGGCCATGGAAAATCGAGTCTATTGGACTGTGTGGATCAAATGTCCTGGCACATCAGAAGCACAAAAAAACAAAGCTTTGGTTGACAGTGGCACATAATATACTCTGATACCATCAGGACATGTAGGGGCAGAACCTGTTTCCATTGCTGGGGTGACAGCAGTCTCAGGTAGTGTTACACTACCACTTTAGGGATTAATTTTTCTGTGTAAATAAAAACAATGTAAGAGGAATAGAAATCATTAAAACAATAGAGTGAGACAACAACATTTTTATTGTTTCAAAATTCAGTTGCTTTTTCTGTGCAGCATAAGGAAAGATTCTTTCTGCTGATATCTGTTCAACACCTTTAAGGTCTGAAGAGACACAGTGGTTGCCAAAACTCTGGAAGAATCACGTTAAAGTAAATGCCATCACTATATGTTGAGCATCTTTTTTTTTTAATTTATACTAAAAATTGCAGTGTTACTATGAAAAAAACCACTCATCTCTGTCATCAGGCCCTTATGGTACAAATTTTGGACAGACATGAAAAACATAAATCTAACCCTGGCATGACACAGTGGGTGAATGCTGACTTTTTATGACTGGTACAGGTAGTTCTCATTGCAGTGCTACATATGTCCAATTTCTGTTCCAGCACAGAAATGTTCCTGGAATTAAATGCCCCCTGCCACTCTCCAGCCACTCTTCAGCTCCCTTAGTTGATTCATAGTTGCTGAAAAATGGCCTTGAGCATGTCAGTGTACTTGACGTAGAAGATCCGGATGTTTCAAGTGGCAAACAGGAATCTAAATATCTGTAATATCCAGAAATCAGTGGGTAGTATGAGCTACAGGAATCAGTACAGCTCTTAATGGAATTCCCAAGTCAGCATTAACTTCCACTTCCCAGGCAGGTGGTTTGTGGAGTCTAATGTTGCCAATAAAAATCTAGGTGGGAGTGTAAATTCACACTTTTGAATCAGAATGAGGGAGAAAAACATGAAAGGTACATCAAACTTGCATTAACCAGTCTTGTTTTAAGAAATAAAACTGACCTCTTAAAAACAACCTGCTGGAGTCCTGATGCCAGGGAGTCCATGTGAGGTGCAGCTTGGGAGGAATTGTGTCCATTTACATCCACATTTTGTTTCCAGGAGTTGGACTAATATGCTGTTTTAGTGCCACATGTCAACATAACTCCAAACCATCCTACTTAGGAAACAGTATCAAAGTCATCCCAATGTGTGCACAGCGACCATGGTGGATGGTAAGAGCTCCCAATACCTCCAATACCCCAGATGTCCTTGATTACATTGTTCTTTATTTCCATTCCAGTTCAGTGCTCTATATTAATCAAAAGTGACAGATGGAAGCTGTAATACATCCACAGCTCCCGATCATTAAATATGATGACCTATATTTCCTGCAGTAATCAGATATTGCTGCAAGTTAACCCTGCCTCATCTAAACCAAGGCTGGCAAAAGAACACCTCTATGATCATGAAGGAGATTTTGCTTGTTTCTTTGCAAGTTTCAGTTCATATCATGAGTATTTATATTTCATACTTTTGCTGTGTCAAACTGTTAAAATTTGGGGAAAAAATGAGCAGCATATATCCTCTAACTGTAATAATATTTAGAAGGGGAAACGTGTGGGTGATACCTGTATTTTTTAAGAGTATATGGAACACTCTGCATCTACTAGGAAATCCACCTAGTTGATCAAGGGAAGCCAGTTGATATAATCTTTTTTGATTTCAGTTAGGCTTTTGATGCTGTCTCTCCCAGGATGCTTCTGGACAAAATGTCCAGCACACAGCTGGATAAACATGTCATATTTAAGCAACTGGCTTGTGGGTCAGGCACAAAGCATGAATGAAGCTACATTAGGCTGGTGACCAGTCATAGCGGGGTTGCACAGGGCTCTGTCTTAGGCCCAGTTCTTCTTAACATCTTCATAAATTACTTGGATGTAGGACTTGAAGGGATACCAAGTTTGATGATGATAGTGAATTGGGAGGAGCTGTTTACTCCCTCAAAGGCAGAAAGGCTCTGCAGAGAAACCTAGACAAATTAGAGGGCTGAGCAATCATCAACTGTATGAAGTTCTAAAAAGACAAGTGCCAGATTCTGCACCTGGGATAGGGCAACGCTGGATTGGAGGGATGGAGAACAGCACTGCTGAAAAGGGTCCTGGCCGACATCAAGTTTAATATGAGTCAGGAGTGCCCTGGCAGCCAGGAGGGCCAATCGTGTCCTAGGGTCTACCAGACGCATCATTACCAGACAGTTGAGGTGAAGTGCAGTGGTAAGCACTGATCTCTTCTCTCTGGTTACCAGTGACAAGACCCATGAGAATGGCACGAAGCTGTGTCAGGGAGATTTAGGCGATACAGTAGGAAAAGGTTCTTCGCCCAGAGGGTGGTTGGGCACTGGAACAAGCTCCCCTGGGAAGCGGTCACAGCACCAAGCCTGTCAGAGTTCAAGAAGCTTCTAGACAATGCTTTCAGGCACGTGGTGGGATTTTTGGGCTGTCCTGTCCAGGGCAGGAATTGGATTTTGATGGTGGGTCCCTTCCAACTCAGGACATTCTACGACTGTATGATACTGTCAGGAAGAAGTAAACACAGACTTAGAGGAAGAAGATGACTTTCAAGAAGAAAGCATTATTAGCTGATGGTCTTGACATATCAGTGATTTTTTTTTTATTTCCACAGAATATCAAGACAACTTGTCTAAAAAAAAAGTTCTTCTTAGTTGGAAAACAAAGTAGAGGAATTTGTAATTGAAATGAATGTGCAGACTGCAAAACAAGGAAGAAAAAGGTGCAATAACCTCTGTTCTCTCCTTGCCCTTCAACCTTGCTGCTGTGGGGGATGGGGTGGGACGCTTATTTTGTTCAATGTGAAATACCTCTTTTCCATTTGTACTTCCTCACTCCATGGAGGGATTTGAAGAAAGTCTAGCACCTTGAATGAGAGCTCATGCCTGCATTGAAAGTATATTTTCCTCACTCTCTCCTATTGCATTTATTCTGCTTTGTGAGAAATACTTGAATAATCCTTGGAGCAGGGCCCTAAAGCCAGGTCATTCTGTCCCAGGCATGTCCTCTGACCAAGAGTATAAGGACTCATTCTCCTTTGTCTTACTGCAGACTGTTACTTCTGGCTGGCAGGCTGATTTGGCAAATCTGGACACATAGAAGGAAGTTAGGGAGGTGAAAGGATGGAGCTGGGTGAGGAGACACAGAGAATTAAATTTGATACTGACATTTATGAAATGCTTGCTTCCTTTTGGCTTTTCCCTCATACATATTTGCCCAAACAATTTTATGAGATTCAAAACCAAATTTGTAATTAGCTTAAGACTGACAAAGTCTGCATCTTAAGGGCAGTTTGTTCACCCCAAAAAACCTGTTCACTATTCATCCTGAACTTTAATCCCAGTTCTGACATGAAGTCCCCATATGGCCTTTTTTAATCATATAGGCATCTTTAAGAAAACAAGCACAGATGGACAGTTTCACAAGAGGTACTGAAATAAAACTGCATTTATTTCGAAGTATCTTTTATCATTTTTCTTCAGTTTCCTTATCTGTCAAGTAAGCCAAACTGTACTTCCCAGTAATACAAAGCAAAGCACAGACTGGTCTCACCACTTTACCAATAAGTTTATAACTGATACCTTAGTAAGATTCCATTTCTCTCTTTATCAAAAATGTAGCTTTCCCACAAATGTATTGCACCAGTAGTCATATTGGATTTGACACACCACTTAAAGCAATGCTTTCATTTCTATGTCATTTGATAGCTATACAATAAATGATTTGTCAGCCTTATAAGTCTTCTAATCTGTTACACAATAAGAAGACGTAGTGTATTCTGTAACACCAGGAAGATATTACACCGCGTATAATTTAACAGATATTATATATCAAAAATCAAACATTTGGGGGAAAAAACTCTTGAGTACTGACTTTAAGCAGCAACAAAAAGGCACGCAGGACAAAGCCAGCACAGTACACAAGAATTTTCAGACTGTAGGTCCCTCCTTCTTCTATTCCTAGAAGCAATAGGTGGAAATAAAATTTAGAGATGACTTCCAAGATGACCTAAGATTTTTTCTGCAACAGCATGTTAAATCAGAGTACTCTGGTGTTTACATACTGTGTGAAAGGCAGACCGAACAAAAGCTTGAAATTGAAATATTCACCTCAACATCGTTCCTACCAGTATCTTGAGTATGAGCATTTTTCTCTCTCTCTTCCCTCCACAACTCCCATCACTGCATATCCCTCCTTGCAAGACTTGTATTACTTTTTGAAGTGAGAGATGATATTTTCAATGGTACTACAAATTTCAAACAGATTACRTAACTGTTCTCAGCTGAGAATGAAGCTAGTTAACAGAGGTATATAATTGCAGACACAGTTGGTTAATCATTGGGTAGACTCTTTTGAAAAAAACCTCAAATCCCAGCCCAGAATATACTAGGCAGGGTCTGCAAGGTGCCAAACCATTTTCCACTAATTGCCAAGTTAATGAGCTTTGAAGTTTGAAATGCAGCCACAAGGCCTCAGGACTCTAATGTGTCACTAAGTCTTGGGCAGACAGATGGGGTAGCAGATGATTTGCCATGGGGGCCTCGGTGTTAGTTCTGTACCAGTCTCTTGCCCCACTAACTACAGTAGTTGCTAAATGCATTAAAATTGTGGAAACAAGCCTGTTTCCTTCGAACTGCATCAGTCCTAAATCATACATGGATAGTTGCAAATAAGGAGGCAAAGCAAACCGGTGTAATAAGACCAGACCACGCTAACCTGTAACATCTGMCATTGCTTCGGATAAAAAGGAAATGTAAACTAGGCTGTCTTTGGTTTTTATTCCCTTTCCCTACAGAAAGTTATTATGTTCAACCTTTCTCCAGTATAAACCTCTTCTTCTTTCTTCATATTTCTTGGATTTTTCATACTCTTTTCTACAGCATGGTACTTTGAAGCTGGACTTTTCATAAGCCTACACATGACTATTACCAAGTGAGGGACTAACATCACCTCCACCGCATGCTGATTGTGGCATCTTTAAGATAACCTCATTACGTTTTCACCTTAGTAACTATTTATGTCAAACAGACATAACTTAAGTAGATTATGTTTATTCATGTTCTAGATATATGGCCCTTAGATTACAGACACTGTAGGGCCTAGTCACTGGAAAGGGACACAAGTACCCCAGCACAGCCTGCCAGCCTCATGTAAAGGAATCGGACTGCCTGAGGCTCTGATGAGGTGGAGTAAACACCACAGTCACATGTAACACTCTCATCTAATCTCCTGAGGTGTTTACATGAGGCTTACTACATGGTAAGTAGGTGCCCTTTTCACAACAGTCCCTCCACTGCCAAAGCTTTGATACCAAGATAGGAAGCAATGAAGAAAGCTATAATTTCAGTACAAAAGTTAGAGAAGGTAAGATACAAAGTGGCTCCCGAGAAGGGAAGAAATAACTAGTCTCTGAGGTATGTACCTAACTGAAGAGCCTATGTGGGCGCCTACAATGACTGTATAACACAAAAAGGAGGTGGGAGAAGCCTGGACTCGCGTATGCCCCCCCGAACCTTGAGGATGGGGCAGAACTCCGAGTGGTTTTTAATCCTCCTCCCCTCGCAGAAATTTCTGCTGGCTTCATGCATCCCCCCCTATGGGAGTTCATCTAATGTTGCCAGTGCTGAAGCCTTGCTGCAAGCGGAAAGCAGCTGAGGCTTGGGACAAGAGCTAGCAAGTAGTTTGCATCTCACACCGTGTCCTCAGACCTTTAAAATACATGGGAAGAGGTTCAGGAGATCATTTGTTTTCCCAGTCCTTTTATGAACCTGAACGCAGCTAAAAAGTAATCAAGAAAGTCGTACCAATGAACTGAAATTTCTGCTCTGCCCTGTGATCAGTCCCTGTATTTTGAAATTGTACAAACATTCATTTATGCATGGCAGCCTATAAAGAGTTTTTTTCATACTGAATTGCAAATAATGCCAAGGCAAAAATTCAGAGCTAGAAACATCAGCTCATCTTTCAAATGTCCTCTTGGCTTCAGTAAGTACTGGAGAAATCTCAAGCAAACGTGGTGCTTCAGATCACGTTTGTTGTTTATTTGGGCATGTTAGCTAGGGAAGATGCCACTGAGATAAAAAAGAATTTGTGTTGTATTACATCATCATGAACTCACAGAAAGACACAGAAAAGGGGGTACATGTGACTGTTGTATAGCTTCCTTTGAAACTACAGATGGTCAAATTTAAGACATGAGTTTACTTGTTACAAATAATGAAACGTCATTAAAATGTGTCTAAGAAAGTCAAGTTTTCCTTTTTAATCCCTATTATATTTATCGGATGGTACCACAAGGTATTTTTTAAAACTCAGACTTGTTGGGTTTAAAAGGATAAATTTAAGAAAATGCTTTTTGTACAGTGATCCCAGGAATGGATCCAGAAGCCTCCAGCCATTCTTCCAGCACTGATATCCCAAAGGCAGAAAATACCTATTGTTACCACTCTGTTAGCATAGCAAGTGATGCAGAAGTAATAAGAAAGATACTAACCCAGTTATGCAGGAATATTTCTAATTTTACCCAATTCAGTATGCCTACCTGAAAATCAACCCTATGATTTCATTTGGGCATAGTGTTCTTTATCTCCTTCTGTTCATTTTTGCTCACATGAAAATATTATATTTCAGAGAAGTGCTATTAACTTAGACAAAACTTTACATTGAAAGCTTACTTAGCTCTATTTAGGAATAAATGAAGTCAGCTACAACCACACTGTTTTTTAAGAAGGTACATCTGATGTTCCTGGGTAAAAAACCGTATATATTAAGACATTCTATGTAAATTTTATTTAATGGATATATCATTTCAGCATTTATTTTAAATATAATAATACCATTTCTTCAGCCAGAGAAAATGACGAATTGTAATACTATGAGAAATGGATTCCCAAGGATGACAGGAAGATAAATATTTTCCATGTTAATCYGTTTTTCACAAAGCATCCCTTGTTTCACTTTCAATAAATAAATTCCACAAAGAAAATAGCAAAAGGGAATGAAAGTACTTCTTTACAAATAAAGCAATAGCTCAAGGAGCCTCAGAAGTGATGGTTCTGCCTCTACTGAACAGAGCATCATCCTCCTATGTGAGCAGTACTGATAGTTTCACAAATAGGCCCTCTGAAATAAGGTGTTCAGTGTAAGGGCGAAGAAATCTAGCCCAAAATCAGTTTACTGCTGGGCAAGTTTCTGGTTTTGCAGTTCCCACGACAGTCAAAAGGAAAATGGATTCCTGCACTATAAAGGAAACTTGATTTTGAGACATTTTTCTCCTGTACTGTCAAACCCTAGAGCCTGGTGCGTGGTTACACATTTTATAATCTTGACACATGAATGCTAATGCAAAAGCTGCAACAAATTCCTTTTGGTCTCTTGTGCTGTTTTTGGATGGGGTAAAATTAATTGTTTTCATAGTGGTGCTGAACACAGTGTTGATAATACAGAGATGGCAAGGAAGTTGTGAGTGCATGGGAGCTTGGGAGAAGACACAGCCAGGACAGGTGACCCAAACTGACCAAAGGGATATGACATCATGCTCAGTATATAAAGTTGGAGGGAAGGAGGAAAGGGGAATGTTTGGAGGGATGGCATTTCTTTCCAAGTAACTGTTATACACCATTATGCCTGCTTTCCTGGAAACAGCTGAATTGTCTGGCTGCCCTTGGGAAGCAGTGAACTAATTGTTTGGTTTTTTCTTTGCTTGTGTGTATGGCTTTTGCTTTCCCTATTAACCTAATTTGTCTCAACCCACATGTTTTCTAGCTTTTACCTTTATGATTATCTCCATGGTCCTGCTGGTGGGGGAGTGAGCGAGCAGCTGCATGTTGCTTGATAGTTGACTGGGGTTAAACCATGACATCTCTGTTTAAGGAGAATTACATTACCCTCCAGGAGAAAAAACAGCCCTAGTTTAAATCTACACTGCACTTTCTTTGTGCAGATGATACGAAAGAAAAATACAAGAAATCAAGATGTGAAATGTAAGCCAAAGTACCATTGGCTTCCCAGCCCCCTGTCGCTGTTCTCACCGCGGATGAGTAGAAAAATGACACAAGAGTCCAGGCTCAGGGATAAATGGAAGCGATTTAATAATCTTTCCAAAGGCTTTTATATGTTAGTTCGCAAAAGTGTGCTAAATGGCATAAGGTAATTGGTTTTTTTTCCATCCACCCCTTGAGGGGATTGGTCAAGTTCTAAGACATCCATCTCTTAATGTTTTTCTAGTTAGAACCATAACAATCCAGCAAAACAACCTGCAGGTGCAAGACGTTTACAAAACTGTAACATTGTTTTGAGTTACTTGCATGGGAAACACAGAGCTCTCACGAAATGCTGCAGAGAGCTGAAGAAATTCTCTGCTGAAGCTTTTTCAGCATCCATAGCCCTCTAAAAGCATGAAGACTGGAAGCAAAACAGTAAGTGACTCTGTGATAAACACAACCCCAAGAAGGTCACCATACTCAGATACGCCATACAACAGATACTCCTTTGCTCATAATCTTTTCCCTTGGCCCCCTCCAAATGCTGCCTATGCAGGCTCCAGTTGCCTCCGACCTCTGAAGCATCTTCTTCCATAGCAGCAATGTTCCTCTTCAGAGTCTGACACATCTATCACCACAATTGTTTTCAAATGAAAAAATAAGGGCCTGAAAAAGTCTACAATGGTCCATCTTTCTCATCCTGGTCCTCTCTTTTAAGCTACTATGGTCTTTTCTGAATGAATTTTTTTCTAAGTAGATGCTAGATAAGTATTGGAAATCTGTGCCAGGAGCTGGAGCTGGAAGAGGACAGGATTTTTGAGCTGAGGAGTGTGGGACCCTGGGAGGGGGGAAGAAGAAGGGGATGCCAAACAGGGGGAGGTGCAAAGGCATGTGAGATGATGACTGCCTGGGCAAGTCTACATTTTTGTGACTATCATCTATATTATAACTCCCCTTCTGCCTTCTGGGAGGAGAAGGATGGGAAGACTTCCCCTCTGTGAAGCAGTCTGGAAGAGAATGTGTGGGAGACATGAGGTTTACAAAGAGAATCTGAGRTAACAGCAAAGGATGTCAATGTAGCAGTGCATCAGAAACTCAAGGCAACATGACTTGCAGCCTCCATCCTGCGCTCCTACACTTGCATCTGGAGACCTGTGAACAGGGCTACACTTTGGGGTGGAGTATGCAGGCAGAAGGCCCATTGTCATATCACCCCTGCTTACACACCTACCCTATGCACAGCACTGTGCCCTGCACTGCTGTCTGTTTCTCTTCACAAAGGAAGGAAAAGCCATAAGGTACTTCTCCAGCATATGGAAGCACAGCAGCATTTGAAAATTGTTTCCTCTAAAAATGTCTCAGACAAAATAGGTGCCAAGATCAACAGCCCAATTCTCTGACAAAGAAGGGTGCTGCCAACACCGTCCACTGCACAAAGATGTACCAACACATTCCCACCAAATACTGCTTGTAGATTAAGTATTTGCACTAGCAGACCTTTGCCACAAGTTTCAAAATGCTGGACCATTATACAACTAGGATTCCTCCCACTACGAGGCAACAGCRTCTTTTTTAAGAAAGAAAAACTGCACTGCTAAATGGATACAACTATCTCTTATATTACTGGAGCTACCACAGAACATCTTTACTGTAATTCCACTCATTCTGGTTCATGTACTCTGTGGCTGATTTTAAATCCTCACATCTTATAGTGGATAAATAAATCATGTGTTTTGTTTCCAACTAATGTTATATCATGCCAGACAGACATTGTTTGGCCCAAGAACTGATTCAAGCTTTGCTCCCAAAATGAGACCAAATTTTTTAATGGACTCAAGATTGAAACATAAAAATGATAACGTATACGTCTATGTATATATGTGTGTGTGTGTGTATATATATATATAAAATACCTTTTGCTCTAAACAGGACTAGTGAAAAAGTGGAAAAGTGAAAAAGCTTAATTTCAATGATTTACACTAGAGCTGTCTTGGGGCTCAAGGGACTGATTCATAGGTCAAAGAAACTTGCAATGAAGTAGCAGCAAAGCTATTTTAATTCTGCATTTTCCAAGAAACAACATTGCAGTTATATTTTACCACTTATTGCATTATGTATTCACCACTTATGCAAACTGAATAAACATCCCTATCATTTACATTAAGGTAAGATTGCTTTTACACATATGTCATTCTGACTAGATCCACTGTATTGAGTTCATGTGGCAAAGCTCTCATAGTGGGGGATCTATATGGGTAGCTTCTCTGAGAAGCTGCTAGAAACTTTCCCCGTGTCCTATAGAGCCAATGCCAGTCAGCTCCAAGATGGACCCACCCCTGGCCAAGGCTGAGACAATCAGTGATGATAGTAATGCCTCTGTGATAACACATTTAAGAAGGAAAAAAAGTTATTGCACAGAAGTAATTACAGCCAGAGAAGAGAGGGGTGAGAATATGTGAGAGAAACAACTATGCAGACACCAAGAAGGAGGGGGAGGAGGCCAGGACGAGGCAGATCACCACATTGGTGAAGTTTGTGGAGGACTGAAACAGGATAAGGGGAAGGACTTGTCTCTCTGAGGAGGAAACAGGGACAGAACAACATCAAGTGAACTGACCATAACCCCCATCCCCATCCTTCTGCACTACTGTGGAGGAGGACATAGAGAACTGGGAATAAAGTTAAGACCAGGAAGGAGGGAGGACTGGGGGAAAGCTGTTTTTAAGATTTGTTTGTCTTCTCATTCTCGTGCTCTGATTTTGAATGGTAATAAATAAAATTAATTTGTTCAGGTTGGGTCTGTTTTGTTCATGACAGCTATCAATGAGTGATCCCTCCCTATCCTTATCTCAACTCACGAATCTTTTGTTATATTGTCTCTCTCCGGATCCATTGAAGAGGGGAACGTTAAAGTGGCTTTGATGGGCACCTGGCCTTCAGCCAGAGTCAAACCACCAGAGCCATAGACACTATTTGAGGTTGCTCAGAGAGTACAGAACTATTTCACCTTGGTACACTTAGAAATATCTTTATGAATGGTATTTCACAGCATGGTCTTACATGTCCCCTTCAGATAGCAAAACATCATTGACATGGTCTAAATGAGTCAAGATTATAAAGAGTTAAACTTCAGCTAGGAATTTGAAGCAATTTGTACTGATTAAACCAAACGATAAGTTGGCTAAGTATAGTGCTATTCACTATTATGTACCTGTCTGAAACTTTGCTTAAACTGATAGAATTATAGCTAGCACCAAGATTGCATGATCAAATACAGGCAGGAGGTATGGACCATCTACAGAAGCTTGCCAAGGCTTGCCCGCAATAGAAGGTAAAAAGTTCATGGTGATGAAGAGATCTCTGACTTCATCTTTCAAGACCACTGACTCAAATCAGGACCACTGACCCAAATCAAAAAAGGAATTGCGCACATGCAGAGGACTAATAACCTCATTTTAATAAGAAGTGGGGAATGGGAAGTGCTAGAAATACGTGTATGATTAATATGTAATTCTTTGTGAAATAAATAGAGCGCAAATAACCATGTAAGGTGCTGGCACGTCTCTAGGAGGGGACTCCCGTGCCGCCTGCCGGCATAATAAACATATCGCTTTCTAACTTTAATTAGTTAAAGAGTTTTTGTCCGTAAATATTGTGATTTTAATGACTCATAAATACCATCATCAGTATTTCTAAAGTTGTCCTGTTTTTGTAAAACCGTCTTTAAGGCAAGATGTTATGCAGCTTCTATCATGGATATTTCATAATGAAATTGGATATAATTAAATGTGATGTAGATAGTATTACTAGGTTGCTGAAGGTAAATATTTGTAGATTAACCTTGCTCTCTTTAGCTTAAAAACCTATGCAATTTAGAGATCCTAACTTCTAAAATTAATCAAAATCTTGATGAATTAACAAAAACAAGTTTTCATGTTTAAAAAAAAAGCATAAAAATAGACTGCTTTAGCTCATGCTCTGCTAAAATTACCTGATGTGTAGGTGCTAAAAGGCTTAATGTGCAAGAAAGTCTATACATACAGGGACCTTTGTTATACACTGTCCTAATTACTTGTATTGCTTATCAATACTCACTCACTCGTTCRGAAATGCATGTCCGTGTGAAGTAACTTATCTTATTAGAGCAATTTTCATTACAGCTTTCTTTGAATAGCGTCTCACTGTCAACATCAACTAGTCAACCCCTACCTATGCATGTGATTCCCATAGTACCTGCAGATATGGAGTATGGAATTTGTGAGACAATACCTGTGCTACAAAGTATAATGACACGAGTCTCATTTTGTGCATCCAAGATGAATGCTGCATCGTCTATCCAGAGCATAGACAAACATGAAACTAAGACTTACATGATACAGTGAATTTACTGTGTGAGAAAGAAGAAAATAGAAGAGGACTTGCCTTCTGAAATTGGAACATTCTCTTCAAAAGCAAGAACTACCACTTACATTAATTGTCTGAAAACATCTGCAGCTTAGAGGACTCTCCTTTTGAGATGAGTACTTAACAGTCCTTTCTCCACGTATACACACTTGACAAAGATGAGTCTATTAGAGGATCCTCTTAGAGGATGTTTTGGCTTAACTGGGTTTTGTTTGTTTTTCCAGAATAAATTATCAGGAAAGTAGTAAATGCCAACAGAGCTCTTCAAGTACACTTGCATGTTCTTGTATGGTTTGTAGCTTTGCCTCCAAAGGAAAAACATTTGTCCTAAGTTTACATTGCAAATACTTCCCTCTGCACTGACAGGTTTTTTTTTACCTTCTGAATCCCAGACTGTAATTGTTGAAAGGAAGTTTTCTAGTCATAAAGATAGCTGAATTATTATTGGAAAAATGCACTGTATTTTGCCAGTATACATATATACCCAGCAGCATGGAACTTCCTGTCCTGTAACTGTACATCTCAGATTATAAACCACATATGCATGTCTTCCTTTTAAATGATCAGTTATTTATTTCATAGCTGAGGAAACATATCTCAGTGTGAGAAAACAAGTAAAACAGCTACTCACTCAGCTGAGTATAAGCTTCACTGCAACTCACCTTGTATAGTTTATTTCCAGAGGAGAAAATGACATGAGAAATATTAGATTCCAATGGTGCTTTCACCTATCCAGAATGTTACTTCAAATTATTGCTATGTGACTGATACAAAGATTGTGGCTGACCATCTTGCATGCACTCTGAAGAGTGTGAGGTTCTGTACATGAATAATAGAGAAATGTGAATCAGCACAGGTAGATCAGTGATTTGTCGACTATACAATGAAGTGCTAATAGATTAATTTCCAACTTGTTTTATTTTTTTCCTTACACCTCTGTGTCAGAGACTGAAATGGTTCATGCCTTAAACATTGTTATGAAGGAGTTTTACCCATTATAGCAAAAACTGTATAAAGAAGCTACAACCACAGAAGCCCACCCCTCCTTGAAGATGCCTGACTGGAACTTTGGACTGTAAGATAAGCCACCTAGATAAGATAAAGGGGACACTGTTCTTCAATCATCTCAGGTCTAGGGAGACGTGAATAAGGCTGAGAGAAAAGAATGCATCCATAAGAAAGCCAAACGCAGCAGGAAATCATCCCTGGCTGGGTTTGGGGTGCGGGACACCACAGCTCACAGAGGCCAGGTTTACATAGACTCCCCCAAACTGAGGGCGGAGGAGGAGGAGGTTTCAGGTGTGTGGTGTAACCTCTGGTCAGAGACACTGAACATCCATTCTCCCGTGCACAAACCAACTGAGCTGTGAAACTCCCAACCCTAGAAAGGCCACATCCATGGAACATTCGTGTGAGAGGCAGCTGAGGGGGTGTCATCATCCATCAAAGAGCCCCCCCGAAGTGCTCCCCAGACTTATTCCTGAGGCCTTGCACCACAGGACTGCATGTGATGCAAAGTGATGCAACAGATCCAGAGTCTGCTGCAAGAGACTGTGTCAAACTGCACCCCGCGCAGGGGAGGTACCTGGGCATTCCCACCTGGTCTGAGCATATATTAATCCATTGGATTCTATGCTTTTTGGGGGACCCTAACTACCAAGAAGACCAGATGGAGAGGATCAAYGGAACATTGCTGGGATCCATGGAGCGGTGGTATTTTCTTTAATCTCTCTGTCATTCTCTTTCTGTCCCCCCCACTTCTTTTCTATTTCTTTCTTTCTTTCTTTCTCTTTCTTTCTTTCTTTCTTTTCTTTCTTTCTTTCTTTCTCTCTCTCTCTCCTATTTACTATCAAATAAAATCAATACTACTGACTTTGGCATATGGTCTCATTTGCACCTTAATTCAGGCAGAGGCATTCCTAATAACTAATTTCTAATTTAAAAACCAGATAGTAACACAAAGTCACTGGTAAGCCAGATGGGCGAGATCCTTCATTTTTGTAATTCCAATTGTTTTACACTGTACTCATTATTTCTATTTTTAAACATGGGCTCTAAATTTTAGAGCAGTCCAGTTGGATATGCAACTCCAAAATATACCTCATCTGTACATCTGCCAGTCTGATGCTCATTTACATCACAGGTCTTTCACTCTTGCACCAAGCACTATGTCCCAAGGTGAGCAATATGTGACCAGGTAAAGGCCTTTACATGCCCGGGGAAGTTAAAAAGGTGCTTTAGCATGACTGAAATTTCAGGTTGGATGGAAAAACACACAAACAGAAAACTGAAAAAATATTAAGGTACATCCTTTCATTGCCCAAAAGGAAAACCCATTGAGCATGTATGGTTATGAAGATCTGTTTCTTTGCCCCATTATTACCTGAAAGGGCAATGAGCAGAATATTGCTTGAGACAGATTTGCTACCTGCAAAGATCTATAATTTGGTATTAAGTTTCTGAAATTACAGCATGCAGCCTCTGCATCACGCTGCAGGAAAGAAATGCTCCTGCTGCCTTGCAGCCCTACCACTCCACAAATCCCAGGACACCTCAGGGCTCTGCACAGCCACATCGGTTCTCCTTGAGTTGACATTCCCAGAGGAATTACGCTGCTCTGAGCATGCAAAGCTGCATAACCCAAGAAAAAATAACATGAAAAAATAACAAAAAAAATTCATACACTTTCTCCTTAATAAACAATCTCTCAGGAAACAGAAGTCACAGTCTACCCTGCTCTGCAGAATATTGAGATAACCATGCATCAGTCACATCCTACATTTTCTCTGTGTTGTTTTTTCTTTTGCAGAACTTGCAGATACCCATTTGCGAATATAGTAATTCCAAAACACTGCTGCCTCTATGCTACAGGGCTTTAGCACTCATCACTTTGAGTAGTGTTAGTGCATTATAAACTACTGGTTTGTACAGAAAGTAACAAAAATTAGGAATCTTGCTACATGAACATTTTATCTGCCCTGGCTTTGACAAACTATCCTATCCTATTCAAAAACTATGGTATTGAAATAAACTATCCAAAGTTTACACATGCTCATTGCTTCTAGTCGTCTTTCTTTTCCTCGCATTCAAATCCCTTTTCAAAAATATGAGAAGATGACAAGCAATGTAGAAAGCACCTTTAAGGTTATCTTTTTGCTCATCTAGAAAATTATTTGGCTGTCTGCTTCTGGACAAGATTTGAGGAGCTGCATCAACACGCAAAGAACTCAAAAGAAGGAGGGAATCAATGGCTGCTCTAATTGTCATAGTGTCCTGAAACTAAGACCTCCGTCACAACAAAGACCTCTAAGACCAAACAAAATCAGCAATGAACAACAATTAAGATGGTTTCCTAAACAAATTTCAGTCCTGCTCATGGCAAACTAGAGATAATTTGCTTACAGGATAAATTTTCTCAAGCTGTCAATTCGGCAACAAAATTGCCATCAAGTTAAAAATAGTGCAACAGCATCTTGATGCAGATGAGAAAAAAGAACTATATTGTCTCAAGAACCAAAGTACATACTAAGTTCATTTTACCATTCAGTAAAATCAGATAACAGAATCTGACTTCTTTTTCATCAGTCTGATAAACATTTTTTTATTCCTAACTTAGAGTGAACAGAGTAAAAAACAGTTTAAGAACTACCTGTTCTCACATTTCACTTATATTCTTAAAAGTAGAGGATTTTAGGCATGAGTCTGCCACTCATGGAATACCTGTTTCCTATCTGTAATAAATTTAAAAGCAGCCTTTCTTGAAATGATCACAAATTACACACTGACATTTGGTAGCCTTAGTTTAAACAGGAACCTACCATAGCTTTACCACATCTCTCCATGGCCATCTCTCCATTTCTGCAGCGAAATATTGCAGCACATGTGGTAAAACAGATGGATCATTTACTGTTCATTAAGAGGTAGAAATGACACATCAGGTGGATGTCAGGTTTTGTCCATTACTTTGCACTTACTTGGTCCAATATTTACTCCACTTAATATGCATTTTGGTAAGTGGAATGAGAACCATTTATCTAAATCAGAATGATTCATCTAAGGATTATTTTTCCCTCCTGCATATATTATATATTTTCTTTTTTTCCCCAAACCTCAAATAAAATTAAATTCTCCTGAATTACCTTGTTGGTACATTTCTATTAATAACAGACACCAAAAACATTTCACTCTCTATTAGTATTGCTCAGCTGAGCATCCCATGCTTGAAAGGTCTCAGGATGACAATGAAAACTTTCTGCTGCAAAGACTGAAAACCTTGAAAAATACCTTAATGAGGCCAAGAATGTTTCCTGGAATTTGCAAAAAAAAAAAAAAAAAAAAAAATATATATATATATATAAAAATTGTGCTAACCGGCTCTAAGGTTTGCATGAATTTAGGCCAGTTTCTGTCAAATTTCCCCTTGTTACTATTTGCCTAGGAGTCATTCATACATTTCAACTGAGTTACGGTTGCACAGAGATTTTTGTTCAGAATTGTAAATTTTCATTAAAACAAAGAAAAATTTTGAAAGCCAAAATTATTTCCATTTTCCATTCAGATTTAAACCCTTGTAGAAAAGGCTTCACTGTCCAGAAGGCTGGTGACCATAGCCTTCATTTGCAGCTTGAACTACATCCAAGTCCAGACCACTGAAGATTGAGCAAAGAGTCTGATTTTGACCCATAATGTCATAAAAAGTCCGTGTAATACGTCAACAACATGCCAAATAATTAACTTTTTACATATGTGTGAATCAGCTCTGGAGCAATCTCATGTCAGTGGCAAAACAGAATAATACATAGCAGTAGGTGCTTTGCAAATGCCACAAAAACACATGCAGAAAGTTGCCTGTATTCGTGTTTCACAATTGATCACAGATTCTGGCATCTGAACAACAGGATGGTGATCTGGAGGCTGGATATGTTCCACCACCCACACAATTCTGCCACCAAGAGGACAGCTCTCGTGCCTGAGAACAATAAATTTATGTTGTTTGGGCTACAGCAAAACTATTTTTAAGAACTGAAATGAGAAAAGGTTTGGTATTTAATATGGAATTTTTTAAAAAATAAATGTCTTCCATTAATATAAATTAACAGGACTTAATTCTTTCTTTCTCTGATTTGTTCATTGACCATTTCTTTGCTTTCTTGAACAATATCCATGTCAAAATTTGGGAAGGATTCAGAAGGGATCACTTAAAGTTTAGGAAGGGCTGTATCCTGTGCCAAAGGCTTTTTAAAAAGGAGAACTGGGGAAAATCTGAAGAATGACAACTGCAAATCCATAAGTATATAACTTATCTACAAATTCTGGATGATAGCCTAATGTGGTAAATAAAGCAATGGCTGATAGCCTAATGTGGTGAGTATGCCTGCTCCTGCAGTGAAAAGGGGCAAGTGAGTAAACAACTGTTACGCAGATGTCATGAGAACGCCATTATTTCTGTATGTAACTTCAAATTAAAGTACTAATGGAAACAGTCTTTGGAAATGAAAATACAGAGAATGACAGTATGGAAAGATGCCACTCTACCTTACTTCAGATGCTTGTCTATAGCAACTGAAGGAAGAATACAACCGACATTGTATTTATAATTTGCTGTTGCTACATGAATGTCTGAACTGATGTGATAACATCTTCCTCCATCTGTCACTGAGTCCTCTTGTCCACAGCTTTTGTAGATGCACAGCAAAGTAATTACAGACTGGTACATGAAAAGAGGAGGTGGGTGTGTTCTTCAGCCTCAAAATCATCCATCTCCATGCTCAGAGTGTTGCATTCCCCCTTCCTTGGTATGGACTGAGGCTCTGCAAGCCAACAGAGACATGGGAATGGGCTGCCTTCTACAACGGGAATTACACTGACACTGTCAGCAGTGCTAATTGCAATTCTCCGATAGCAGCATAAACTACTTGTATCAAAATGGTAATGACAACAACAAAACACTTGAAAATACTTCCTGTATTTTACATGAGAGGAAAAAATATGTGCTTTCCTCTAAACTGTGTTTCTTTTTCTTTCTTCTTCCCCCTCACCCCACTCCCCTGCCCCTTCAGCTTAATATTCAGTTGTGGGTTTTGCATTTTCTTGGAGTTGAGCCCAACATACCTGGTTTGTCACTGAACCTGTTCACAACAAACATCACTACCAGTTTCTAATGCTTCTTGCAGCAGCTAAACTTTGTCCCTCAGTATACTTCCAGGCTTCGCACCTGGCTGAGTGTGTGTGTTCATTGGTGCACTGTGTTCATAGGTTTCAACTTACAATACCGCCCTGAAAGGAGCAAAATTTCCACTTGACGACACTAGAGAGAAAAGCGGGCTTAAGCCTGTGACAGCCCACAGTTCCTCATCAGAGTAAAAACAGTGGGTACTTGATACCACCCACCCTCCTTTCCAAGATATGCTACCTTTTTCCCTTCAAAATATTCCTGAACTCTTACTTGCAGGTTTTGTGGTCTCAAAATCAAACTAAATCTGTTTCTGATTGGGTTGGATCTGGAGGATGTTTTACCATATCCTTAAGGAAAACATCACAGTATAACATACTACTTAACTTTGTTGCCATCAGACAGCCCTTTAAAAGTGGATTAAACTTTAGAGGAATCGCCCTTGAGTGCCTTTTTAATGTTTCTTGCTTACACAATTTAAAGAACTCAAAGTTTCAGCAAAAGACTTTTACCTCCACTCATCACACTCTCTGACTGCCAAGAATAAGAAAGTTGCTATCCCATTTGCTCCCTGGGAACGAAATATATAATGTGGCAGTCTTGATTTACTAACAGGGCAAGGACCTTAGGGTGCACAGGACATGCACAGACATCAGGACAATATATCTGTTCCAGAACCCACATCCCTTCCTCCCAAGTCTGGGATCACAGATCACAGGCTGGAAGAATAGGCCAGGTGGCCTCCAGCCCATATTCAGTGTTATTTGCCTGAAAACTCAGCTGGTCCTTCCCATTCCAAGACACTTCATTGTAGTCACTTCACATCAGAAAAGCCTGGAACCCCGCATGTGCACAAAAATACTATGCTGGATATAACCACATGACAGGAGGGGAGGAGGCCATGGCATATGATCTTTGAGATGTCTACCATTCTGTTAAGCTACTGATCAAGTTCAGCTATGTCTAAAAAGTTAATGGGATACACATACAGAAATTTCCTTAGGAAAAGGATAGTTAATTTTCCTTACAAAACCAGGCTAAAAATTATGGCAATAAGAATTGCAACGAATATCAGTTTGGTATTAGTATGTAGAGGCTATTAATCTCTCATGGTGGAGATAACTAAATAATACTTTATTAAACACTTCCTTATCAGGATAAAGATTATCCTTAAAATCATGTATTTTCCTATACACAACTCCCCATCCATATGTAGTTTCTTCTATAAATCTGAAGGGAAGACTCGGCTGGCAAATTCAGTAAGCCGGGCAACTAACAGTCCCTGGAACAGCCTTGTGTATGTGAATGTCACACAGACATTTAAGATTCACATGTTTGTACAGGTATACAACATTTGGCTTTAAAAATATATCCACTCTCTGTGTGTGTCAGGCCCCAATACAGTCTATCCATGTCAAGAACTGCAGTTGATCTGATGCTGACAAAACCGGAACTGGTAATCYTGCACAGCTACAAAACAAATGCTCAGAGTTCAATATGGTATAAGATTCAGTTGACGTACATCAGGCAGAGAAGTGTGGTCAAGGACAGGCACTGGCCAGTCCTCCAACTAGGACCTTCTGGACTTTGTTTATCCATGGAGCTTCAGCTCAAACTGTTGTTTCCATTTCAGAAGTGGATTTGTTCCCTGCTATTCAGAGGCACAATTCTGTTAGAACACCCACAAGTCACTGTCTTGCATTATCATCAATAATACATCTATCCTATGAAGTACAAGAAGACGATGATATTAAAAAAAAAAAAAAAGATACATTCACTTCTCTTTCAACTGCCTGAAAAAGCACCTTCTTTTTGAACACCATGTGGATACACACAAAGATAAGGAGAAAATGCAGCCTTTGAACAGTCTTTCTTCTCTTATCATTCCCCTTCTGACTTGTAAATCTCAATCTACAACAAAATGGGCACATAGCTCTCACAAAGCATAACATGAACCTAAAAGGGAGACATGATTAAAAGGAAGAGAGACAATGTTTTAATGATAAATGAGAACTGGATCTGTTGTAGATGAGTTTAAAACACAACAAGAAAGTGTACTTCACATGTTCAGCCTTGTGCAGTGATTTTGTTTATTATTTTAACAAGTTAGGAAAAGTGAAACTCATTTCTCTTATTTGTGTGTGCGTTGGGTTTTTTAATCCAAATAAAACAGGCAGTAAACAAATATTGAGACCCAGCAAGGAGTGAATGTGGGCTTAATTCTATCCATCAGTTAGCCTTAAACAACTCTTCTTTGCACAGTCAAAGCTGTCCTGCTCAACATGACCTCCCTCTCCAATTTTCAGACCCCACATACTGGTTTAAGTAGCCTCAGACAAGCTTTGATGCTCAGAGATTGTCAAAATGTGAGAGGTGGTAAAGCAGCAGTCCTGCAGGTCCCTTTCTGTCAAGTGACTGGGGATAGGCTCCTGCTATGACTCAGACAAGAAAGTGAAGTAAGGCTCATAGCTGTTACTCCCAGTGATATCATCTTTAAACCATAGAATCATAAAATAGTGTGAGTTGGAAGAGACTTTTTAAAGGTCATCTAGTCCAGCCCCAGGAACATCTTCAACTAAATCAGGTTGCTCAGAACCCAGTCCAACCTGACCTTAAATGTTTCTAGGGATGGGGCATCTACTATCTGTCTAGGCAACCTGTTCCAGTGTTTCACCATTCGCGTAGTATAAAAATTTTCTTCCTTCTAGCTAATCTAAATTGACCCCCCTACAGTTTAAAACCACTACTCTTGTCCTACAGGGAGAGGCCCTACTGAAAAGTGTGTCCCTATCTTAAGCCCCTTTTAAGTACTGTAAGGTCACGATGAAGTGTCTCTGGAGCCTTCTTTTCTCCAGGCTGAACAGCTCCAATTCTTTCACCCTTTTCTCACAGGAGAGGTGTTCCATCCCTCTGATCGTTGTTGGAGCCCTCCTCTGGACCTGCTCCAACAGGCCAATTCTTTCTTGTGTTTGAGAACTTTAGAAATGGACACAATACTCCAGGTGGGGTCTCAYGAGAGTGGAGTAGGGGAGTGGAACCATCCCCCTTGACCATCTGGCTATGGTCTTTTGATTCAGACCAGGACAGAGCTTTCTGGGCTGTGAGCACATTCTGGTGGCTCATGTTTAGCCTCTTATCCAACCAGAACTTCCCCACGTCTTTCTCTGCAAGGCTGCTCTCAATTTCTTCATCCTCCTCCCTGTATGGGAGTTGCTCTGAGCCAGGTGCAGAACCTCACATTGAGTTCGTTGATCCTCATGAGGTTCCCATGGGCCCATTTCTCAAGCTTGTCCAGGCGCCTCTGGTACTTTAGATGAACCAACCACTTGATCTGATGCCACCTGCAAATTTGCTGAGGGTGCACTCAACCCCTTTGTCTATGTCTCTGACAAAGACATTAAGTAGCACTGATCCCAATATAGACACCTCCCTCAGGGGTCCATATTGGGTCCCCAAGCTGTTGATCACTATCCTGCGGATGTGACTGTCCAACCAATTCCTCCTCTAGTGAACAGTCCTCCCATCAAATCCATCTCTCTCCAATTTAGAGAGAGGATGTTGTAGGGAACCATATCAAAGACCTTAAATAAATCCAGATAGATTTTCCCTAAATCCAGATTAGATCCCTTCCCTTGCCCACTGATGTAATCATTCCATCATAGAAGGTCACTAGGTTTCTAGATCAGGCAGGACTTTACTTTGGTGAAACTGTGCTGGTTGTCTCAACTGACCTCCCTTTCATGTGCCTTAGCATGGTTTCTAGGAAGATCTGTTCCATGATTTACCCAACCTCAGAGGTGAGGTTGACAGGTTGGTAGTTCCCAGGATCCTTCTTCTACCCTTTTTAAAGATGAATACAATGTATCTCTTTTTCCAGTCACCAGGGTCTTCACCTAACTGCCACAACTTCTTGAATATCATGGAGAGTTGGCTTGGCAACTACATCAGCAAATTCTTGCAATGCATCTCACTAGGTCCCATGGACTTAATTACAATCAGGTTCCTCAGGTGGTCATTAACCTGATCTTCACTTACAGTGGGAAATGCTTTCCTTCCCCAGTCCCCACCTAATAATTCATCCACTCAAGAGATGTGGGAGGAGACAYTGCCATTGAAGACTGAGACAATAAAGGTTTTGAGTGCCCTAGCCTTCGCTTTGTCCACTGTTACCAGTTTGCCAACCTTGCTTACCTTCTTTGACTTTTCTTTTCTGGCTTTCATACCTGTAGAAGCTCTTCTTTTTATTCTTCACCTGGCCAAGTTCAGGCCCAGCTTCACCTTTGGCCTTCCTCACCTCATCCTTACAAAACTGGGCTGTATCCCTGTACTCTTCCCAGGATACCTGTCCTTGCTTTCCCTGCCTGTGCATATACTTCTTGCTGTTTAGTTTGACCAGCAGGTCCTGACTCAGCCATGCTGGTCTCTTGCCTTCCTTGCCCTATTTCTTGCACCTAATGATCAAGAACTCTATGAAGGCATCCTTAAAAGATCTGCCAACTCTGTTCCGCTCCTTTTTCCATAAGGGCGATTTCCCAGGTGATCCTATTGACTAACTCCTTGAAGAGCTGTAAGTTTGCTTTCCTAAACTCCAGGGTCCTGTCTTAACTCTTTGCCTGACCCATACCCCTCAGGACTGCAAACTTCACCAGTACACAATCATTGCAGCCCAGTGACTCCAATCTTGACATCCCCAATAACTCACTTGCATTGATGGCCATCAGGTACAGTATCACAATCCCTCTGGTAGGACTGTCTGTTACCTGACTTAAGAAGTTATCCTCCATGCATTCCAAGAATCTCCTGTGCTACTTTTCCAGCAGATGTCAGAGTGGYTGAAGTCCCCCAGAAGGATGAGAGCCTGCAAGTACGATGACTCCTGTAGCTGGAGCAGGAAGGCTCCATCAAGAGGATCCCCTTGATCAGGTGGGCAGTCACCAACCACAAGGTTCCCTTTGTTGACTCAGTCTCTGATTTTTACCCATATGCTTTAGACCAGCTCATGGCTGTTCCCCAGAGAGAGTTCTTTACATTACATCCATCTCTTGATGTAGATGGTAACACCTTTGCCCCTCCTTCCTCTCCAGTCCGTTCTGAACATCCTGCAGCCATGCTCCAGTCATAGGATTCATCCCACCAAATTTCAGTAATGACAATGAGGCCATGCTTTCTAGCAGCATGCTGGCTTCAAGCTCCCTGGTTTTTGTTTGTGCTGTATGCATTGGTATAGCCACATGTTTGAGGCTCATGGGCTGACTCCCAGCACATGGTGTTATGACTGAATTATTTTCACATTTGGAGCACTGCAGTATCACCTCTATGCTGTAGACCAAGTGGCCAGAAGCAAGAGTTTACATCACCCACAACCAAATCAGAAATATGGAAAGATTAGCTACCAGTGAGATTTAACATCATAAAGCAGAACGGAAGCTGATAAGAAAAGCAAAACAAACTGGAAATATAAATGTTGCAGCTGACACAGGAAAAGCAACTGTTAAGGTAAGCAGGGGTGTTACAAGCCTCAAGTAAAAAACTGGAACTATTTTGAAAGGCAAAAGAAATTAAGAACATATGCAAGCCTTGAGCTGAAAAACAGTCTTGAAGGAACAGACCTTGAAGGAACTGAATCTGCCTTTCTGGTTCCAAGGTCTTATGGCCTTGGTAACAGACAATATGCATCACTTCCTGGTACAGCATGGCTGCATAGGTATCCAATAAGGCTTGTCTGGTATGAGACAGAAGGTCTTTGCCTCACCTGCTGCCTGCTACCCTGATTTTTCACTAACATTGTCACCTCAAGGCCCCAGGTGCTAGACAGAGCCAACTGAACTGCTCCAAGATTCCAGATCAATTTTACCTGWCAATGCAGGCCCTGGACCAAGGACAGGGAGGCTGCTCGGAACATTGTTTGGTCTTTTTACAGATCAGCGTATTCATTCTGCCCTGGATGTCTCAGTCAGCTTGTAYCATGGTATCTCCTGTCACAAGATCCAGCACAGTCATCATATCCCATAAGCACCACCACAGTCATATATCTCAATGCAGCATTCCAGGTCTCCAGACTCAAAATAACACTGAATCTCTCCTACACATCAAAACAAGTCTAGGAGAAATCATAACATCTTGGGCATGTGAAATTTTCAGCTGAAGCAGTGCCATCCACTTGTGAACCTTTGAATCATCCAGGCAGTACTCTGGTGACAAAAGCAGCAGTTTCTCTTTTATCATCTAACACAAAGAGCTTGCACAAACTTCTAGGTGATGTTTGCAGAACAGCACCCAAAACTGTTTTTTGCTTCTATGCTCCCCCTGGTGGGTGCAAGCCCAGCATTATCAAAATGCCTGCTTGGGTAGTGCTTCCAAGGACTAGCACACAGCAGTTAAAGCAGCCTATAAAGTTGTTATACAGCCTCCTTAACAGCTCATTAATTACCGCTGTTAATTCTTATCAATACTGCACATTACAGCGATCTAGCAGATCAAAAAGCAGATTTAGGAGGATAGTTACACACTTCAGTGTTGGTAACCACTGATATCTCCAGCCAATATCCAGATCACACAGCCCTGAGAAGTCCACATGAATATTCCTGGGCATCAATTCACAGTTTTGCACAGCTGTTAAAATATACAATGATCATAGCTCCTGTTGTAGTGAACTTGCGTATTTGTGCAAAGAAAATGATGTGTCAGAATGGTTGCATTAAGAGTGGACCAAGAGGCTAATCACTTCTATGTCTCACATTTTTCTATATCGCTCACATTTTTTCCCTTGTCAAAAAGGGATAAACCACCACAATTCCACTATATTTTCAAATGTAATTCAAACCTGGACCTCTGCTGTCTTTAATAGACAAATAGACTAAATGCCAGTGAGAAGGGATTTTAAAATCTGTATTTTTAGCATGGCAGTAGTATAACCAGTCAGGACACAAAATTACTTGTAACTGCTAACTCAGTGCACTACTGCAAACAAGTATATACTACAATCTCTTGCAGAAAAGAGATAGTAAAATATACCAAAAAAAATCAAGACCATCAGAACACTTCTAATTACTAAAAGATCATGCACCATGTGTATTTGGGATGTCAAGAGAGGGTTGGTTTCATTTGGTTTTTGCTTTACATCTGGATTACAATGGATTATTACTGCAGGAAAGCTATACCTGAAAGCATTGAAATAACCACATTCCTTCTTTTATGTTTAAATGTGCTTCAAGCTCACATCTGGTTGTTGACAGAATCAAATACTGATCTCTTCATAATTTTCCAAGCTACAGAAGATAATTGCACAGTAGAAAACAAGATCTAATACAAGATGTGGCAACTGGGATTTCATGCTGCTTATATGTAGTCATTTAAAGCATAGAAAATCACAAGACAGTGACTCATTTTAACATTGGAGAGACATTTCCTTAACTGTGCACGAAAGGAATAGTTTTGCCATATACTGCTTTAACAGCAGTGAATCAGATGTAGTAAGGGAATTGCTGCATTTCACAGTTTTTTGCAGTCACATTAAAAAACAAGCCTTGGCGCTTCTTTCTGTGAAAGTAGTTCATCTTAGTTCAACACCACCCCCATCCCTACCCCAAGATTCAGTCATCAGATTCCTAATTAAGACATGCTAGACTGGACAACTTGTAAAACACATTTATTTCCCCAAAAGGCACCAGGGCAGCAAGATCTTCCCCTAATGTCTAGTAAGTAAGAAACAAGGAAAGCCCTTGCCTACCAGGCAATCACTGCCATTCAGACACAACAGTCAAGGAAGCACTTAAAGATCACGACACACAGAAGACCCCGATGAATCAAACATACAGCCCTTCATACCAAAGATGCTACTGCCTCCTAAGCCCCAATTAGCACCATAATATCAAGATAACAAACCAAGTAAAACCAAATAAAAACACTGTAGCATTTTTGGTTTTATTTAGACAGTAATTGCAATGTAGTCCTGCTGGAGGTTAGGATTTTTCCTTTTTTTTTTCCTGTCTCTCAGGGGATTTTGTCCCATTTGTTGTTAAGAGACAATAATGACGGATACTTAAGAGACAAAAGAAATGGCCAAGGTGGGGGGAGGGGTGCAGTTGGCTGCACTCTCTTAGCTGAGGGACATTCTCTTGGGAAGGGAGAAATACTGCAAGATTTTGGCTGGGGGTGAGGGGCTGGGCTCAGCACCTCTCTCGCTAGCTCTTGGGATCAAAGGGGTGACAGGCTGCAGTTGCTGCGGAAAGAATTCACCACCACTGCGGGGTTCCACCTCCTGCTGTCTTCTRCTACCATGAGTGAAGCTCTGCTCATAAGAGCCACTATTGTTCTAGGACCTTATTAACACCTCATCTCACTGGAAAGGACCCTCAACATCTGCTCGGGTGCCTCAGGGAAAAAGGGGGGACCTCGAGCCCCCGAGCCCCCCTCCGAGGGAGCCTCTCCCGGCTGTGTTCTGGAACCCAGCTGCAGCAGCCCAACCCCACCAGTTCTCTGCCATTGCTCTGGGGTTTTTGCTACACCGTAACCCTGCACCTCCTCCCTGCTGGGACACCCCTGAGTCTCCTGCTACAGCTGCAGAGTTTCTGCTACATCTACTTTTACTACCCCAGGTGTGCCCACCTCTGCCCTTCCAGCCGCTACTCCAAGGTTCCTGCTACAGTCCATTTCACCATCCGGAGGGACACCAGAATCAGCTGCCCCTATGGGTTTGTAAAGGAAGCCCATTTTCAATCTCTTCCGCTGGCACACCTGCCATTAACCACGTGGAGAAAGCAGCTGAGCTCGTGCCGGAGTGCCCCCTGCAGCCGCCGGGGAACCATCGCACCTGCCCTGCCYGGCCGGGAGCCACCAGCGCCCCTGCCGGCTGTGGCCGTAACTACAGCAAAGGGGAAAGGGCCTGACAGCTGAGACTTCGAAGGCTGGCACTGGGTTTCTGGCTTGGTTTGTAGTTGCTGCTGTTGTTGTTGTTTGTTTGCCTTGTTATACATACATATATATATATATATATATATTAGTAAAGAACTGTTATTCCTTTTCCCATATCTTTGCCTGAAAGCCCCTTAATTTCAAACTTATAATAATTTGGAGAGAGGAGAGTCATATTTTCCATTCCAAGGGAGGCTCCTGCCTTCCTTGGCAGACACCTTTCAAACCAAGACAACCCTCTTATCTTCCACTCCTCTGCAAAGCTATTAAGCACACACAGGGCTTCGTTTCTTTAGAAAACTAGGCATTTACTATTTATTTTGTAACAACAATTCGTTTAGATTTCCATCTATAAAGCCCCCCCAAAATGCCACATTATACAGTAATATCTATATTGATATAATACAAAGCTTCCGTGATGTTTATAAAGCCTTTTAAACTGTATTAGCAAAACTGTTTTGCTAAATTACATTTTCCAATTCATCAGTCCTTACTATGCTATACCATTTGAAATGCTGTGACACTATTTTGCTGCACTAAATGTTTAAAATTATCTTGACAATGGCAAGCTAAGGAATGCTGCTACCCAGATACTGTTATGAGAAGTAAAAGCTGACAAATACTTACATCTCTTGAAATTATCGATTTTAAATATCAGAGATACAAAGACTTTAAAGTCATTAAACACCATAAGCCATCATAAATGGAGGATCCAGGTTCTGAAACCCTTGTCCTGAATCATTTAAATGTGAATATTAAAGAATGAAAATCCACTATGAGAGGGTTATTTATATAGACTGGCATAAACTCACTTCATGGTATTATGCTTTTAAACATCAAGCAGTATGAACAAACATCTGAAATTGCTACCTAATATAATGATTCAATCAAGTAATACAAAATAATAATTCTATGAAGAGTGAAGTAAGTTTCACAGACCAGGTATAATCAAAATCACTATAGTCATAGAAATTTATCCAAATCAAGGAACATTTTTTTAAAAATAGGTATGTTTAATACAAAAGAAAAGTAGAGCACAGTTTTTCAACAACCATAAAATATGCTCAAAAAACATTTTGAAAAATCAATTCTGCCACTCTCTGCTTTTTCTGGGCACACCAACTTTCACATTTCAGTCAAAAATCCACTGTATGCCCTACGGGTTCTCTATTTTACCTTACTTTGAGAGAAAAATTTTCAGAAAACATGTTTCCAAGAAACATATGGCAACTATACATAGACAGCATTAAATAAAAGAGTGGGAAACACAGCTATATATACATATCATACTTCAAAAACATAGATATATCACTCTACAACAGCAGAAATCACWTTTTTGCAAGCCCCAGGTCAGAGTTCTTCCCCTTCATACATTAATGCTAGACAGTTCTCAAGACATTACAACAATAGGAAAAGCTCTAACTCATCCTTGCATCAATGAAGCACATCATCTGACCTTAAGTGCAATTATTCATCATTAAATTACTTTCAAATCAAACAATACCAACCTTCAAATGAAACAATACCAACCTTCAAAAATATCTTCATATAATGAGCTGGTTTTGGTGATTATTTGGACCAGTCACAGACTTTCTGCCTAGTAAATAATCTTCTAGGGAGGGTAAAGAAGTGTGAGAAATTAAAGGCAAATGCAGTCAATATTATTTATGGATTTCTTTTTACATTCTTTTTCAGTACAAAGATATGCAGCATTACAGAATCTTTCGGTATCAATTTCTGCCACCAAATCCACACTGCAGATTTAATCTTAAAAAGACATCCTCTCAAAGATAAACGAAGTAAACTCATATCAGTCAGACCTGAAAGATGTTTTCACCAATGCCTCAGGACTGTCTATTGGCAGCAGTTCATCTGCTAAAATTTCTTCAGGAGGTCTAGGGTCATTGATAATGGTCAGCTTTGGCCTTTCCTTGAGGTTGCCGGTCAGCCCACCGATAATGGTGTTCCACAAGCAGTTTTGTGATCTAGACCCTGAAAAATCAGAGTGACAAGGAAAATAAATTCATAGGCTTATTGTCCAGTGTGTCAGAATTCTGAAAAAAAAAAAAGGTGGTCTTCTATCATTTTACCTTTGCACGACCACAGTTTGGGAATAAGCCTGAAAACCTGAAAAAAGTTTGATGTGGAAATAAGCACAAACATTAGGGTCATTCCAAATGCAAAATGGTAATGCTTCCCACAAAAATMTTTTATTACAGAACATAAAGCTTTCACACCTCAATAAGAAACATCCTCTCCATGTCACACTTAGGTTGTAGCTTAGTATGTGTCGATGTGGCTCTTTAGCCAAAGAACTGGCTAAAAAACAAAGTACCAAATCAATACAATACTCATCATTGACATTCTTTAGACTACAGTCAATAGTGGTTAAACTATATATAAAAGAGATCACTGCAGGATTAGTACCAGAAAATGTATTTCTTTTCTGTAAAACCTTCAGCTTCTCACAGTTGATATTCAAATGCCAAAACATTTCTATGGATTTTTTTTTTTACATTTATTTAGAAGTGCCATCAAGTGGCTCTTGCATGTCACTCAGAGAATCCATCCTTATCTGTAAGTCTAATTCCACCGACAAAGTACAAGTAGCATCCTTCAGTCAGATGTCCTCCCTGCCTCACAAGAAGAGAATTACTTAACTTAAATTTTGTTAAGTGTCTGTTTCACATTTTCAAATATTTCAAAAGAGTTTCTGAATAAATCAGGCACTTCTGAAAATCCCAGCAATACTACCATACTGAACACCTCTGTCATAGTCTAATTTTCAAGTATTATAGAATGATACATGACTGAGCTAGCAGACCCAAATAAGAACAGCTAAATTCTGATTATTCTGATTTCAGACTTCCCACAACAGAGGTGCAGCACGTATTAATCTTACCATATTCCAAAACAGTAACACAAACCAACTCTGCTAGTAGTCTTTCTCCAAGGGCTTTGTAGCAATATGCAAAATTTTTTAAAAATCTGAAAAATAGGGTATCTCTGAAGTTAGCAACTGATTTTAATTAGGGACTATACAGGTAAAATTTTCTAATATTTTCCCAGCTTTCAGATCAATTATCCAGTGGACCTAATACATGGATTAAGGGTTACTTTTTGATGCAACACACACTGAATACACAAGACGAAACCAAGCAGAAGAGCTGTTATCCCATGCCTCCTGAGAATAAATCACAAAAAACTATCCTGTCAGAAGCAGCAGTATCTGCTGCTATGGACAGGAGCCGGCAGCACTTTTTTTGCTGATTGTCTTAAATATCTTATTTTCACACAGTCTAAATGGTACAAAGACAGAAGATCAGCAATAATCCTCATCTACTTTCTCCATTCCATAATTATTTTCAGACTATTTCCCAGGTAATCAGGAAAACTCCATACTCTTCTTTCCTCTTAAATGTCAGCAGCTACCTAATGTGCAAGAACTATATTTACCCAGAGTTACAGGTAGCCTTGAGATTCTGTGCCGAGCCCTGTGCTACAACAGCTAGAAATAAAACTTCTCACACCAGGTAGTCCAAAGCCAAGTAATGACTACACAACAACAGCAGAAATAAATGCAACATCAATACAATTTTATTATTCAAGGGCTTGTAATGTTATGGCTGTTCCTGTTCTTTAGACAACTGTTTGGAAAACTTTTCTGTCTAACCATCCAGGAGCCACTCACACTCCAACCATCCAAGACTTTCATTGCTGGGACTGAAGCCCCTTTGCAGAGGACAGCTCTGGTGAATTGACAGCACCCCACTTGACTCATTACATACATCACAATCACACAGTCAGAGAAGATTTCCCTCACCAGCTTGTCCCCCGGCTTCCCATAGCACAGCTGGCTCCCATGCTGCTCAACGTGATGACAGCTGAAGCTGGGTGCCTCCAGGGAAGTATCCCAAGAAAGAAATCCGTGGGCTTTTATAACCTCACAGTCTATGCATCCACTTCAATGCTGACATTTATTCTGATGTCTTCTCATCCTTCATTGGCTTCTGCAAGAGTCTCTAGGTGACCGGCCACTCTGACCCTCCTCCCCTCATTGGACTATGGCCTAGGTCCCCATGCCCATTTTTATGCAAATGATCTGCACCAGGTCATGTCTTGTTGCCTGGGGCTCTCTTTTTCCCCACACCCATGGCACAAGCTGTAACTTGCATGCCCCGCTACCTGCACTAGGTATAATCCTCAACAGTCTTCACTTTCTTTTAATTAAGCATACCTGCTGATTCATTAAAAGGAAAAAGAAAAACCTTTCAAGACATTTAACCACTACCTTTACATACCACATTACCACAAGTAATAAATATAGCAGAATTAAGGCTAAGATAATTGTCACAGGGGAGAGTACAAGATAATTGATTCTTGTGCACAAGTGCTTAAATAATTACCAGTACAGAAAAGGATTCTCAGAAGTCAGTTATTGCCCAGCTGGTTGGTTATCCACTACTCATTTGATGTGAGAATGGTGTATCCAATTTTCCTAACTTAAAATTTTATAATTTATAATAAAATAACCTAACAGCAAAATAGGAAAACCCTAAAACAGAAGGGCCATTTAGAATCATAGAATACCCTGAGTTGTCAGGCACCCATCAGGATCACTGAGTCCAATTCCTGGCCCTGTACAGGATAGTCCTAAGGATCATATGATGTGCCTTAGAGTATTGTTCAAATGCTTCTTGAACTCAGACAGGCTTGGTGCTGTGACCACTTTCCTAGGAAGCCTATCCCAGTGCCCAACCATCCTCTGGGTCAAAAACCTTTACCAGATATCAAACCTGAATCTCCCCGGACTCAGCTTCATGCCATTTCCTGAAGTCCTGTCACTGGTCATGAGAGTGAAGAGATCGGTACCTGCCCCTCCACTTATTTTGTGAGGATGTTGAAGACTGCAATGAGGTCTCTCCTCCGTTTCCTCTTCTCTAGGGTGAACAAACCAAGTGATCTCAGCTGCTTCCCATAAGGCTTTCTCTCCAGACTTTTCACCATTCTTGTGGACCTCTCTGATACCTTAATGTCTTTTTTACATTGTGGTCTCCCAAACTGCACACAGTACTGAGGCCTCACCAGAGCACAGTAGAGGACAATCACTTCCTTTGAACGGCTGGCAATTCTGTGTTTAATGCACCTCAGGACACTGTTGGCCCTCCTGCCCTCTAAAGCACAGTGTTGACTCATAGTCAACTCGCCATCTTCCAATGTCCCTTTCCGCAGCACTGCTCTCCAGCCTGTCATTCCCCAGTGTATACACACAACCACTGCTGCCATGTGTGAGAGGCTGGAAGGACTGTGGGCTCAAAATATTTCAGGCGTGTGTCGAGGAAGAGGAAGGTTGGGCCTTGCTTTGATGAGGTGATGCCCTGCTCCACACACCCCATCCCTCTGGACCTGTGTTCCAGCACCACAGTGGCTGCCAACACCTGGCACTCTGGAGGCAATGTGCAGCAACCTGCCCCTGGAGCCCCAGTCTAGGCCCAGAGTAGCCAGATGACCAGAAGCCCCACCTCGGGGAAGGACCCAGGAAAGCCAAGGGGTACTTAACCCAGGACTTGAGGCAAGCACATGACTTGACCCTACCTCCTCTTGGAATTTCTCTCAGTGGAACACTGCTGGAACCAGGACTAGTAGCTATATTTGTTCTTTTCTATATCTTTTCTCTCTCCTTCTAATTCCCTGTTCTCAGAGTTTTTAGTAAATTAAAATCAGATAGGCTTGTAGTTTGCTAAGTTGAATGGGCTAAGTTACTGCTTGGTGCAATGTTTTATGTAGATTGAATGCTGCTCTAGACTTTTGCCAAAGTTCTCAGATTTTCTGAAGCTGCCAGTGAAGTTTTTTTGTTGTTTTGACCTCTTGAGAATACCTTGTTGGTATATCTCCCACCCATCTAACTCTGAATACTTAAAAAAAAGTAAGCCCTTTTAAGTGGCTCATCAAGCCAGTTTTGGGGGCCTATCATGGTTTAGCATAGTTTGGGTTTTTAGTTAAGGAGGGGCTCTATCAGCCACAGAAGTGATTCTTTGCAGAGGTGCTTACAGCTTCCTCTGGACCCAATAGAACCAATCAACTGGCTAGTTTGAATATTGGCAACTTTTTTAAGCCACTTAAGAACCCTGACACGCCTCTGTGATCCACATTTAAGAATGAACAAACCCCGGGAAAGCTCTCTTGCTTCTGGCTTTTGGACAGGTAACTGGGGGGCCAGCAGGGGCCGGGCCAGGCCCTGCTCAGTGCGGCCCAGCCAGGTCGGCTGTGGCGCAGCTTGGCTAAGATCTCAGCCGCTTTTCCTTTGCTGGACACCCAGTGCAGCCCCCTCAGTGCAGGCCGGGCCAGCCAGGAGACAGCCACCCTGGAGCTGCGCAGCCCTGTTCCATCCGCRGCTCCGTGCGGGCCAGCCCCCGCAGCCCTGCTCCGTGCAGGCAGCTCCACAGCTCGGCCAGTCTGGCCCTCACCTAGTGTGGCCAAAATTCATCTGAGGCTGCTGCCGGGAAAGATCATGTTACCAACAGAGATAAGCAAATTCCAGCTGCAAGGCCCGGGTGAGATTAACTCTTTTAGTGCTGTAAGATTCCTCCAGAACAGATAAAGCCTGCAGACATCAATCCTCTCCCAAGTCAAAGGAAAGGGAAAGGTGAAGGCACGTGAAGAAAACACCATAAAGACACCAAAGTCAGTGAAGGAAGAGCTGAAGCCCAGAGAGAGGAGAAAGAGGAGATGCTTCAAACCTAGAAGCTGAAATTCTGTTTTAAGGCTATGGTGATGGACTATGATACATCAGAGTACCTGTTGTAATTTCATGAAAGCATAGGGGGTGGAGCATTCAAACTATAATGAGTAAAAGGATCTGTGCTGAAATAAGCAAATGTTGAAGTAGCTGTGATTTGATGAAAAACTTGAACAGAGAGAAATTAAAGTGATGAAGATCCTTGCTCCCAGGGAAGAAGAAGACCTCTGTTCCTAGAGATGAAGATGCTCCCAGAGATAGATGAAGAGAACTTTTGCTTCTGAACAGCTCATCCTTAAAAATGGTACCCCATTAGCTAAAGGAACCTTCGAAAGCAGCTGTGGGGAAAGCTGTAAGTTGAGAGAGGGGACTTTCATGTGCAAGCAGAAAACCATCCCGGGCAGCTGTCTTGCTGTGACGTTGAAGCCACGAGAGACTGTTTCTTGTGGAGATGTCTCCATAGCATGAGCACGAGAGACTCCTCTCCCTAAGTGAACTGAAAAAGAGATTATTGTAAAGGTGGTCAACTGACTGAAAATCTCAAAGGTTGTATTTTTACGTTGTCAGTGGGAGAAGGGAGAAAGGTGGGGGGAGGAGACGTGTTCTGAAGGGTTAGTCTGACTTTTTTCCTCTTTTAGGCCTGTTAATAATCTTCTTTATATTCTTTTAAGTTTTGTGCCTGCTTTGCTTTCTCCTAATTCTTATCTCACAGAAGGAAAATAAGTAAGTTATAGATATTTTGAACCAAACCACTACAGGGCCTTACACTGTGTCCCAGGTGCAGAATCCAGCACTTGACTGGTTAAACTTCATATGGTCACTGATTACTCAGCCCTTTAATTTGTCGAGGTCTCTCTGCAGGGCCTCTCTGCCCACAAGGGAGTCAATAGCTCCTCCCAGTTTAGGGTCATCAGCAAACTTACTTAATATTCCCCCAAGTCCTGCATCCAAGTCCTTAATGAAGAGAACTGGGCTGAGGATTGAGCCCTTCAAAACCCTGCTAGAGAGAGGCCACTAGTCTGATGTTACCCCCTTTCCTATAACTCTGTGTCTGACCTGTGAGCCAGTTTCTCATCCATCGTGTAACATGATTATCTAGCTGTATGCTGGACATTTCGTCGAGAAGGCTCCTGTGACAGACAGTATCAAAAGCTTTGCTGAAATACAAAAATATTACATCCACTGGCTTTCCGAGATTAACTAAGTGGGTTACCCTGTCTTAGAAGGAAACCATATTATACAAGCAGGACTTTTCATTCATGAAATCATGCTTGGCTGTGACCGATGACTGCATTTCCTCCGGTATTTCAATATGTCTCAGAATAACCTTTTCCGTTATTTTCCTAGGCTCTGAAGTGAGACTGGCAGGCCTGTAGTTTCCAGGGTCCTCCTTCTTGCCCTTCTTGAAAATCAGGACAACATTCGCCAGCTTCCAATCAGCTGGRACCTCTCCAGGTTCCTAAGACTGCCCAAAAATCATCGAAAGAGATTTTGCAATGACATCAGCTAGACCTTTAAGGATTCTTGGATGAAGGCCCCATAGATTTTTAGGGATCCAACTGAAGCAGCAGATTCCACACAAATTCAGGTTCAACTGGGAGTTAATCATTCTCACAGTCATGGTCCTCCAGCTCAGGGCACTGAGACCCCCTTGGTCCATCATCCATGTAGACAGAGGCAAAGAATGCATTAAATACCTCTGCCTTTTCTATGTCACTGTGAGGTGACCATCCTCATCCTGCAATGGGYCAGTGTTATTTCTACACTGCCTTTTGCCATCAATATATATTTTTAAAACTCTTTTTATTGTCCCATACTTGCTGGCCAGCTCCAGCTCTGATTGAGCTTTGGTCATACAAATTTTCTCCCTATAGCGACAAGCAGTATCTGTGTATTCTTCCCATGTCACCTGATCTTGCTTCCACTGGATATAGACCTTCCTTTCTTTGCCTTATTTCCAAGACAAGATCCCTGTTCAGCCAAGTTGGCCTTCTGCCTTTGCCTGCCTGACTTCCAACATTTGGGAATGTCTACTCCTGTACCCTTAGGAGATGATGTTTAAAAAGTAACGAGCACTGATGGACCTCAGCACCTGCAAAAACATTTTGCCAGGGGATTTTACTTACTAATTCCCTGAGCAGTCCAAAGTCTGCTCTCTTCATGTCAAGTTGAAGTTTTGCTGGCACTTTTTTTCCTCCTTTCAACAGAGATGTCAATCACTTTGTGGTCACTGTGGCCAAGATGGATGCCAATCATCACTTTGCTCATGAGATCCTCTCTGTTGACAAGCATCAGATCAAARAGGATCATCTTTCTGAGTCAGCTTCCTTAGGACCTGTTCCATAAAGTTGTCATCCAGGCTTTTAGCAATCTTCTGGCCCGGGCTGGACCAGCTGTGTGAAGCTCCCAGTTGATTTAGGCCAAGAAGAAGTCTACCATAAGGACAAGGGCAGTTGGCTTGAAAGTGTCCCTTAGTTCACCAAAGAATAATTCATCAGTATCATCGTCCTGGCTAGGAGGTCTATAGTTGATTCCCACTACGACATTCAGGTTGTTTATCCCTTGATTCTTATCCAGATACTCTCATGTCTTAGCGAGGATCCGATGCTGGTCGAGCACCGGTATGCCACAGCCTTCCTAGAGAGAGTGTCCTGCAGAGAACAACTCTTCTAGGGGCGAGGGCAAACCCCCCTAGACAGTGGGTGATCTCAGCAAGTGTAGCAATTCTCAGCTACAAGTGATTTCAGCTCTTGTGATTCAGATCTTTGCGAGATCACCCGAGGCAAACTCGGGGATAGAGAGACAGGAGCCCTGTATGGCAGTTCCACAGAGGCAGCTTTAATTGTTCAGCAGTCCCTGCAAACGGGAGGCCAGGGACAGACCTCCCTGGGTTCAGGGCAGACTCAGGCCCTTTTTATGGGGAAGGCAGGGGGTGGGGTAGAAACCAATTACCCAACTGGATACAAGGTATTACCATAGGGGAACAAAGCATGCTGGTTAGTCGCCGTAACCTAGAAGTGAGTTGCTGGAGAGTGTCCTTTTTGCCCTCAGGCCTCTCTTCTCCAAGGGAGCACAGACAGCTCCTGTGCCACGAGTTCCCAGCCCTCCACACTCTCAACTGTACCACTGCTAACTGTGAGCTCCATACATTCTGACCCTTCTATTACAAGACTCATCCCAGCAGGTTTCAGCTATGCCAGTGATACCAATCTCTGGGACAGGACCAAAGCCTCCTCTTGTTTGTTCCTCATGCTGTGTCCATTAGTGTAGAAACATTTCAGGCATGGTACATTGTAGCTAACACCTCCTGAAGCAGATTGAGGGATCCTATTAGTTCTCAGTTGCTTCAAGTTTTTGGCACACCATCCCATTGCTTATCACTGGCAAGCCAGGTATTCTCTCTTTCCCCCTTCCAAGCTTGTTTAAAGCTATCAACGAGACCTACTAGCTCCTGCGCTAGAACTCTTCTTCCCTTCTGAGAAAGGTGCATCCCATCAGGTGGCAGGAGACCAGGTGTTGAATAGATCATCCCACAGTCAAAAAACCCAAAATTTTTCCAATTACACTAGGCTCAGAACCACACATCGACCTGATGCATTCTTATCAATATTATTCCTTGTTACCAGAAGGATCAAGGAAATCACTACCTGTGCTCTTAATTCCTCAACTAATCATACCAAGGTATTGAAGTCTCTTTTAATCRCCCTTAGGCTTCTCTTTGTTATTTCATTGCTGCTGGCTTGAACAACCAATAATGGATAGTAATCAGAGGATCTTACTACACTGGAGAGTTTTCCAGTAATGTCCCTTATCCATGCCTGCTGGGAGACAGCAGACATCCCTGTGAGTTAGGCCCAGTCTGCATATCAAGCCCTCTGTTCCCCTTAGAAAGGAGTCTTCTATTACAACTACCCTTCTTTTCCTCTTATTTGGGTTCTAATTTGGATTTTCTAGACAATACCTTATTTAAAACTTCCTTCCTAGGCTGTACATTATGTACCTGTTTTTCAGGTGGTGTGGGCTGATACCACACTACTACTAAGATGGTGAAGAGTCTGGAGGGGAAGCCATATGAGGAGCAGCTGAGGCAACTTGGCTTATTCAGCCTAGAAGAAGAAGGTGAGATCTCATAGTTGTCTACAACCTCCTCACAACACAAAGCAGAGGGGCAAGCACTGATCTCTTCTCTCTGGTTACCAGTGATAGGACCTGACAGAATGATACGAGGTGGAGGTTCAGGTTAGCAGTCAGGAAAAGGTTTTTCATCCAGAGGGTGGTTGGGCACTGGAACAAGCTCCCCAGTGAAGTGGTCATAGCACCAAGACTGCCAGAGTACAAGAAAGCTCACAGACACACGGTGTGATCCTTTGGACTGTCCTGTGCAGGGCCAGGAGTTGGGCTTTGATGATCCAAGTCGGTCCTTTCCAACTCAGGAATATCATTGCGCATACTTTCTCTACTCCTCAAACCCTTGCTTCATATATAAAACATATTGAATCAAGTGATCATCTCTACCCAGTAAGTTGGTCTTATCTGGGATATAAGTTCCTGGCATAGCAAAGTGCCTCCCAAGAGATTTTACACTGGGAGTCCTACAGGTCACCATAGAGCATTTTGTGCATCCCACAAAACCAAGTTTAAGGCTTCTGGCCATTTCAGATTAGTGGATGCACATGCTTCTACTAGTTTTTCTTTTAACATTGTATTCGTTCCCTCTACATTTCATGAACACTGTGGGTGATATGGCATATGTAATTTCCTGTCTATCTCCAAAAACTTACACAGTTTGTTGATCATATTTGCTTTAAAATGAGCACCTCTGTCTCATTAATTCAATTTACCCTGGTATCCCATATTCAGATGTAACTTCCTTTAGCAAGGCTTTTACTACTCGTGTGTCAACCCTTCTTTTTGGAAAGGCATCTGCCGACTAAGACTACCAAGGAGGCCTATAGTTTCAGAGCTCAGTCTGATACTTGAGAATTTTTGGCAAGTTGGGCAGTTATTTGTGATTCATTTTGCAGCAGCAAAAATTCCTGGAGCCACCCATACTTTCTGTACTTGGTTAGCTATTGCTTCCATCCCTCCATGGGTTTCTCATGAAATCATCCAGCCACAGTGATTAAATATTTCTTAAGCAGAATTGGTTTTGCTTCAGCTGACCATATGCCATCATTATTTTGAGTTGCCTCCCACTTTTCCCATTGGCTTTTCTGTTGAGCAGTCCTTCTCATCTGTAGCCTTCTGGTGACTCAAATTTAGCCATTTGCTCTGGTCAACCATCAGTCAACATCACATTCCATCAAGAGACTGCCTGGCTGCAGCCTTTGCACCTGCATCAGCTACAGCATTCCCTCTTCCAGTTTCTGTAATGCCTCTTAGTGTGGGCTGGTCAGTTTCTGCAGGTAACTTTACTGATTATAGTAAACGGCATATTTCCTCTCCATTAGATATTCTAACGTGAAAAATCCCTGTTCTCTCCATAATATTCCTGACACATGACATAGCCCAAAAGCATACTGCAAGTCTGTATAGATGTTAACTTCTTGACCCCCTTCTCAGATGTGCTGCATGTGTCAAGACTAGAAGTTCTGCCCCCTACACACTTATCTTTGCTGGGAGCGGTTCTGCTTCTATTACTTGTCCCTGGTTTACTACAGTGTACCCACTCCGTCACTGTCCTTGCAGGTACTAGAATGTAACATTCAAAAAAGCAAGTAGATCTGGGTTACGTAACAGAACATCAGTTAACTCAATCTATGTTTTACCTGAAATACGCATTACTTGTTCACAATGGTGATGTTCTCCATCACAGAATCTTTAAGGCTGGGAAAGACCATCAAGTCCAGCCATTAACCAAGCATTGCCAAGTACACCACTAAACCAGGTCCCCAAGTACCACATCTACATGTTTTTTGACCACTTCCAGGGATGGTGATTCCACCATTTCCCTGGGCAGCCTGTTCCAATGCCTGACCAACTTTTCAGTAAAGAAATTTTTCCTACTATCTAAATATTCCCTGGCACAACTTAAGGTCATTTTCTCTCATCCAGTCACTTGTTATCAGTAAGAAGAGATCAATCCCCACCTCAGTACAGCCTTCTTTCAGTTAGCTGGAAAGAGTAATAAAGTCTGCTCTGAGCCTCCATTTCTTCAGACTAAATAACCCAAACTCCCTCAGCTGCTACTCATAAGACTTGTGCTCCAGATCCTCCATGAGCTTCACTGCCCTTCTTTGGCCATGTTCTAGAACTTCAATGACTTTCTTGTATTAAGTGGCCCAAAACGGAACACAGGATCAAATCATCAGGCAAAGTTATTATGCTTGCTGAATTCAAGGGTTTACAGCTTTTTAAGATTACGTTAGTGGCCATTAGGAGGATTAATTCATATCTATGTGCCCACTGCATCCATAGAGCCTGCGTTGCATACTGTCTCAACATTATTTCCAGCTTACCTGGGACATGAACTATTACAGAACGATTCAGGATAAGGAGGCAGTTCTTCTCCAATATTGTTGCTGTTTCTGCCACTGATTTGGTACAGGCTGGTGATCCCACTGCAACTGGATCTAGCTGAACTGAATAGTATACAACTGGTTTATGGTGAGGTCCACTGGCTATACCTCACGTTCATGTACTTACAGATTAAAGGGGTTTGACATAACCTGGGAGCCCAAGAGCTGAAGCAGATGCCAAAGCTTCAAAGCTCCTTTCACTGCTTTTGAGGTTCTCACTGGGCCCCATGCAATAGGCTCTAACTCTTCATTGTTGGTTGTCTCAGAGACTTAATCGATTCTCCTAATGCAGGAATTCACAGCCAGAGAAGTCCCACAGCACCAAAAAATTCTCATGCCTGCTTTTTCACGACTAGACATGGGAGTTTAATTATGGCCTCTATTCTTTCTGGGTCTGTGTGAGGAGGCAATTTAGTTTTGATTCAGCCAATTTAGTTTGTATCAACCCTGGTTTTTCCGTATTGTCACAGGTATGTGGGGGGAGGGAATGTACACCTGCCACTTGCAGGAGGCAGCCAGGAGTGCGGGAAGCCTCATCTCTGGGAAGACTTCGCCTGGCAATACCTCAGATGAGGCAGTCAGTGGGAGACACTACGGAGGGGCTTCTCCAATCAGGTTGCGAAAGGTCTCCACCAATGGACAGCAAAGAAAGGCTGGATTGGACCAATGGTCTGTCAGCAGGCGGACTTCAGGGGGGGCCAAGGGGTATAAAAACTAACTGCGTCAGGGGCTTGATGCTGTTCGTTGGCGTTTGCTGCCTCGCTTGCTCCTTCCCTCCCTCCTTTGCCCTAGCCCCAGCCTGCCTTGTGGCTCTCCTGCCCTCGCTGGCTCTTGCTCGCCCTTGCGCCTGTCCTGCCTCCCTGTGTCCCTGACGCCGCCTTGCCGCTTCGCCCCCGCGTCCTTGCCTGGGCTGCCTGCATTCAACCCTGCCACGCTGATCCAGCCCACCCTGCCGCCCTGATCCAGCTGGTCGTGGCAATCCTGGCCATGACCCTACCCAGGGTCCTGGACTTCTGGTCCGAGAGCCTACTCACGGCGTCCCAGGCGCCGTCACCGCAGGAGCCGGCGCGTGTGAAGCCACGCCTCTTCGAGAGTCGCGCAGGCTCATTAAGACTTAGCCCGTCTAAAGGCAGGCAGTGTGCACACCCCCCGACAGTACTTCCCTGACTTGCCAGTGGTAACGCCCCGTTTTCCTCTCCGTCTTTCTCTATCTCCGCTCTCCCCCACACCTTTTCCATTTTCCTTCCTTCTTTTCTGTCCTTTCCAGCCCTCTTTCGTGTGGGCAACTCCTTTTTCCTTTTGTTTTTCTTTACCAATAAACGGTTCTCAGATACAATGTTTGTCTCATTTGACTTAATTTCGTTCTTGACCATCTATTTTTAAAAGAACTCCTTGCAGTTCCCCACAGTGGAACGCGACAGTCTGTCATTCATTGTCCCTTTACAAAATAAAGATGCAATACTGTAACTTTATTTTGAGACAGCTGAAGTTTAGATAGAGGTGCAGGTTGTCCCTTCTTTGCTAGGGCAATATATAAAGGTATAGTATCTAGTATACAAACATTCTCACTCTTATTTGCTAATAAGAAGTCATCTGCATATTGTCCAACAACCAATAATGTTATACCTTAATTGCACTGCAGTTAGTGCCAAAATTCACTGCAGATTCAATAGCTTTACCTCTTGAAAACCACAACAGAAATTTAAAGCATTTTCTTATCTAAATTTTTTCCTTTTTTTCCTGTAATTCTAATTCTTCCCTTAAATTCTTCTAATAGCAAGAGTATTTTCCTTTCCTTTTCACTGAAGGAGCAATACAAAGCATTAGGCAATAGAACCACAGTTTCCTGGCAGTACTCTTTGCATATTATCCCACTCCCCCTGGAATAAAATAGAACAGTGTCACCCAAGTTAATATAAATAACACTATTTTGAAAAGTGAAACGGTTTCCTGCTGCTGTGACCATGCTACTAAATTAGGTCACAGGTGATACCCTGCATTTAGGAACAGAACTAATCAAATCTCCCTGAGAGCAACTACAACAATTCTCCTTTTTCTGGAGGAAATCTTCAAATATTTGCATGTTTGTTATTCTCTTACCTAATATAAATGTACATGTAGAAAATTGTGCTTTTATAAATATTTTCTAAAAGGATACATAAGATATTGTTATAGACAAGTACTAGCTCACAGAAAATCTCATACAAAAAATATGTTGTTTCAGCTGATGTGCACCCTTTGAAAAATCTGGTCTTGGCATGGTGTTTTAAGTTTACATCCCAACAATCAATTCACAGATAATTATATCTAAATCTGAATTCACATAAAAAGTTAAGACACAAATACCCCACATTTTGAAGATGAGTGTGCCTCTATATGCAGGTTTCCCTGAATCCTCCTTTTTGAAGAGGCTCCATGTGCATAGGGTAGCAACAGAACAAAGTGAAAAACCACTTCAGCTAGTGTTTTGTGGGCTGTCCAGAAATGTTTCATCTGCATACCAATTGCTTATTTGTTAGTTGTGAAAGAAGAAAATCCTTTAAGAAGCCAAAAGAAAAGTCAAATAAACTCTTAGGCTAGACTCTTGAAGGAATCACTGTATATTAAAACACTGTCTACAGCTCACTATTTTGAAAAGTTTTGCACATAATCTTGTAAAATGCTTATGAGTTCTTACTGGCACAAAGCATTCCTAGAAGAAGTTGGGTTGTTTTGTTGATGGTATTTGGTTTTGCCAGTTTTTCTTAAGTATAAACAACTCAGTCTTTTCTCTCTGAACCAAGTTCAGCTAAACCCACAAAACATCCCAGTGTTTGCAAGGAAATTTTCCTGTCTGACCATCCAGGATTCACTCTGGCAGTCACACTCCCACCACCCGAAACTTCCACTGCTGGGATTGAAGCCCCTTCACAGCAGCCGGCTCCGATAAGCTGCCAGCTGCCCTGCTTGACTCCCTACACTTACCACTTTCATGCAGTTAGACAAGATTTCCTTACGTGCTTGGACACAGGTTTCCCATAGCAGTGTCAGACATCTGGACCCTTAAAATAATTTGGTCTGGTGCAGACACAAAACCAGCTTGAGCTGGGTGCTGAGGAGGAGAGATCCTGAACCAAGCAGTCCCTGGGCTTTTATACCTTTACAGTCTATGTGCTGGATCGTCTGGAGACTTTCTGCTGAGCCATAGGCTCCCACGCGTCTCTTTGTGGCCAGTCACCTGGCTAGCACAAAGTCCCCATGCCCTTTGTGCAAATGTTCTGTGCCAGGTCATGGCTTATTGTCCGGGGCTCCTGCTATTTCCCGCCATCCAGAGCACAACCTGCAGTTTGCACTACAGCTGCCCACCAAGCTACCTGCACTAAGTRTAGTCCTTAACAACTTTAATTTCAAATCCTTGTGAATAAGTTTAAACATTTGCAAAAATGCTTCCCCTTCATTTTGTTGTACCCTGTGAAAGATGATTATAGCTGAGCTGGAGGCTCAGAATGGCATCCTTTGACTGTTCAAAATACTGCACCATAGATGTAAATTATTTTAATGTTTTGAGCTGCACTGCCCATGATGATGACAAATCCTCCTTTCAATAATGAAAAGAGGGATTTTCCCTGCTAAGTGATCACAAGTCGCCATGAAACTGCATATATAATGATTGGAATGTCCTATCTTTATCCTCATTTCTACATATTCTATCATATGTTTCTAATAATTCATATGGTCACAGCCATGGCCAGTTGGTGTTACATTACCAAATACATCCCTCCTTTTTATTCAAATTTGGGTCAGTTATTCCAAATCCCAAGTCATACCTGTAGTTTTTAATCTTTTTGTGTGAAGTGATAAAGGACATACCAGTAAGGTTTAATAACATTTTTCATAGGTTATTTATAATATTTGACACAAAGCTCTTTGTAAGCATTGTAGTGAACTTCAGTGGCTTTGAGACATTTATAACTTTTTATACTTGAAATAATAGTAAGGCCACAAAGCCTTCCATTCATTTAAATTTGGATCAACTCTGTTCAGTAAGATTGAATTTCTGTAGGTGATTTTTCCAATCAAGTATTATGGTTCCTCAGTTTAGTACTGTAAATGACACATAATATAAGGCAGACACAATATGAAATTAAAATAATTATTAAATGTTTTTATTTTTACACTAGGTATAGAAATCAACCAGTTAAAATGAAAAAGGCTACTTACGGGCAAATTGTAAAAGTGGTCGTGGATGTTTGTCACCTGTCTCATTTGCAACTGAAAGAAGAAAATACAGAGGAAAAAAGCATTAAATTTTAATGTTACATTAAGATTAATGATAATATGAATTGTTATGCATCTATAGGTGTCTTGGYTTAAGACAATTTAAAGAGGTGAACACTTTAAAATTACTCCCTTTAGTTTCAACCAATCCGTTTCCACCATTAAGAAATTAATATGAGTGGCTATAAGTGAAAAAATAAGTTTACTAACAAGCAAAACAGCAATAGCCAAAAAATAACAGTAAATAATCACTAGATACAAAATCATTAAATTTCACAAACCCACAGAAATGAATGGTGGGGTAACCCCTCCTTCCAAGATGGCGGCCCCCACAGACTCCTGTGTGGCTTGAAAGACACAGGGAAAACGGCACCCTGATCGACTGTGCAGTCTGGGAGACAAAGGGGAAAAAAGATGACAGACAAAAAGAACCCTCCAATGAAGGTAGAGTTTACGAAGCAGTTCTAGTGTCAGATGGGAATTGCCAGCATGTATGGGGACAGTTCTGCTGCCCAGCACTTCCTGCTGCCACCCACTGGACTCCACCAGTGCTGGTGCTACTGTCCTCCATGCTGTGGGTGTGTCAGGGGGAAGAACCAGTCTCCGAGCACCAACGTGGGTAGGCCTGGCCCCAGRTACCAGCTCAAGCTTCATGCTGCTCATAGATTTTGCAAAGTTCACTCTGAAACAGTTTTTGATTGTGAAATGCAATTTTTCCAGGCGGCTACTGTTGCCAGCCCAAAGCAACCTGTTCCAAAGCAGAACCTCTGCCGTCAGCAAACACTGCTGGGAGACAGAGACGGCTCTCTGCTTCCGCGCTCAGACTTGAAAAGTGACCGTGGCAACACTCCCACTCCCCATCCTGGTACCGTTTTCTGGCTGCAGGCTCTTAAAGAGACTAACAATTTTTGGGCACAGATAGATATGGAATACAGTAATATTTTGCATTACCCACAAGAATAGGGGAAAAGACTGTTCACAGTAACACCAGTTGCATTAATGAGTATGGTAAGAAAAAAGTAAGACTATTGCACCTATATAAATTAAATGTTCCGGTAATTTTGGAAGCCCAGAGGTTGATTTAATAGCAAATTAAATTAATTAATTTAATTAATTAATTTAATAGCAAATTAAATTAATTCCTGTGCAAAGGAATCCTGTGACCTTTGGAACCGCATATAGCTGTCACCTAGGATAAAAACAATTCTGTACAAATACTACTTTTTTTCTGCCTCAGATTCATATTAGCATAGCTCAACATTGCTGTGACCCCACTGGTACGCAGTTAGTCAAGAGCATAAACAGCTCTGTGGAATTCTCCCAATATTAAACTACAGCTGAAAAAGAGTTTTCAAGGACAGCAATTACTATCCATGGCCYTTTTTTTGTAGCTAAAATAATAATGAGGAACAACACTGATAGGCATATAGGGAAGAGAGCATAAGTGCACACAGAAACCTTGCAAATTCTTTGCTTTCTTTAAAAATGCTGTTTTCTAGAGTCACGACCAACCAAGTTAAGAAAATCCATACAAGGATGCAAGAGATCAGAACTGAGACTCACAGGTTCCTAGGAAGATAATGTCAACTAAACTGTAATGGACCTTTTGAAGTCAGAAAAGACTTTGATGAAATTTAATTCTTCTGTCAAGGCCTAAATCAGTCAGTTTAAATTTGGCATTATTTAAGACCCATATCCACCGTCACTGCAGCTTTCTTTCTTGCTCTTCAATCTCTACCTACTGATTAAAGTGAGTACCTAGTACTCACTTTAGTGAACAGAGGGACTTTTAACAAATCTCTGGCTCATTTTGCTCCCATAAGCCAGCAGATGGTAGCCTTAAGACACTGGATGCCTGTATCAGTCTAGGGAATAGATGCATAGATGAATTTACATTGAATACCCAATCTGAATAAACTCTTCAGAGCCCCTCCTCAGCTGGAGGAACTGGTTTGAATGGTGCCAGTCCGAAGCTGAATGGAGTGGTCAGGGTGGCATGGTGTGGCTGTGGTCAGGTCACAAGCTCCATGGTGAGCATTTTTGTATGTGAATCACTCTCTCTTTTGTACCCTTTTCTTATTAATATTGTTGCTGTTACTGTTTGTTTTCTTATGTCATTGCTGTTTCCAGTAAGTTGTTCTTACCTCAACCCACGAACTTTGCCTTTTGGGCCTCCAATTCCCATCTCCAGCCACCAGAGGGGGGAAGAGGGAGGGAGGGAGGGAGGGAGGGAGGAGCAAGTGAGTGACGCATGGTTTGGATAATCTCAGTGAGGGCACTAAATTGGGGGCTGTCACTCCTTAACCATGACAAAAGCAAACTCACTCACACATTTCTCCTGAGGATAAATATACATCTGGAAAAACAGGTCTAGGTCATATTTCTGTGCAGTGAATCTAAGCCACATAGATGGAAATAACAAACAATGGGATTTTTAAAACAGGAATCTTCCTGTGTAGGCTACCATGGCTTCCAGCTCTCTTCTATTAGAAAACACATCTTATATACAATAGTATTGTGATTAGACACTTGAAAGTTTTATCAGACTGTGGTAGCCTGCATACCTTCTGACTGGCATACCCTTGAAAACCACCTTTGTGAGCTTCTTCACCCACTCCTCCATTTCTTATCATGTTCCCTTCAAGTTGTAGCATTTGGGTGGAAGAACAGTCATTACGTTGTGTTTATATTTCTCTCACATTGCACCCCTTGCCCTTTTTTAGTTATACTTCCCCTGTACAAAGACCCAGGTACACTCCTGCATAGCTGAGATGTTAAAGAAGCTTTCCTGTCTGACCCCACCAGTCATGCTCCCACCATCCCAGACTGTCACTGCTGGGACTGAAGCCCCTTTGCAGCAGATGGCTCGAGTGAACTGACTTGACTCCCTACATACATCACACTCACACTGTCAGACAAATTTTCCTTACCCTCTCAATGCTAGGTTTCCCATAGCAAAGTCCCAGATGTCTACTAATTTAGTAAAATAAGTAATTTAATCATGGTGCAGCAACACAATAAAAGCCTACAGTAGGTGTCTCCAGGAAGGGATCTTGAACAAAGAAATCCTTGAGCTTTTATACTGTCAGAGACCGGAAAAGGTAATCTGTTTCAAGACATCTTGGGAGCTTGGAATGTGTGGTAGGGGGGTGGCTCAGACCTTGCCCTGGTGAGGTAGTGCCCTGCCCCCCATACCCCTCAGTCCCAGTGTCTATCAATCACGCACACTGGAGGCAGTCTCAGTTTTGCCTAACCCAGTCCTCCCTGAGTGGCTGAGAGACCGTAAGTGCCACCTGCGAAGAAGGTCCAGGATGGGCCAAGGCTTTAAGAAGCCTGACCACAAGGCAAGCACGTTGTCCTTTAACCCTGCCTTCATCTTGGAGCTTTACATCACTGCAACCCAGGAGCTGGTAGCTATGTCTGTTTTTCTATATCTTTCCTGTCTTTCTGTTTTTCTCCCTTTCTTCTTCTTCTAACACTCTTCTCAGGGAATATAACATCAAATGGGTTACAAGGTTTTCTATGTTCAATGGGCTGTCTATGCTGTGATAAGTGATGTTATGTAGTATTTTCTCTTTTGACAATGTTCCTTAATTTTCTACAGTTTGCCAGTAAACTTCTGTGTATTTTTACCTCTTGAGAATATTTGGTTGGAATTTTCTCCTTTGCGTCTACGCAGAGTAAAAGAACCTTGGTTTAGCCCTAGGTTTGAGTGACCGGGATGTAACATRTACCCTTTATAGTCTGTGAACCCATTCCAATGTTGATATTTATTCTGCAGTCTTCTCATCCTTCATTGGCTCTTGCAGAGTCTCTGGTTGACTGGACACCCCTCTATATGGCCAGCACCATACATTGTTAGGCAAAGGGTTAGCACCAGTTCACAGCTTGTTGCCTGGGGCTCCCGCCTTTTTCTCKCTCCCAGGGCACAACCTGAATCTTGCATCACAGCTGCACTTTGAGCTACCTGCACTGAATATAGTCCTCAACAGAGAGACTATTTTGCCCATCTAGAAGAAAGGACGCAGAACAAAAATCAAGTGTTTGTGCCATTTCCTATATTGCTCCATAAAAAATTGCTGTCATAGGATGCCCAGATACCCCAGTCTGATTGAGGCAGACTGGAATAAAGTGCATGAGGAAATCTGAGTGAAAATCCGCAGAAGCACCTTACTTCAGTACTTCCCTTCCCTTCCCTTCCCTTCCCTTCCCTTCCCTTCCCTTCCCTTTCCTTCCCTTCCCTCTCAAGGCTCTAAAAAATAAGCTCATTATCCTGTACTTCTTGGCCACCATCTGAGGCAGATCACTGAACTGCCTTAGTCTGGTTCAGATCAGCAACTCATCTGTTTCTTAAATACTGGCTTGTCTATCACATACAGCCCTTATATACAGTCACCAATTATGATGTAGTCATATGTATGTAGACATCAAGTCATATGACTCCAAACTAGCCCCCTTGTGCAGGGGTACGAGAGCCACCTCCATGAAGCATGAGCTGCTGACACCTGGTCAAAATGGCCCAAAGGAGCCCTGGCAAGTGGTTGTGCTCAGTGCTACAGAGGAAGGCAAAAAGCCTGGAAACACTTGCTAGCTCACCTTGAGGGGATAAAAAATGTTCCTCCCCAAAGCTCCAGGTCACAACAGACCATCTTCCTGGTGCCTGAGCAGCAGGCAGCAACCTAGCCAAAGGGGATTGGAGGAGACCTTACCAGTAGTCATGCTCAATGCTGCAGAGGAGGGCAAAAACCCCTGAGGACCAGTGCCAATCTGCCCAGAGGGAAAATTCCTTTCTAATCCCAGCACTAGTGACCAGCTGTTTCCTCAGCRTGTGAGCAAGACCTGCCTCCCACAGACTGGTCATACCTCCCTGGAGATGCCCAAGCCCTATTCTATGTCAACCTAGGGCCATCTCAGGGACTTCTGAGAGTGGCCAAATGCCCTCAGCCTGATCCTCTTTGGGAGCAAGAACCCTTTCCTTGCCTGGCAGGGTGCTCCAAAGCATTGGGAACCCTGGCAACATCTCTGCATCTCATTTCTTATGACTGCTGCACCAGATTCCAGAGGGGATGAGGATGGAGAGCTCTGTAATGTTCCTTGAGAAGGCATTCCCTTGGTTTCACCCGTGTTCTCCAGATGAAAAAGCTTTGGACACCTCCAGGGACTGGTGATTCTTCTCATCTCCAGCAGCCTCATCCAGCCTTCTCCAGTCTTCCTCCCTCAGCCCCCTCCAAGTAATTCCACCAGCTCCTCAAGAACTTCCTTTCAGACTGGCTCACCCCAGTCCAGCTTTGACAGTGGGACAGGGGAGGATGCTCCCTTTTGTCCTGCCCCAAGCAAGCCAGTGACTGCTGTATTGCAGAGTGGTGGCACTGAGATATGGGGGTGATGGGGTCCCCCATGCCCAGCCCTACCTGCAGCAGCCTCACCCACTGGCTCTCTACCCAGTGTCCTTTAGAGCCTTTGGGGAGGCTCGGGGAGGCCCAGGATGCTGTCCCTGCCCTTGGTTGCCATGCACTGGGCACAGCTGCTGGGCAGCCCTGATGCATCCTCTGCCACTTGGTTCTCAAGGACCAACCAATGCTGTTACTCATCTCTCACAGCACAGCAGAACCCAACCCTGCAGTCCAGAAAACACCCATAATAGCAGACCCCTCTCTGCATCGGAGCTAACCTCCCCGAGACTGTGCTGCAAATGACTTGATCTGTCTGGACACAAACCCCTTTCCTGGAGCACAAGGGGACTGATTTTGGCAACTGCAGTTTGGTGGAAAGCCGAAGTCTAACCAGAGCCATAGGTGTGGATGTATGGTGCCAATGGACCACCATGGAAATTGCACAGGTTTGGAAAAAAAAATGAGAGGAGATAACACTGGTGAGGTGAAAATGTCAGTTATTTTCAGACCTTGAACAGTTAGGTCTGTGTCCAAAGGACACCAGTTCACAAGGAACTTTTTCACTTGATTGTCTGATTTACGAAATCTAAACATGCATGTAAAGTTCAGTTTGAATCCCACCCCAACCTTTAAAACACTTGTTTTACCCATGCTCTTATGCTTCATGAAGTAAGCTTGCATAAGTCTTACCAACTCTAAATCAGCACCAATTCCTTTGATAAAAATGACCTGCTGTGATGGCTGAGCAATCACATTTAAATTATACCACCACTTACATACAGTAAGTGCCATTGTAAGTGCCATTTGCAAAAGCTGCAGGATGCTTTGCTGTCGATGTGCAAGGAAACAGCTTAGATGCAAAGGGGGTGCAAACTCACCACCTGATGCTACAAGCTGCGTTTTGAGACAGATAAGGAAGAAGGACAATAAGAAGCAGATCCTGCAGAGGTGGGGTGGTGCTTTTTATCATGCCAATTTCCTCCCTTACACAACTTTCTCAGGTGTAAAATTTCCCTCCTGCCCCCACGGAGGTATCAGGATATTCAAATTCACACATAGGCCTGAAGATATTCATCCCTTCCAATGGGGCATAACTGGCTCAAGTACCCTGATGTGAAAGGCAGCTGTCATGTCTTARAAGGTGTCATAAACCATCAAAGACCCCGAAGTGCTCCCAAACTCATTTCTGGGTCCTTCCACCAGAAGACTGAACATGATCCAGAGTTTTACTTCAGACAGTGTAAAACTTCCCCCTCCAGGCGAGATACGTAGGCATTCCCACCTGAACCTGAGTGTATATTAACCCACTGAACTTCGTGTTTTCCAGGCTTCCTCCAACCCTGACAAATCAAGACTGCAACTTTCACTTTGACCAACAGACATCAAAATTCCAAAAACCAAGTCTCATCACTGAATCCACATGTGATGATATCTTTCTACTCTTACCTTTTCTTTCTCTTTCTTTCTTTTCCTTTTTCCTGGTTTCAAGGCCAAATATCAGCCAAGGAAGGCGTGAACCTTCCTGGAATGGAAGGAAAATCCATCCATCTAACTTATTGTAACTTTGAAATTATGGAGCTTCCAGGCAAAAATGTAGGAAAAAGAAATAAAAGTTCTTTATTATTTATATATATTTATATAACAGAACAGAACAAACAACAACACAATAACAGAAGCTCCCCCACCCACCAAGCAGTTTCACCATTGGTGTAATTATAACCACGGCTGGCAGGAGGCGGTGTTGGCTCTGGCAAGGCAGAAGGCTTTACTGACTGCCCCAGGGCCAGCAGGGGGTGCTCCGATGGGAGCTCGGCAACCTCCTTAAGTGGCTTKGGCAAAGGGGAAGAGGGGAAATTGCTCCTTTTGTAAACTTACGAGCAGCAACCAATCTTGGGATCACCACCAGCAGCTGGCAGAAGCGGTGAAAGCAGGCAGATCTGATCCTAGTGCCAAGTCACAACATAGCAATATCCCGGGCCACATACACACCCTCCACAACACATGCAATCACTCCCCCTGATCCCAAACGAAGGAAGCCAGCCTCGGCCGCACCCCGGCAGCATCCCCAGCCGAGCTTACACCTCTTGCAATATTCCCCGAACTGCAAGAATCAGGGGGAACAGTGACAATTCCCAGCACGAATGATCATGGGATACCCCATTGCCATGAGCTACCCCCCACGACATCCTCATACATTTTCTTAAGTGTTATTTTTATGATTTTATACTGCTATATTTCTACAGATAATAACCAGAAGGGTACATCCCTCCTTTCCATTGCAACCAATTTTTTCTAAAATAAGCCCTATGGATATAGTTACAGATATGGATAGATGTAAACAATAGTCATTCAGTGTAGTTTCACTCTAATTTGCCCCAAGGGATCTATTAATAAGAACCTCAGTTACCCTGCCTTCAGGGATGAGTTGTAACAGGCTCAACACACATAAACCTATGGGCCTGGCAGAGTGGTAAGAGAAGTGGCCAACCTTGTTGCAAGGCCACTGTCTAGAATATTTGAAAAATCATGGAGATATGGGGATATCCCTGAAGCCTGGAAGAGAGCAAATTATATACCTGCTTTAAGAAGAGCCCCAAAGAGGAAACTACAGCCCCATTATTATTAATTTGCTCCTGGGAAGGTAATGGAACAAGTCCTGCTAGAAACTATTACAAAACAAATGAAGCAGGTGATTGGGAAAAGCCAGCACAGGCTGGCCAAAGGCAAATTATACCAGCCTAACCTAACCTGATCACCTGCTACAACAAAATGACATTTTTCACCATGCACTACATGGCGGAAGCGGTGGTTGTTGTTTACCTAGACTTCAGCAAAATGTTCAGTGCTGTTTCCTGTGAAGAAATGGTTAACTAACACGGGCCTTGGGCGAGCAGAGTTCGTGCTGAAAACAAGGTGTTAAAACAAGCATACTGACCTTGAGCGTGCACAGAAAGCCCCTGGCCTGTAGCCAGGAGAAACAAGTACAGCTGTGCACTGTGTGTTATGAGAAAAAAAAACTAGCTAAAGATAATCTCGCTGTACCTAGTATATAATAAGCTGTGTGAAACTAATAAAGTAGAAGCTTGCTTATCACTCATATTGAGTTAGGGTCTTGCTTCCCTCGCCCCTCTCCCAACAGTTTCCCATTCCACAGCCTTCTCCTGGTAGAACTGACAAGATACAGACTACATGGGTGGTCTGCAAGATGGATAAGAAATTTGCTCACAGGCCATACTCAGCTGGTGGTGATCAATAGTTTTTACTCAGGCTGGCAGCCTGTCACCAGGGAGGTCCTCCAGGTATTAATACCAGGCCCCATGCTGTTCTGCATCATAATAAATTATCTGTATGATAGGACTGAAAGCACACGCACCAAGTTTGCTGATGACACTAAACTGSGTAATGATGTGGACATGTTAGAAGGAAGAGCCATCTTACAGAGACATGTGGACTGGCTGGAAAACTGGGCTAGCAGGACCAAGTTTAACAAAGGCAAGTGCAAAATTGTTCATCTGGGACATCATAACCAGAGCCCAGTATGGGCTAGGATCTGTGTGGCTGGGAAGTAGTCTTGCTAAAACGGACCTGGGCATCCTTGTAGACAAGCTGAATACGGATCAGCCGTGTGCCACTGCAGCAATAAAAGCACATCTGATCCTGGGCTGCATCTGTAGAGACATTACTAGTAGAGATAGGGACACAATCATCCCGTTCACCACTCCACCTGTAGTATTGTGTCCAGTTGTGTCTCCACAATTCAAAAATGCAGACATACTGGAGAGATTCCAAAGGAGGGCCATGAAGATGATCAAAAGGCTGGTGAGACTACTGTAGGAGGGAAAATGAGGAGTTAGGTCTTTTCTCCTTGAAGAAGATAAAGGCTCAGGGGAGACCTCATCACAGTATTCCAGTACTTAAATGGCAGCTATTAAGAGGATGGAGGCTCTCTCTTCACAAGGAGCCTCATGAGGGAGAAGAGGTAGAATAGGTACGGGTTGAACAGGAGATGTTTCATCTTGGTATAAGAAATTTTTTACAGTAAGCACAATCAAATCACAACCTGTAGGGTCCCCATCACTGGAAGTTTTCAAGATGCAACAGCACAAGGTGCTAGATAATCCTGTCTAGGCTTACTTTCCCACAAAATATTGGATGAGATGATCCAGCCTGGGCTGAAAAAAACCCCCATAAATCACTATGCCTGCAGAAACAGCCTCACTGTACTCACAGCACAGCTGAGGAAATGTCAGGCCTTTCCCATGGTCCTGGTTTCAGCCAAGGACAGGATTAATTTTGGTGGTAGCTGTGAAGGGGCAGAGCCTGGGGCCATGTGGTCATGGCCAAGACCCTAAGGTTAATCGATACCATCTCAAATCATTTGCAGGGGCAGGGGGGGCAGGGAGAAAAGGACTCTCTCTCTCTCTCTCTCTCTCTCTCTCTCTCTCCCCCCCTCTCTCCCTCTCTCTTCTAAAAAGAAAGGCATTCCTTTCCAGGGGAACAAGCAGTTTCCAGTAAATTGCTCTTATCTCAACCCTCAACCCATGATTTTCACCTTTTGTGCCCCCAATTCTCAACTCCATCTCCAGAGCAAGAAGGGGAAGTGAAGACGGAGAGCAAGCAAGCAGTATCTGTTTTGGGAGAGTCTTGGTGAGGGCACTGAATTGGGCAGTACCACTCCTAAACCATGACGGCCACCCACCTAACTCTTTGTATTTTCTAAGGTCATATTCTTCACAAGAAAATGGTTAGAGGGAGGATGATGATAATAATAATAATAATAATAATAATAATAATAATAATAATAATAATTTTTCAAGCCTGTAAAAGAAGGATTTTAATCTCTTGAGGATTTTCTAAAGAATACTATTTGTGGAATAAGCAGTATCCCTCGAGTCAGGCCAGAATGTAAGAACAATATATTCAGAAGGAAAACTAAAATCTTAAAACTTGACGCAATTATAAAATTTCAAAGAACAATTCCAAACTGTCCACATCAAGACTTCTTGAACTGTCATCAGTTTCAGCTGCAGATAAAACCAACCACAGTAGGATTCRGTCTCTCAGAGTAGAACTGCAGATATAACTGATTATTACCTGAATACACGCAGTGTCCTTTCAGTGTCAAATAAGAAGGTTTTAATGTACTCAGCTTTAATATGTAGATTTTTGAAATGCACCTTAAGATGCAGAAATTTCATCAAGAGCTGAATAAGAAGATCTGAAAAAATTAAATATGCACAACTGAAGCAAATAATTTTTTATTTCTTTAGATTTCTTATTAAAGAATCAAGGGATACAACCTTATTGGGTAATCACTGAGTATTTAGTAGATTCTTTTTAAAAGGAAATCTAAGTCCCCTGTTATTGAAATTTGATGTGATGGCATAATGTAGTATCACAAGAAAATATAGTCTCATATTCCTAAATATAATCAGCCTGTTCATTCAATATAGTCACATGAGCTAGTCTCCAATGGCGAGGTTTGTAAAAGCAAAGTCATTAGAAATCATGAATGTCAGTGAAGTATACTGCAACCTGGATTTACATTTATCTGTGCATATATATGAACACTAATGTACACATTGAACAGATTTAGTGTACAATGAAAACAACTCAAGATCCAATAGTCTTTACAGTGCTTTTGTCCCTTTCAAAACTGCACAATTTAATAAAAGTTTTAAAAGTCCTGTTTTAAGAAATATATTTGTAAAACTAGTAAGCATTCAGAAAGTGTTATTAGTGTGAGTACAACAGGGTGATAACATAATGAGAAGATAACTTCCAAGCTGAAGCCAGCTGGGGTCCATCCACTTTACAGCTAGCTTGAGTAAGTTGTGTATGCAATCTTATAGACATTCATTAAGGTAAATCCATGTCGTGGTTTGACACTGGCCAAACGCCAGGCACCCACGAAAGCTGCTCATTCACCCTCCCCTACTGAGGGTGAGCTGAGCAGGCGAGAGAAAAAATTTAAACGAAGGGTTCATGAGTTGAGATAAGGACAGGGAGAAAATACTCCAAGGGCAAAACAGCCTCGTCTTAGAGATACAAAGTGAGTCTATTACTGCCAAAAGCAGAGGATAATTAGAAGTAAAATAAGCCCTTAAAATACCTGTTTCTCCCTCCTTCCCACTGACACCACAGGGAAGAGACCTTTTGCTCTCTTCCAGGCTTCAGGGATATCCCCATATCTCCATGATTTTTCAAATATTCTAGACAGTGGCCTTGCAACAAGGTTGGCCACTTCTCTTACCACTTTGCCAGGCCCATAGGTTTATGTGTGTTGAGCCTGTTACAACTCATCCCTGAAGGCAGGGTAACTGAGGTTCTTATTAATAGATTCCCTTGGGGCAAATTAGAGTGAAACTACACTGAATGACTATTGTTTACATCTATCCATATCTGTAACTATATCCATAGGGCTTATTTTAGAAAAAATTGGTTGCAATGGAAAGGAGGGATGTACCCTTCTGGTTATTATCTGTAGAAATATAGCAGTATAAAATCATAAAAATAACACTTAAGAAAATGTATGAGGATGTCGTGGGGGGTGGCTCATGGCAATGGGGTACCCCATGATCATTCGTGCTGGGAATTGTCACTGTTCAATTAAAGCCTAATTGTAATGTTAACAATCCAAAAGTTCCTCACCTCCAAGGTACAACTACACCTCACTGGGCACATGCTCTATATTCTTTTTGACTGTATCTTTAAAAGCAAAGCAAGATAGTTTTACACCAATCAGTAACAAAAGTATGCATGACTAGAGTCACTCAAGCTCGACCTAAACACAAAGAAATAGTATAAAAGTAAGTCAAGAATGAGGGAAAAATACAAAAAATACTATAAAAGTAGCTCAAGAATGGGGGGAAATTTAGGGAAGACTCCATCATAACTGCTAGGATCCGTTGCCAGGCTGAACCTGTCTTCTCCCCTATAGAGTAAGAATCATACTCTATGCATGCTGAATACTTTTGTTGGGGATTAGAGCTTGTCTGTGTATTGCTTTTGAATATATTTTTGCAGTCAGATACTAACCCTGACAAAACTTRAACCTTTACCTGTCGCAATTTTGTATTAATAAAGAGTGTTATTCCACAAACTGTTAGTGTGAGTCCTTCATGGGCACTAGCATTTGCCTGCAGTGAATAACAGATAAAGAGGAAGACCCACTGAGGAGTCTCCCATATGCTATTGGAGTATTTCTCTGACTAAGTCAGTTAAACCACCCTCCAATCCAGCAGGACTGCTCACTGAAGGGTCCCCCTAACAGGATGCTGACAGACTGGTCAGGCACAAGGTTCTCAGCTTTCCTGGGGCACTGACAGCCACATTAAACACTAAGGGTCAAGTACATGTCCCCATTAAAGGTCAAGGAAACATCCCCTTTTCGTGTGACATCCCCCTAATGTCCAATGAGGCACTTTAGTTTGTAGATACTAAATACGCATTTTTTTATTGCTTTTCTGATATTTTAACTATTTTCTTCAGATTCTATTTCCATTCAAATACTGTGTTACACTTCTTGTATTCTAGGTGGACAAAAATCTTCGGCAACCACTTCCTCAGAAAACCYCAACACAAAAGCCCTTGCTTAAAAAATCCCTTTACGATGAAGAAGGAAAAAAAAGAAGAAGAAGATAAAAGAAAAAGAAAAAAACCTGCTTGTTTGGGTTTTTTTACATTCTTAAGAAACAAAGTGAGGGCATACAAGCATGTGTGGTCATGGCAACAAGAAAAAAGAGTATCAGTAAGTAACTTTCTGTTAAAGCAGACGGCTGGAACTTGCACAGTTCTGGAAAATGAAACAAACTGTGGAATGTTTCAAAAAAAAATTAGATAGTAACTCTCAGTGAAACATCAGTGTCTCACTATCCTTATGATTAGAAGTGTTCAACCCACTCGTTTTGTCCACTTTGATAATTTTTCCCTTCTTCTCAAACAACTTATGTATTTGAAAACTTTTGCATGTGTGTCCCTCATTTTATCTTTGACAGACTATTTAATTACTCATTCTACCTTCTTTTTTCTAAAAGCATTTTTTCTAGACCTCTAGAATACAAAAGCATATGGGGAGTGAGAGGAGCATTTCTCCAGATGCAGATATTGACAAGTGCAATACAGTTATCCAGGCTCCCTTTATAGACAATAGAAAGAAAACTTCACTTCTAGGGCGTGATTCAGCTCAGCCTAAGATTGATGTCTAAAATAAGTCAGATGAACAACACCTTAAAAGAATCTATTTCTCTTCATTGATTATAAAGGAAGCCAACATGATTACCTCAGTTGATGATGCCTTAAATTAAGTGAAATCCTGCCCTGACCGGGTATTGTGTGCTGCTTGTACAGATCATGCTTGAGATTCTCTCCTTGCAAACAGTTGGGCTGTGTAAAAACTACCAGTAATACCATATGCAGTGGTAGCTACAGCACAGGAGCTTGACCTCACAAATGTCTAATCTGATGGGGAAAGGTTCTTCTTGGAAAGGTTCTCAAGCAGATTCATTAGAAAATTACCATGGAAATTTTTTTTCTCCATTGGTAGAGCACAGTTTGACAATAAGCTCTTGTGGCTGTGACCCTTTGGATCTGAATTTTATAATAGCAGCTAATTTCTCACAGGCACCTTTATCCCCTTGCTGAACATACACAAAAAAAGGAAACAATGTGTGCTGCAGGGATGAAATAGGGTGATCCTTAAAAAAAGAAAATGAAAAAGAAACTCAATGACCTGTGCACAGCTAAAAGAATGCTAGACCAGAAGTTCAGCTTCTGATATGGGTGCGGTTTGGGGTTTCCTATTCATCAAAGGAACTGGCTTTCAAAATAAAGGATCCCATAACCATCACAGAGCAACAAACTTTCTTAACCTCAAGTACCTGCCAACTCTAATACAACATCAAATCAAATTATTCTCTAGCATGGGGAAAATGCAGTAGCTCCAGAGCACTTTATTAATAGGTACTTAAATTGACAGTGATGCAATTGCATCCTCACTCAGCCAAACAAACACTTCCGTTACCTGGAAATTGATACAGGCATTACTCTACATCAGTACTAAGATGCTAAGATGCAAAAGTAGGTGGTGCTTTGGGAGGGCAAGTCTTACTTTTAAGGGTCACAGAGGCATAAGTTAAGTGCTTGTATTCACACCTGACAGCAGAGCCTTGGCTGCTACTTCATTACAGAAAGGTTCTGATAACTATCAACAACAGCATTCCTCTTTATGATCTTAGTGCAGCCAGGTGTAAACAAGTTGTTTCTGCAGAATTAAGAGAGCTAGAACCTTTGTATCCATAGTAAAATTATCTTTGGCTACGTTGTCAGTGACAGGAACATTCAGAGGATAAAAAACCTGACCACAGTACTTCGCATTTACCTTTTACCCTCATTGCCCTGGATTGTTTTCAACTGCTCTGATTCTGCCCAATATGTGCCACAAAACAGAACATAAGAGGTCATGCGGTACTAGATTGATTCCCTCAACAGCAGTTATAGCACAGATGTGCACACCTTCTGTCCAGCAGCCCTGTTTCCACTGCATAACCCAATGCCATGATAAGTTTCAAGGCTGGAGAGGATCTACAGGAGTGCAGCCTGAAAATACATTTTCCAGCTGGGACAACTGAAGGGAACTGGTACACTGTGTGGTGCCACACTTTCTCGCTTCCCTGGCCTAGAGGTTCATAAAGTAGAGGAGATATCACAGTAGTGTCATGCTGAAGCGCAAAGCCTGGCTTCACTGATGGGTAAGAGGCTAGCTGGGCTTGAACATCAGCCAGCAACTTTCCTTAGCATCAAAGGCGTTTAACAGTGTCCTGGGCTTCATTCAGTGTTGCCAGCAGGTCAGTGGAGGTGATACTTCCCTACTGTGCAGCATTGATCAGGTCACACTTGGAGTGCTGGGTCTAGTTCTGCACTTCCCAGTGCAGGAGAGAGATGGAGACACCAGAGAGAGTCCAGCAAAAGCCAACAAACATAATTAAAGCACCTCATGGATAAGCAAAGTCAAAGAGCTGAGACTGTTCAGCCTGCAGAAGAGAAAGCTTAGGGGGATCTCTCAGTGTAGATATATCTGTAGGACGGGGGTGCAGAGAGGACAGACGGGCTCTTTCCAGTGGTGCCCAGTGACAGGACCAAAGTCAATATGCACACACTGAAAAACAGGAGGTTCCCTCTGAACATAAAGAAACACCTTTTTTTTCTTACTGGACATTGTCCAAGTACTGGCACAAGTTGCTCAGGAGCTTTTGGAGCCTCCATCATTGAAGATACTAAAAAGCCAATCTGGACATGGTCTTAGGGAATCCTGGTATAGGTGGGTATGCTTGAGCAAAGGGGATTGAACAGGATGGTCCCCAGAGGTCTTCTCCACCCTTAACCACTCTGTGATTCTGTATGCTTTCACCTTTTGCCACAGCTACAAGATGACTGAGTAGAGACCTCACTGAGAGTTTGGAGGCTCTGAAAAAGACTGTCAGCTCTTATGATCTTCCTCTACATTGTCTCTGCTATATATATTAGGTGAATAGGACATACATTTGGGACACACATTATCTTTCATCCTCCCCCTGTGCAAAGACTGCAATAATCAACAGCCTGGACTGAYTTCTGTGGCAGTTCATAAAGGCAAGCGTTTCAGGCTAATTTATTTACTAAAAAAGAAGCATGGCTAACCTGACTGAAAAATTTTTATTCCTTTAGTTAGATATAATTCTGTGCTACAATGAACAGATTGTGTAAATGCTGAGCTACTATTCCTATTAACTATTGCTATTTTTCCTGTAAAAAAGTGAGCTCTGAATACACATAAAAGACTTTCAGGTGCCAGGAAGCATGGCTGAGATAGTTAACTATAAGTCAAATCCACATTTCTGGCAGCAGGCTCTGTCTACATTTTCTCTCACTGGGTGTATTGCAAAAGCCAAAAAGAAAAGAAGACTGACTGTCTCTGATTTCAGTTGTTTGTATCAGAAAAAAAGATGCCTGGGAAAGGAAATAGGCACTTCTGAGTTTTCTTTCTCAAGAGAAGAACTCACTATTTTCATATTTGCATAATTTGCATATAATTTGCATCATTTTTTCCCAGCATCCTATTTTAATTTTTAATCTGTATGCACCCCTGGGATCATCACTTTGTCCACTCAGGTTTTCATCAGATATCTTCTTATATGTGGACAGGTCCTACTCTGCAGAACAGAAGCATGCTGAGGGCTCTGTCTCTCAGCTCCTAAGAGAGTTCACTTTAAAGGAACTTCAAAACATGAAGTCTCTGGAAGTTTTATTGACAAAATACTTGTGTTTACAAGGCAATAATCCCATTGTTTTCAATAGTAACTAAGTATACATCATTTCCTTTGCCCTTCTATTTCATTCTGCAGTCCCAGGGGATCCAGATTTAGCCTTATGGCTGAGGACTTCTCAGGAAGTTCCTCTGATGCCTGCTCTCCCTCCTTTCCTGGACAGGAAGGGGCCTCAGGCATCATCCAAGCCCAGAGGTGACCCAGAGCACACCTAGATAACACTTCAGGAAGCATCTGCCAGGAAGCCCACACCTTGTTCTGTGTTTCCCTTGGAGGAGACATATATATTTCTGAACACATAATTTTTCCCATTCCTCTTTTCCTACATATCACTTCTAATGTTTCCCCACGAAATTCAAAAAGCAAAGGGGACAAACGAGTTAAACAAGGAAGGCAATTAAGTGTGAATGATGCCTTTACAAATCCTCTATTTGGATCTTCTATAAATACCAGGTCTTCTCTGAATTTTACCCTTGGTCATTTGTAATTCTCGTAAATTTTTGTACAATTGCTGCATAGTTTCTTTATCCTTCTGTTTCCATAAAGTCAAACAAATACACACATGCATATTTAAAATGAGGCCTAAGAAATTCCTTTCTTTGCCACTAACATCAACACTTCATCTGCATGCTGACAGAAAGACAAGCAGAGGCAGACAGATCTGCTAGCTCTTTTTAATCACAGGAATCCTGTGCAGATGATTATTGCACGTGCCACACAGCAGAGTGGATTCACAGCTTAAGTACATCAGTAGTAGCTCTGACTGAAAATGCCCTGAAGTTTACTTTTTCATCTACCAACACCAGCAGGTTTGCATTGGCAGTAGAAAAGCAGCATTACAACCTCTTTTTTGAAGAGGCTTCATCATTATTCCTCCCCTTAAGAGTTCAGCAACTCAGTTTTAATCATCAGAGAATTCTCCCTTCTCACTCTTCTGTGCATTGTCTCAGGAACAGGAGGTTGAATGTGAACAACTCTATGGCTCGAGAAATATTGTAAAAGTGGTTCCCTTCATGGAAGTGCACTGAGTTTCCAGCTCCCTTCATTCACTGTCACTCTGCGGGTGTTGCTGAGGATTTCTACATACACACTTTGGAACCAGTGCGTGCACTCTTCATGTACTTTTTAAGCAGCATGGCATCAGATATAATGGACTTTAAGAGTTTTTTAGGATTCCATTCAGGAGTCCAAATGTCTGAGTAATAAATCCTGCCCTGGAGCACTGCATAACCTTAAAACCAGGATACAAACAGACTCTATACACTTTTGCCTGTGCTTCAGAGAGCAGGCCAAGAACAGGGCAGGATTTGCCACCTTCAACTCATGAAATCAAATCTGATCTAGCAAAACTTAATGTTGCTTTGGCTGACCTACCAGGTGGAACAAATAGGAAGGGTTTCTCACAAATAAAGAACCACATGTGCAAAAAACTATAAAATATAATCCTGGTAAATAAACCTCTTATTAATATTCAATACAGCAAGTCAACCATACCATACAGTAACGCTACACCACTTCATAAGCTGCTGGGGCAGATGTTAGGACTATGACCACTGGTCTTTTTTCTTTTCAGGTTGTCTGCTTTCTACAGCTTGTAACAGAGGTAGGCCGGTGACATGATGCCATCTGATATAATTGTTTCAAGCAATTGAATTTCAGATCAATTATCAAAGTGTATATAGAAACTTCTGGTGTATATAGAAACCAAGTGCTGCTTCACAGTTCCCTCTCACTGGCAATCTGCCAGTGAATACCAGCAGAAGTTCTTCTCAGAGGCATCTTTCTAGCAACTGGTATCCAGTTGTGATGCAAAAGCATTTTCTCACACAAATACGCTCTACATTTTAAAATCAATACTCTTTTTTAACTCCTTCTTTTAAATCTTCACATTGAAGCAAGTATAGTCAAACCATTAAGCACTTCAGATGTGAAAAATGCCACTGGAAATATCTTGCCAGAGCTACCAGTATTACTTCACATAAACTACCAACACCCATAAAAGTAGTGACCAGTATAATGTAATACTCTTTCCCCAAAGCTGTCTTCCCACTTTAAAGAAGACAGTTTTGTCTTAATACTACATAAATTTAAAATTTGTATCTTTAAAAGGTTCACCAGTCTTCACATCCACTTTCTGCCAATCTGTGATAAAAGGAGAAAAGACCCAAGGCTTCAGTCAGACCATTTATCGCACTGTGCTTCCAAGGCCCTTTATGAAGGCCCTGAGCAAAAACACTGACACTGGCTAAAACACAATTATCAGTCTTAGTTAAGAAGTTACATATGGCTCTTTAAATTTAAACATCAGCCAAGGAAAAATACTTTTGTTTGGTTGGTTCCTCTGAAAGCCACGAAATTAAATACCTGTGAAAAGCAATTCATTTTTTAGTAATACTTTAAGTTACTTCTTTGCAGATACCAGGGAGGCTGAACCAGGCAATAATACATGCTACATCTACCCCACATCTCCCAACAGACACCTTGGCTTTTAAGGTACATCATTGATTGTGGATGGAAAAATTCCTTAGGTCTTTCTAGAAACAGTGTTATTTCAGCAGCTCCAAAGGCAAGCAGGCCACAGTGAATGCTGAGTCTGTACAACAGTGGACATCAGGACAAACCAGTTTTGGCTTCTTGGTGGAGCAGAAGATATCTGCCAGCCTGCAAGTGCATAGCAGAAGGTATACGTACCTTCAAGGATCTCTGTGACAATGCTATAAGGCCTTCAGCCTCAATACTAGTGGTGCTACAGATGCAACACAGAGATGGTTAAATCTGCATTCCCTTAAAAGGTCTTAACAGCAATAGCTCTCTGCAGAGGAAGGAGCATATTCATACTGAACTGAGTAGTTCAGAGATGACTGCTCTCTTATATAGATCACCTGCCCTATGACTCAGATTGAAATCAGCTTTGATTATCACTTTTTATTTTAAAATTTCAGATTTTGGCARAGGAAGAAAAAGGGTTGGGTTTTTTCCTCAGCTTTGATGGAAATTTCTTAGATTTGCTTATATGATCATTTTGAAAAAAAAATAACACCCACTTCAGACCAAATTATATTTTGAGTTACCACAGCTGTATAAGAGTCAGAACATAATCTGGCCTGAAAAATCTGTAATTCTGAATTTGTTATAATGTTCAAGGTGGAAAAAACATTGGTCTTTAAATCAATGGCCAGCAGTCAGGAGAAAAGACCATGTTCCTCCTCTAGGCTAATATAATGTGATACAGTGCCACAAAATAAGGTCTGTACATTCTGAAGATGCCTTTTGCAGAGTACATTCCATGGCAAATAGTGATTATTAACAGTATACTTATTTGGTAATAATCACGATTTGGGAGTGGGGGGGTAAATCGGTATCAACTAAATGGGCTTAGTATTCTGCTACTCATTTCATATCAAACATAAACATCCTATCCTGCAAAATGCCAGTTTTAATAGGAGAGGAAAACACACTTTGCACTTGGAGCACCTATATATTGGCACCTACATATTATAACACCTATGAGTTTCAGAGAGTCCTTTTTCTCCTTGCCTTTCCATTCTTTGCTCACTTCCTAGAGGGTTACAATTGCAATTGCAAAAACTTGACATTTGAGGGAAACAGCAATTACTCTTGTTTATTCATGGAGCACATTTTATCCCTATGCAACGGAGCTTCTCATCCTGCAACTAACTGAAGACCACTTGTTTTGAAAATCTTTTTACTTCAGTAAGGTTTCATGTGCAAGTCCAACAACAGAATCACGGCCTGAATGAAAATCTCCTTTTAGGTTTTCTTAAGGGTGTTTGCCTCATATGTGTAAATTATTTGTCTTCATCAAAAGATCCATTTTAAAAAAAGAACAAAATTGAAACTCAGTATTCTAAACAGAGCAAAAATTACTGTAAGTAGTTTCAAAGAAAGTTAACATATTTATAATCTCTACTTCGAGTCTGTTTCCAAAGGTGTTAAGTAACTTGCTCAACTTGAACAAGCAAAAAAAAATTCCCTAGAAAGTCTCTGTATGTGATTAGCTGTGTTTGGGGACTAGAGCAAGAAAGCTTAGTTTTCAGTTGATACCAAATTTAGTTGAAACTAAATCACACTGGCATTCACGAAGTACAAAATGAAAGAGAGAAAATTATAAAACATAAAGAGGAAAACACTAGCACAAAGTTTGGGGACCAGATCCATTACCACAGTTCAAGAATGCAAGACCCAAAACTGGAAAGAAAAAAAAAAAGAATGTGAAAAATTGAGTCCATAAAAAGCAATCAGCATGCCATATAGGAGAACTGCAAGGACCTCAGCTACCCACATACATGTGGAAGAAACAAGTAAAATTTGATTTTTGAACGCTTTGACTCCTAATAATGGTTGACTATCAATACTAAAAGAGAAAGGATATGTAACATGAATCCAGTGTCCTTATCCTCATCTCCAACGGCTATAAATCTACTTCAAGTCCTTGACCCGAAACTGAATTAAGTGCTACTGAGTGAGCAAGCTGTCTACCCTCTCCCCTTTCCCAATACACTTGGCAGGTTTCATCACTCTGCACAACAGTGAGGAGGAGTGGGGTGATTGGAAAGGGTACTAAATCAACAGACATAAAATGTATCATCATGCAGCAGTAGCAGCAAGAGACCAACCATGCACTGCCATTTAATGGAAAGAGATGATGTTTGCACCTAAGGAAAATTTTCAGGGGACTGATTGCAGCTGCTATGACAACAAGAGGGAGGATGTGACATAATGACCTAAGTGACTGTTTCTTCATGTTGTTCCAGTGAACCGCTCTACTAAGCAGCTGGGAAGCCAGTAGAGACTTCATTAAGTGCATCTGTTCAGTAATTACTGCAACATTCCCTGCACCATGACTCTAACTTTCCATGCAGTCATAGCACAAAGCTGTTGGATGTAATCATAACGGTTCATTTCTCAGTCCTAAAAATTTCAAGCCTGTAGCTATTAGAAATTCGGCATCGAGTTTCAGCAGGTTTGTTAGATACAAGCTCTGTCACCTGGCAAGGAGAAATAGGGAGCAAAATCGTATCAGCATAACCTTGATGAAGTCTTGCAAGCAAGCCACGAAAAAGCTGCATTATTTGCCTGCCTCGTATGTAGGGCAGTTCCTTTTCTAACATACAGCAACTTTCAATTTAACTGGAAAAGACCAGGACAGATCCTTTGCACATTTAAATCACTGCAGTTCTCTTGACTGCAGTAGAATCATGAATATTTACTGCTGGTGCGGATTCTGCCCCTTGATTTGATTTGCACTAGTACATAAATAAGTGAATGTTATGTCAAGGAGCCTTTTGCTTTCTTAATCACGCAAAGCTACAGAACTAGGAAAAATGAGCTTGTATTTACACTACATCAAGACAATAGACCAATTACTAGAGCACAAGGGTTTAAAACAGAAAATTTGCAGCAAAAACACAAATCTCCAAAGACAGCTAGTTTGACAGCTCCTAGACTTTGATCCTCAGCAGGAGGAGGAGGAGGCAGACCTCTGGCTTTTGACATGGAAGAAGGAACTGTCTTGAGAAAAGGTCCTCCCTGTCAGAGCCTGCCTGCTCAGTAACAGGCCTGGCTGCCTGCCTGCCTGCAACTGAGCTCAAAAGGCACAGAAGAAGTCATGCCTCTTTAGTTCTTTTGAAATTTAGGGATTCTAGAAAATCTGAATTTTGAAATTAATACCTATGCATCAATTCAGAAGGCATTGGGAGCAGGAATAATTGGCCAAAGACCAGAAAGAAAAAAAAGCAGAGGCAACATTATTTCTCCCGGTAAGAACGGGCCCCTCCTTGTAGGGAGTAACCATCATTTGTTGTCTGTGAAAGAGGCCTGTCTGCATTTCCTTTCCTTTCTTTCTGGCACAAAGAGAATAGGTGTCCTTGTCTCCAGCCAGGTGTCTCCACCTTCCGCCCTATTTGCACCTTCTGTTTGAGGCTCTGCTGCCTCACAAGCCCAGTTTTCATAGCTACTTCACATTAGTGAATCTTATTCCCAACACATTGAGGAATTTAGACCATTCAGTGACATTAGTCCTGCAGACAGATTCAGAGGTGACAAAGCACCAAAACCTGGACACATGTAATTCACCAATCTTACCAAAAAAAAAATCACAAGTAATTAATTAAAGGAACACTTCCTTGCAGTAATGATAGTGAGTTTATCCATTAACATCTCTTCTTACCCAGAACTCCCATGTATGGAGCTTAATTTCAGAGAATGGGGATGCCCATTCACTCAAATCAAAACATGCAGCAAAGGTTTTACTTTTAGCAGCTTCCCTGAAATATAAAATCAAGGAGAGGAAGGGAAATAGCACTTTTGATGTGACCCTGTCACAGGAACCTGCAATCTTTTGTGGACTGCTTCCAAGCCTGTTGTGTAACTCTGCCTGGTAACCACTCGAAACAACTGACAGTTAAGGGAATAACCCCAAACGCCGAGTTTCTGGATGCCAAGATACAGGCAGCAGAGCACAGATGTGAATGGCAGGTAGCAGTGATAAGGAAGAACATCCACAGAGGCAAATGGGCAGAGGTCCATAAAAAAACATTGCCAGACTTTTTGCCACACTACACTAGACTACAAGAACTATTAGTAGTCTTTTCAAAGACACTTTACTTAGGTTACAGCAGTCCACCCCAGCAAAATCAAAGATGTACATTTAGTATCAAGACCCTGTAGATGCCATAGTATCACCATAGAATCATAGAAGCATAGGAGCTGGAATGGGCCTTAAAAATCATGTAGTCCCAAACTCCCCTACCACGGGAAGGGACACCTGTCACTAGACCAGGCTGCTCAAGGCCCTATCCAACCTGGCTTTGAACAATGCCAGGGTTGGGGCATCCACAACCTCCCTGGGCAACCTGTTTCAGTGTGTGATGATTCTCACCTTTTATAAAATCTGCTATAGTTTAAGTACCAACAGCCAGAATTAATATTGCCCATCACTGTGGCAGTGACCATCCACCCCAGACAAATGGCCAGCTGGCTAACTCACCCATAGGCATGCCAACCTATGCACATGCCTTTCAGGTGTCTTTTCAGACAAAGCAGACAGAGACAAAACGGGTTAAAACTAAAATACCAATCTGAAGTGAAGGGACCAGGAAAATACTCATACAACTTTAGAGCTTTAGTCCACAATCTATTTGCTGCCAGCTTTGGGGGTAGGGCTATGTTGGAAGTTAATTTTAATTCTTTATAATCTTACAACTACATCAGAATTCCTTAAACTACATTTGAAAACTCACATCCTATTGCAAGCTTAGTATTTGTATTATATTAATAAACTCAGATTTTCCCATTAGAAGCTTTCAGACTACACTGTTTACACAGAAATCATCAGTGCTTCCTATCAGCTCTTACTGAGAAAAAATGCTCTCACTAAGGTTTATTAGGAGAAGAGTGAAAGAAAATTTTAGAACACCAATGTTTTTGGAGTTTCATTGTTTTTTAACCTTTTGATTTATGTCAACAAAAAAAATTATAGAGTTTAGGTACAATGACAAGGAGAGGCTACAGCCCACAAGACAAGTGGTGGCTAGGCATTCTCCCTTCATCTTTTTGGCCAAGGACACTGTTTGTGTGCAGGCAGACATAACTCCCCCTCTCCCTGAAAGTGGACAGACCAGACAGACAGATATTTCTTCCAGCCTTCCTTTGAAGTCTGAAAGCTATGACACACGTGCAGAATAAGAGATTTGTCAGCACCTTCTAATTACACTATTTCATTCAAAATTACATTTTTATTATAAGCAACTGAGGGCAGAATTGAAGTATATCTCCATTAAAATGCAGTGTGTGTGCTTGCAGGGGTCTTCTCCTGACACCTGCCTCATTTGTGGGTTTGCAAAGGTGTCCTTGACAAAAAGGTGCTTCTAGTTATCTGTCAGGGCTGTTCTACATGTGACATTGAAATGGATGTTGAAATGGGTTCCAAGTAGGGAACTGCAACCTGAGAAAACTCCAGACGCATTAAGAAAACTACATTTTTAAAGAATTATTTCAAAATAGGGCCCAAAATCACCACAAAACAAAACTCAGGGCTTCCATAGTAACTGGAAGGAAAGCTTTTACATGMACAGTGTGTAACAGAGTGTTTTAATAAAGAAAGTTACCTACAAGATTTATAAAGAACTGCTATGAGCCAGTCTAAGTGTTTCAGTGCCACTTCCTTCCTCTCCAACAACACCTAAGTTACAGAACTCTGTAACTCCTCACCACTTCATTCCATAAATCTATTTTTTAAAATTTATTTTATACATTGGATAGGACAAACAGTGTTGCCAGCTGTTTCTGGATATAAAAAGCAGAAAGTTGGAGTTTTACTGAAGTTAAGCTCTTAGTCATAGAAATTCAATAAATGCAGAAGGAAAACATCTTCTTGTTAATATTTGTGTTTATCGTTTTCCCAGTTTTAAAGACAGTGGACCAGCCTCTAGTAAGTCAATTACAACAGGAAGTAACACTTACTGGCATTCTGAGTTAATAGTCTCTCATATGCACAGCAATGATGAGACAATCCACAGGAAAAAAAAAAGGCCTTAAGTTCCTCTCTGCTATGTTTTAGTGGAGGAAAACTTAGCCAAAGTCAAACAAGAGCTCAAATACAGTATYTTGTTTATATAAAATTTAATGTACTCTGAAATTTGGTGACATAAACCATGGCAAATAAAGATCTTGAAGCCTTCATCTGAGCTAGATTGAACTTTCTAGAGCAAACTAAATTGTAAGATTCCTGTACTTGAATAGTCCCACTAAATGGCTCACACTGTGGCTCCAATATAGACTCTTTACATCAACTACCAGTGCAAGAAGACCATAAAAGTGGAATACTCAAAATCCTTAGTGGGCCAGTGCACCACAGTCCTCCTCAGAGTCTCTGTCAAAACAGTTGTATCTAGAGGAATAGGATTTGCAACTACCTTGTTTCTTCATACAGAAGAAAGCTATGTGGTACTGTCATACATTTGCCCTTCTGGTATGGTACAACCCTCTTTTCTGCAGAGATCTGTAAAGCCCTTGGGAAGTGTGGAGTTCCTACACCTCTCRTGTCCCAACACCAATGTGGTAAGCAGCTAAGGTGAAAATTAAAGCAGTTGAGAAGCTGCTCTAGGTTGCTCTGCTCTGTAAGCAGATGCTGGCCAACTCCAGAGACACAAGGGTATCTAACTACAAGCCTTCAGCAAGCTCCTGTTCTTGCACCAAGCTGCTTCTTTGCCCTCATACTTCCATATTCGATGTTAGGCCCAGATCTTTCATTAATTTTCATTAAAATTTTCGTTAAGTCTCATTGTCAGTACTCAGTTTTCAAAACACTGTGAAGATCATAATTTCTTAGCAGTTAGTATAAATGTGAATCAATGCAAAATATTTTCTCTTCATAGTGTCATTTTGGTTGGAAAAGACCTTTAAGATCATTGAGACCAATTGCAAACTGCACACTGCCAAGTACACCAAAAGAAGCAATGGAATGAACAAACATCCTTCTTCAGTGCTCTCAACCATGCAGTTGGAGGTGATGATTGTGAAGATAAAAGTTACAATTATTACCATGCTTCCCTTCTAATAGCACAGATATTTCATCATGGACCTACCCAAACTCCAGTCTGTTCTTCCCACTCTGTCTGGAACAGAGTTGGACAACAATTTGAAAATGTTGCATGACAACTGCTATGATTCATTTTGCACCCAAAGGGAAGATACTTTCTCTCAAACTAATATTTCTTTGTTCTTCAAGGGTATCAGCCTTCTCTCTCAGCTCATACTACAGTAGCAGATGCAGCAGCTCAACATTTCCCAAGAACTTCTTAAAAATCATCAGAATACAAAAAACAGAATTCTCATCTGATGGAAAAAAAGACATTTAAGCCCATACCTGACACCCTAATGCCGCTGTGGGATTTCTTGGACAGATTTATCTTCTTCAGTATAACGATTAATAAATAYATGAATCATTTAGGTCTGTCCACCACACAGTGCTGGTAATACTACATAGCATGTTTACAAAGTTTTTACAGTTATGTGATTCAGTACAATGCACACTTGCCCAGATATAAAAATAAATGTTATATAATACACAGATCATAGAATCAATACATCAAATACAGATGCACATAAAAGAAAATAGCACAGGAGCTGCAATGCAAAAACTGTCCTAAGAAGCAGAAAAAACCTGAGTCTTGCTTTAAGACAATTTAAAATTAAAGGACACTGTAAAATGAGTTCTCCTCCTTTGTTTTAACCAATCCCTTTCCACCAATAAGAAGAAACGAAATACGAGTAGATGTAAGTGAAAAAATAAGAGTTTCCTAACAAGCAAAACTACAACAGGCAAAAAATAACAGTAAAGGATCACTAGATACAAAATTGATAAATCTCACAAACTCCCTGAGAACAAAGAAACCCAAAATGGCAAAGTACCCCTTTCAAGATGGCGCCCATCACAGGCAACCACATGTAGAGAGACAAAGCAAAAATGGCATCTGATCAAGATGGCGGCCTTTGCCAGCAACCACACAGTCCAGGAGACAAGGGGAAAGCATGGCAGTAAACTCTCCTGTGATGGTAGGAGCTTACAAAGTTCTAGTGGCATATGGGAATTGCCAGCACATGTGGGGTCAGCTCCGCTGCCTGCTGCTTCCCTGTGCCACCCGCTGGACTCCACCARTGCTGTCCTCTGAGCCACTGGTGTGTTGTGGGCGGAGAGAAACAGTCTCCCGGAATCCGCACTGARTGGCCCAGTGTGGGACCAGCTCAAGCTTTGCACTGCCAATAAAGTTTGCAAAGTTCACTCCGAAACAGTTTTTGATTGCAGAAATGCAGTTTTTTTCTGGGTGGCTACTGTTGCAAGCCCAGAACTCCTTCCCCCTCCCCCGAAACAACTTCTGCCTTAAGCAAAATGCCACCACACAAAAGAGAACCCAAAAGGGAAGCCTCTGCCCACGCTACCTCAGCATTAAGGCAAAAGCCAAGAAGTGAGGCAAGAGACGAGAAAACAAGCCAAAAGGTGAAAAAGGGGACTCTGCCTGTGTGCTCCAATCTTTTTAAGTGTACCACACCTGCCTGCCCTGTGATTCCAGCTCCAGATGTGCCACTGAACCTTAAAGAGACAGTAATAACTTTTGGGCATGGATAGATATGAAATACAATAACACTTTTGATTACCCAAGACAACCTTCAGTTCTAAACCCTGAGTCATTTGATCCTAAAATTGATCCAGTTGTCTTGTGAGCATGAGTAGCAATAAAAACAGCAGAGCAACAAACCCAGCAATCCTGTTAGTTTGCTCCTGAATAAAAACAAAAATAAAAAAAAATTAAAATTTAAAAAAAAATTAATTTAAAAAAAAACACCAAAGAAAATGTTATCCACCAGACTGACACAAACTGATAAAAACCCACTACTAATAATGATGCTGAGAGAGGAAGAGATTAAGATAGGGGGTGCAAAAGTGAGCATATTGCAAGAACCTGTGGAGGGCTTTCCCATTAGAGAAAGAAATTTCAAAAGTAGCATTTGCCTGGCAGTTTCGTCTTTAAAGTGCTATATGAACATTAACAGATAGTTAAGATATCTTAACTATGTAAAGATATTTTAATGAAACATATATTTCCATCTCTTTTTTTTCCAGCAAGCTTAATGTTTGCATGATGTTAATGATTGCAAAACAAATTCTCCATGAATCAGAGGACTAAACAGGTACCTCCTTCCACACCAATAAAAGCTTGTATCCATCATTATTAGATGAAATTCTGGCCCAATTATGTTAGTATCATCCAGGAAAAACTTTCCTGATTTCACAATGGCAAGGAAGTGGAATCTCTATCTTCTTAAAGGTATTCAACAAGATTTTGTATTGATTATTACAAGTAAGTTATCCATATATTTTAACTTGGATTGAATCTCAAAATTCAAATGGGATGTAAGCTTGCTTTGCTTCTAAGATCTACATGGATTTGTATAGGGGTACATATATATACGCATACCCTGGTAAGATAAGCAATTGTAACAAAGCAGTCTGCTCAGAGAATCCTCAAACTTTGTGTACCAAGTCTATTGGAAAAAGCCCTTTCACTTTGAGAAGCCTCACTTTTCCCTAAGACAGCAAACATAAACATGAAACAGCACTCTCCAAACAACTACAGCAATCCATCCTAAAATTCCTAATCTTTCCTCACATTTCACATCTCAGCAATTTTACTTCTTGTGTTTGAGAGCTGTTACATATATATCTTTGTGTAAAGCAAGAAAACACAAAAGATTACAGAATTTGAAAACACTGGCTAAGTAAACAATATAATATTGCAAAGAAAGCCAAGGCTCCCAAGAATGACATTCTGGGCTCATAGGAATGAAATGCAGCTGGCAAGCTGGAAACCTGCAATCCTGGAGCCGAGGTTTTACTGAGGTAATGTTCTGAAACAAAAGTACTGCAAACGTCTTGGTGAACTTGTGCCAAAACCCAGCAAAAGGATGTAGAGTGGCTGCGTATCAAAGGCAAGTTTCTTAGGCAGAAGAAAATACAGAAGATGAACTACAAAACCAATGCAGGCAAAAATTGCAGGGCACCTGTACATTTTAGAGGCATATATTGACAAACAGCAGTTGACAACAGCTGTCTTTTACCTATACTTACTGGAACTACTAAGAAAGACAGGAAAGAAGGAGAAGAAAGAAAATAAATTAAAGAAGACAAACCAGGCTTACCAATTGTAAAGTTATAGCCATCAATACTGAATGTAGCACTCCGGCATTTTTTAAATGCTTCCTTTCTGCTACTTGGGTCTGTCATGATCCTGCCAGCTTGTACTTTCAGCAGCTGCCCTTCTCTCCCTCGTGGAAACAGAGCACTCAAGCTCACCCTTAGCTGCCTGTGACAGCACACACACCAAACCTTACATCTTCTTACAGGGAGTCAGATCTGAGTGGCATGCACCCAAGAATTTTCTCCTCCCCCAAACACTCTCATTGGTAAGTTACCTACATGCCTGCTCAGAGTTTAACTGGTTAGAGGCTCCCCTATAAAAACCAGCAGTCAATTAGTGCGAGACTACCAAGTCAATAAGCCAGCTGTAGCTGTCAAATCTCTATGCAGGATGTAGCACACACAAAAAAAGGTAAAGGGTTAGATTTTGCTGCTATCTACCCACTGATGCTCCCTGTATTCCCTGCTATGCTGCAACCAGTTTCTGTGGCTCCTCTTACTCATGGGAATTTCTGACTTGCAGCAAATTGTGCTCAGATTTCAGCTCTTCAAATAGCAGCAGCCTGTTTTAATAATTCAAAATATAATTAATCAACCCAAATACAGTACACCATCAATCATCTGCTACTTCTGTAAACAGCAAGTCTCTAGAAACCCAACTGAGAGCAAAGAACTAGAGATTATCAGTAAAGAAGAACATGGGAAAACAACATGTAATTTAGCAGTAATGTTGATAAGCTGAGCAAAATGTTCATGCATGCACACACACACAAAACCATCTTCCAAACTCTTCCTCCTCCTTTTCATTTCTCACATGGTTTGTAAACTCATCTCTGTACTTTTTTTACCTAGTAATGTTTAGAAATGTTGACTCAGAGCACACGCAAGCAATCCACTGAAAAAGGCAAGCAAATCCTAAGAACAGACAAAATTTAGAGTCAAGGCTGGCAAAGTTTTCACAGAAGGCCAGCAGCAAGCTAAAGTTTTATAAGTAGGCATCTAAGAAAACACTGTCAACATTTTAATGATTCCAGCACACATAAATCTGTGCAATTCTTTATTTTCTTGTAATATATGTTAAAACTATAAACGTGCTATTGAAATATTCCAATTTTTTATGTTCCCAAGAATAAACATAAATTCCACATAAATGCATCAAGTTTTGCATTGGTCTGGATGGAAACCACTTGGAAACCCTAAGTTTCAAGAAGACTACCACCAAAATAATAGCCAGGACACAGTTTACTAAAAACTTGCTCAATGCATACCTAAAGGTTTACAAAATATCAGCAAATGTGGTCATGTTTAAAGTATAAACCTCCACCCTACCTTGGTTTCTCAACAAAAGCTTAAGTCAGATAGAAATGCTGTACTTTTTAAATCCCCTCTCTTCAAAGGAAGGAAAAGAATCACTACTGAACTCCAGCAGTTAACTTAAATTCCACTTAGTTCTACCATAGTGGAGAGCCTAAGCCAAACAGAGCTTTTTTTTGTTAACATTTTTTAATTATTTATTTGGATGTTCAATAATATAAGACAAGTTCATTAAGAAAACAGCTTCTAGCAGTGAGGGTTTGTTGGGCTTTTTTAATACATCATTGTTTTGAAACAAAAACAACTACTTACATATAACATTTCCAACACTTGCACCTGCAACTATTTTTGACATCAAAATTGTAGGCAATAGTTCCAGAATTTAAAAGAGCTGCTGCTCTTTATAGACACTTTATAGCTACTGCAATGAAGATTGCTCATGCAGTTTACTGAAATCCATCATGTAGGTGCCTCTCCAAAACCATGTAGGAAAATAATCCAAGTATAAAATATTTCTAAGGAATTATTTTGTCTGGCACTGGTCACATAGATCATATAAGACAGCAAAAGCATAGAGAATGATTCATACTATATTTAGAAAGCAGAAAGTTAAATGTTACCTAAATGAAAGGTAAGGAACCCTAACAGTTTCAATATTTTGGAACTATCAGGTTTGGGGTTTTTTTTAAACTTAAATTATTTGCTGACACCATTTTTCTTCTTATACCATAAAACATTTATTCATAAAGAAAAATTGTGCGAAGATACCAGTGACGATTTGATATAGTTTCAGTCAAGCTTCTAAACTGAAGGAGAAATGTTCTTCCAAAAATAGGCTGGTGGAGACAGTCCTGCTTCCTCCTTGGCTTTGGATCATGTACTCATGCAGGAAGCAGGAGAATTATATTAGCATTTCTCTTCTCAGGAGAGTATCCAGACCACCAAGCTACTACTGCGCTGCTCATTTCTGAGCTCTATCACTGGTGTTTCAGCCACTTTGTACAGATTGCCAGAGAGAAAATGACCTGGCCATTCAGTGGCTGAGCACTCTGGAGCTACCTCACAATACTTGTTCAAGGCCCAACTAATAATTCAAACAATTGTAATGATTTGATAAGCTCATTTAGGTCAAAGTGAATATTTGCACCACAAAGAATAAAGACAATCACTCAGGAGGGTAAAGTGATCAAATAAGTTTAGAAGCCAGACTTTCCATTCTGCTGGAGAGGGCCCTTAACTTGCTGGTTGCAGAGGGATGCTCTCTCCATTCAAAACTCCAGAGGTAATCACATTGGGGTGAAAAGATAAAGGTTTTGACCTGCGAGTTTTCCAAGAAAAAACAGTTTCTTCCCAACTCTAGTTAAAATTTAATCCAGCTGCTCGAAGAATTACCGAGTTGTATCAGAAACTTGATACCAGATCCTATCTGATTCTTTGCATTTTGCTGTTCAGGTCTTGGCTAAATTTCAAGTCTGCGTTTACATCCTGCTTTGCCAAACAATTCGTATGGATTCATTCAGGGCATAGTACATTTTTTTACCTTCCACTGCCAGGAAGTACCAATATAGATCACCAGACACGTCTTGTGACTGCAGTTCACTGCCATGTAAACTAATAAATGTGTCATTTGTAAATCACCTGAACATCCTTTGAGATAAAAAGCACGGTGTGAATTGAAAATATTTATTATTATTGCTGAAAAAGACCATAGTATATGTGATAACTTTTGATTTGGCAGCCCATAAAACAGCAGTTACTTTGACATTTTGCCTTTACTTTCCTATGTGTAGAAGAGTTTGCATGTTTTCAGGAAGTCTATTTTAACCAAAGATCATCTCAAATTAAACCAAATACCCATCCAAATCTCCAAAATACATGCTGGAGAAAGTGGTGAAAAAACAGCCACCTATAACAAATAGGAAATACTTCTTATTTCTAAGCAGTCCTTTTCTGCCCTTCAGTATGAAAAGGCATACTATTTATGTAAAATTGCCTCAGTAAGACTAAAAGATTTTTAATTGCAGTTTACACTTTCCAAATATAATCTAAAATAATCAGTTGCATGGAGAAGTACTTCTTTGTATTAACTAAAGGCATAATTTGTTCTTTCAGTCTTGTATCCCCTGGCTCATAGAGTGTGAGAAATGGAAAATGAGAGCATTAAATAAAATTCTAGCTCCACAAATGTCAAGGGGAAAATTCCCACTCACTTCAACAAGGCTTAAACTCTATCCTCCTGGTTTTTCATACCTGTGCTCCTCTTCACTTAGTTCCTAACACAAGCAAATTTCACAGGAACAGTGTTAAATTTAAGTCTCAGGTACCCATATGACTTTAATAGTGCCAGTCACTAAAGTTATCAGAATTAGGAACTCTGAATTTTTACCTTTTCAGAAATGTGTCTGGTATCCTAAATCAATGGACAACTCAACTTTGAATACTAAGAAAACACAAATACAGCCATTCTGGATAAGACCAAAGGTCCATTGAAAACAGTGCCCTATATCCAGCTCTGTATCATATCTCCATCAGTGCCCAAAAGTAAATGCTTAAAAAATTACAAAGATGTTAAAAATTATCAAGAACAAGGCAGACTTTGGTGATACTCGGTATCCAATCACCACCAGTTTGGGTACCTCATGGAATATCTGTGTATTCTGTGTGTTCATAAACAGTACAAAGTTTTCTGTTTAATCAGCTTAAACTTTAGCACACTCAGCATCCTCCATCAGAGAGGTCTACAGCTTAACTAAATATTGCATGAACACTTACTGCTATTGTTTGTTTTGAACCTTTCTCCTTCTCACTACCTGGTTGCTCTTTAGCCTAATACTCAATATCAATTCTGAAGCTTTCTGGCTATGAATCCAAAGGTGAGGAGTGATCACATGGGTGGCAGAGGCATCCCCAGCAGGCAGGATTTCTAGTGGTAAAGAACCCCTGAGAGAGTGGATTCAGTGAGAGAGACCACAGAAGCACCAGGAAGCTCCTGCCTTTGAAAATATTGATTCCACCACTGAATTCCCACAAACTTCAACTGAATAATTTTTACAAGCATATATTTTTCAGAGAAGTTTTAGAAGGCTGTCTCACCACTAGTATCAATGTCACCTGAAAACATTTAATATCCCAAAGAAGAGTTATGCGACTGGGCACGATGCACTAAAAATTGATACATTTTTTAAGAAAATTCCCAACTTCAGAAAAGAAATTCAGCTGAAATCCCCTGAGGTGTTTGGTGTATTTCTCACAATCAACAATGAACTTAGGTATTACAGGTTGTTTATGCAACCTGTAATACCTAAGACACGATTCTTCCCTGAAAGCTTTTACCGTTTCCTAGAAGCACTCCATCTGCATGTTGTGATGATATTATCAGAGGTTGTCATTGTCGGGACTATTCACCACATATAAGTTATTTTTAGGCATGGCAGCCAGAAGGCAATATGACTTTTTAATAAAAGTTGTTTAGCATCAGCTGTTCTGATGTTTTCTGCTTGCTTCGGGCTTTACCATTTTCTCCCTTGTCACAAGCTGAAAAAAAGGAATAGTCTTCAGTTTGCTGGAGTATTTTCTTGGTTTATGCTAATTTATATTTCCCARTAAACACACATTTCATGCTATTTAACGTGACTTCACACCATGGGTGAAAATCCAAATGCATCCAGTAAATACCAGGCACAGGAAAGGAAAAAAACCATTGTAATATTATTTTGAGCTTGGACTTCACCTTAACTATTTCAAGCAGCTCTGCAACTCAGAGAAAATGCATCATTCTCTTTAGAAGCACGTGAGGAATCTACACCATCTAATTTCAGGCACTTGGCTGAGTTACCTAAATGAGGAACACTGAGACTCCCACTGCAGTGAGCAGGGAGCCACAAAGGTGAGTTGGAGCTCCTAAAATCTCAATCACTCTCTGGAGAAGCTCTTTCTTAAGTACTCAGAGAGAGTGAGGCATCTGAGAGCTGGAAGAGGTAGTCTAGTGAAGAGGCTTAAGCTGAGCATCAAGATCATTGGCAATAGCTTACACTTTCTTCAGACTGCTTGCCAACAGTAATATGGTAAGTCTGATCCTCTTCCGACTAGATGCAATTTGCTAATGGCGGTAATGCCCATCTTCTGTACTGCGTCCAGTAAAAAGGCAATATTAGCAGCTACTATAATCATATAGCTTTCCAGTGCACTTGTAATCAGGAAAAACAAAGTGGTAAAGGAGCATCTGGTCTGGACATTTGCAAAGGTAAACCACAGGAAAGAAGCTCTAGCAGGAAAAGAGARCATGAAGGCTTTAAAGATCCCCATAAATATACTTATCCCTATATATTTCCTTCACACACTAACTTGTAGTCCCTAGTACCATGAAGGCCAAAAGCAGCCCTGCCTCCAGGTGTAGTTTCACTTTTTAAATGAAAATTTTCTCCTTGTTTAGGATGGGGGGAAGGGGGGAGAGGGTTTTAAAAAATAATAGATTTTCAACAGCAAAACATTTTCAGCACTGTAATTCCAGTCTTCTCTAAACAGTGCTGCTTGATCATATTTCATTTGTCTTTATGTTTTCATTTTACTTCTTTGGTCTTGTTCAGCACACTACTTAAGTATGATTCTCCAGTGTAATGTGATTCTCTGTATTACAGCAAGCAGCTGYTGAAAGCAAGTCAACCAAAATCAGAACCAATAAAACTTATACCATTACTCAGCAAAATAAAACTTGAGGTAACAGTGTTAAAAACAGGTTGCAAAAGAATTAACACTACATGATTTTGTCATATACATGTGGTAAAGATAGGCTTCTGCTTCCAACAGTATTCATGGGAATATACTGCAATAAAAGCGATAAAGATTTCATTTCTATCCTGCCAGAGAGATTTCTGATCCTTATGGTACTTGCACCATGTTTACTTTGTTCATGGTTTTGGCTTCATTCCTTCCGGCTAGCCCTCTTGAAAAGTCACCACACAGTGGAACAGCAGTGACCAGTTACTCATTGCATTCCATTTGATTCCCGAGTAGGTATCATTCTCCCTGATGTTTTGGACTGTAGCCAGTTGTGCTGATTTTGACTGGTGTAGAGTTCATTTTCTTCACAGTAGCTAGTATGGGGCTGTGTTTCGAATTTATGCTGGTGATACACAGATGTTTTAATCATTGCTGAGGAGTGCTGACACAGCCTTTTCTGCTTCACATACTGCCATGCTGGCAAAGGGACTGGGGATGCGTAGGAAGTTGACAAACGACACAGCCAGGACTGCTGACCCCAGCTGACCAAAAGGATAGTCCATATCATATGACATCATGCTCAGTATATAAAGTGGCGAGGAAGAAGGAAGAAGCGGGGATGTCTCGGTTTTGGAGACAAAACTTCAGGAGGAAACACTCCAGAATGAGTGTCTCCTCCGAAGGGAAAAGGGCCTCCCCTATTCCTCCGCCAATGACACAAGTGGGTAACAGCAAGTGGGGGGGGGGGGGGGGGGGGGGGGGGGGGGGGGGGGGGGGGGGGGAGGAGGGGGAAGGAACAAACTGTTTATTAGCACACAAAACAAGGTAGAACAGGATTTAAAAAAATCCTCAAAATACAACGAATTTCCGGAGAGGGAACAGACACGCAGGCTCGGACCAGCCAGGGCCAGCCCCACAGGCTCCCCGGACCGGTGAGGAGGGAAGGGAGGCAGTGAGGCGAAGGGAAGGGAAAAAAAGAACAAGAAAAACCAACAGATCCTTTTCCCAGCTAGCCGGAACACAAAAGAAACCCAAAGAGCAGCACAGCGCTCCCGGCACACTCCCTCCCGAGCCCCGCCGAGCCCTAGAGCCCCCCAAGCCGTTGGGCTGAGCTGTTGAACCTACCCCAACTCGGGTCCCGTGGCCCCACCCCCCGGCTCCATCTTAAAGAGACAGCGTCCTTGGGCATTATGGTTAAGGAATAAAGCAGCTTCATAACATCACCCCAGGAGAGGAGGGTGTCTGCCATTATGACATTTGTCTTCCCAACTAACCATTATGTGTGATGGAGCCCTGCTTTCCTGGGAAAAGCTGAACACTTGTCTCCCCATTAGAAGTGGTAAATGAATTTCTTGTTTTGCTTTTCTTGTGTGCATGGCTTTTTCTTTACCTATTAAACTTTGTCGCAACCCAGGAGTTTTCTCATCTTCTTCCAATTGTCTCACCCATCCCACTGGTGGAGGAGTGAGTGAGCAGCTGCATGCTGGGGCTAAACCACAACAGCAGTCAAATATTGAAAAATAAGTTGCTTTCCAGTTCACACATTATACCACTACCATGTGTCCTCTCACTCAACTCTGAGTTTTTCTCTTCTGCCCTCCCTATTCTACAAATTTAGTTTTAAATGTATTTCATTTTACTAAAGGAATTCACAGACATGATTTATCTATGATGTGAAAATCTTGAGTGCATGCTACAATAGACAGGGTAAGAAAGCAGATCTTTTGACAGTGCAAACCAGTGCAACTTCATCAGATTCAGAAAAGCTGCCTTAGCTCTTAGAATCACCAACTGCTCCTTTTCTTCCAGCCTGGAGGGAAAACTGAACTGTGGTGCTTGAACAGCTTTTTAGCCACTGTCCTGAATGCCGGCCTACTCATGTCAGTATTTGGCTTTTAACATATCCTTGTTCTACATGGTAAATTAATTACATATGCTTCCTCCCAAAGGAGTTGAGAGCATTGCTTTTCTCTATTTTCATACACACTGAGTGTATACTTGTTTTTACCTGAACTGCAGATGTTACTTTTGACTAGATTTTTACACTTGATTCATTCCAAAACACAATTTGAATAAATGTGTTTGAGTTACCATGAAAACCACGCTCTTCAAGTTATCTAAAAAAATTAAGAAGTATCCAGGTTACATGGACAGCCTAATTCCCTACATGTGCTCCAAGCCATTCCCTCCCTAAGCCAGCTGCTCCTTCTTCAATCATACAAACACAAGTAAGTAAAACAAGACACAACTCCAACTTTTAAAATGTATTAAAAACTAGATCGCCCGCTACAGCTACCCAGTTCCTAGACCTAAGGGTTTTGACCAGATTAAAGCATTCTTCATGCTACATGAATGTGGCCTATATCCGATTTGCAGAACTGTTTTCTGTGTTGATACAGATCTACTTGATTTAATGGAAATTAAGCCTCAGAAAGGTGATTTTAAATAYACACATAGCACAACCCCACACACCATAGTAGCACACACACAAACACCTTTGTATAGCCTGTGCAATACACTGGTCATTGTTCTACCCTATCTCTTGAGAGAAGGTCAGTGCAAAGCTGCCTTGTCCACAGAAGAATTAAATCAGCAAATACTATTCTGAAAGCAAAGAGAAGAGAAAAAGAGGTTTCCACACTATCTGCTTAAGGTATATAATACTAAGTGCTGAATTTAAGGGCAATCACTCTGGGTTCCCTGTATAGTTAGTAGCAGTTTGGTGGCCGTGCTACAGGAAATGAGCAACAGGTATCAGACCTAACATCAACATGTACATAGCAGATTTACTTCCATTTCAATATTAACTAATTTTATTGCTCTAATCAAACCACTGAATCATTAAAAACTAGGTTCCCATAATGAATGCTTAAATCATTAGCATACTCAAGCTACTGAAGCTTCCCTTGAATTATATACAGTGTAAGCTAATAATCTTACTGTTACTAAAAAGTCAGAGATTCAACAAGCGTATTTTTCATAAAGAGAATTCCATTGTTATCAAAGCCTGTAATGAGATTTCCATTTATCTTATTCCTTTAATCTGATTTTTAAAGTTATTTGAAAAGCAAGTGTATCAAGAATTGCCAGATAGATTTTTTTATATATCTRTAAAACCCCACATCTTCCTAAAACATCTGATGCAGCAAAACTAGTTCAGATATGTTGTATACTATTTCAAGTATGAGAGACCCTGCATGAAATATAATTCCATTTGGCTGCCATCTACTTCTTTCTAACCTACTCTGGGCTAAGCAACTGGCAGCTGTCATCCCAGGACTTTGAACTACCTTTGCAGAAAGTTGGAAGCCTAGAAAGCAGTTAATTTCATTTAAATACCAGCCATCTGAAAAGCCATCTGAAAATTCAGCCTAAGTTAATCAGGTAGACACCATCTGTAATCAAGGAAGAAGCATAGGTACCTCCAGAGATGGGATCATTCTACACTGTTTTTCTTTGCATGCAGAAAGAGCCTATCTGACTAATTTATCTTTTTGCCTAAAAATTGAGTCTATGGCTGTACAGGAACTGAATCCTGCCCTGCATTGTTAAGTACCAGGAGAAATCAGAGTAATTTCTTCACTAGCAGGTTGGAAATAGTAAGCACTGTTCCACTGGGTCTTCAGAACTGCTGCATCAGTGACCAGGTAGGGGTTTGGAGTTGTCCATACACACACAGCAAGGACTCTTCCATGGCACTTTGCCTGTCCAAAGTCTGGCAATGTCAAGAGAACAGCTGGTCCCCATAAACCTACTTTTGATGGGCATCATGTTCTCAGCCTACTCAGAAGGGCCAGGAGCAGAAGAGGCATTGCCTGAAAACCACCTAAATCACCAAATACTTTCAGCCATGCAAAATTTTCTCTGACTTATACCAATGGCAGAAAAAACAGAAGAGGTCCCCAGTTGTTCACAGTACAGCACAGATACCAAGGTGTGGTAAAACAGAACTACTATCCATGAGACTGCCGCTACAGTATGCTACATGCAACCAATCAGATAACCTCATCCTGATAACCTGAATGATTTCAGGAGAGACAAGGGAATACAGAAGAATGGATGGGCAGAGAAATAAACATCTTGGACTGCAGAGGGAGCAGTGTGACAGGAGAACTGTTTCTTCATTGTACCTACACACACTAACACACAGTGGTATTGCTAGAGTTGGGGGAAGGGGAGCAAGGAAGTATGTGGTTTAAAAAAATCTATTTGGACATAATAGGACAGTCTGGCTCCTTCATGCATCTCCCACACAATTTGTTCTTTASTAAAGTTATTTAGCTTTACCATTTTTCTTCTCACAAGATGTCCTGGTTTTGGCAAGGACAGAATTAATTTTTTCCCATTAGCCGTGAGACAGCAGAGTCTGGACCCGTGTGGATGTGTCTAGGTTTTTATTCTATACCACCTCGCATCGTCATCGGTGGGTAGAAGTAAGGGACTCTTGCTCCCAAGAAGAAGGTGGGCGTGGTTTGAGGTCAGGGGAAGGCATGGCAGGTGGAGGGTCTGTCCACCATTGTTTTTCATTGCCTCAGTCTTGGTGAGCATTTTTCATGTAAATCACCCTCTCTCTTTGTACACGTTTGTAATTGTTGCTGCTACAGTTTGTTTTCATATCTCATTGCTGCTTCCAGTAACTTGTCCTTATCTCAACCTGTAATCTTTATCTTTTGTGCTTCCAACTGGAAGCAAGAGGGAAGTGAGTGCCAGTGGAATTTTGGTAAGTGCACTAAATTGGGGGATACCATTCCTAAACCACTACACAAGATCAATTTTAGTGTTCTGAGTACCCCGACCACAGAGCAGCACAGTAATATGACAACTAGTAAGGATCATGGGATCCACAAACTCACAATCATAGGCAGCAAAAATAAAGATATTTAGCTCAAGACATTTCTGCCTCTATAACTCTGCACTCCTCAGGTCACTAGACAATCTGACATGCCAAACTGAGCTGCAGGCCTTGAATGTACAATGGTCCAGAGAAAAGTGACAGAGACCAAGGGCAGTACACCCAAGGCAGCAGTGATACTTTAGGTCCCTGCATTGGTAGGAGCCTTGATATATGAAAATTCTCAGAACTTTCAAGAAAGCAGGTCCCAGTCCCCTTTTCAAGGGATAGCAAAAAAATCAACAGTCAAGCAAGAAAACACACACAGTAGCCACTAATCCCACCCAAGCAAAAAATTCTTCCTGACCCCTAACTCTGGATACAGGTTTAAAACAGAACTTAAAGCAGCAGAGAAATTTTTCCATTATTCTTAAGGAACTGTTATTTTCATTTACTTATATATTTACAGCAAGTATTCACAAATTCGTGACGTAAGCAGAATACATAGTAACTAAGTACATATTTCAGGGAGGTGATACATGAGGCAATTAGCTTTAGTGATAAGCTAAATATATTTTTGTGTTGTTATGCTGATATAAATGCTTTGCACATATTATTTCTAATTAGAAGACAAACTCTTGAGCAATCTCTTTCAATACTCCCTGTCTGATAACCAATACCAATACCAAGTGCTCACACAGAGCCAGCAGACTATGAAAAGTAATGCAGGAAGAAATTAATTTCCTTTAGATTCATGCAGCCTTTGTACACCTTTGTCAAAACAGGCAACTTGGACCAAGAAAATAGTTACAGGCGGTGCATGGAAAAAAACAACAAAATTCTCAGGAGGTTCAATAACAATTTTACTTGCAAACTCTAAAACATTCAGATAGAACAAGGCACTTAACAAGGCATTGACTGGATTTTTTGGTCTGGTTTAAAATATATTTTGAGAAGAAGAAGGTAGGAGAAGAAAAAGAAAGAGAAAGAAATAAAATGGAGAGAGAAAAATACATGGTTACCCCCCTAGGATCTAGCATGGTCTCAGCAGCTTTTAAATCCAGGGTAGTGGAGCGTGCCACTCAACATGTCTAACCATCCTTTTATCTGTCCTAGTCCACTGAGACCCTCCTCCAGGTGAGCTTATGCTAATTTCAGCTCTTAAGTCTCGCATCTGCACTTTACACAAAGCCAGAATGTTCCCAGAAGTCCCATGCAGTTGATTGCTCCCCATTACAGTGCAGACCACCAGCTGACATTTCAAATGTTCATGCAGGCAGGCTCAAGGGGATAGGGGTGCTGTGCACCACCCCACCTGTGCAGACCTCTCCATGTTCCCCAATCACTTCCCACCTGGTTCTTTTGAGCCTGTTGAATGTTCCTCCAGTTTTCTACAAGAGTAAAATCCTGAAAGCTAGGGGAATCTAGTCAGGTATTTCTGTATCTGCACTTTAAATGTAGCCTGCCAAAACTTTGCAGTGATTAAAGAAAAACATCTTTATTTAGGAGACATGCCGGTCTCTCTGATGATTTTCATGTTAAGTAACTACTCTGTGAAACTCTGCTCAAAACAGAAAGCAAAATCTCCCAGAAAGAACAATATATATCCTTCAACTAGTCATAAATAAAATAGAATACAATTTTCAGTGCTTACCAAGTCAAGACTCCGAGCAAAATTTCTTTCTAGCCCAATAGATCGGAATACTTTGAAACAAGCAGTAAAATAATTTCTTTCAAGTTTCTTCCCAACATCCTCGTGTTGGGCTTCATGGACTCCCTGGTGCATCAGGTCATGTGTGGAGAGAGATTCTGTGGGATGCAGCTTCCTGCCTGCCAGCACCATCATTTTATGTTCTGGGCCCTGCTAAGCAAGGAGGCCCTGGGACAGTCACTTCTCCTGTACAGCTCCAGGCAACAGCTGCAGCTGGTCACAGATCCTCCTTCTTTCTGACGCATGAGTAAAGAGCAAGGAGCAAAGAAAGGCTGAGGTGCTGGGCTGCAGGTACAAGGAGTAGTCCCTCCTTGCAAAGAACATGATGCAAGAAATTTGACAGACTTGTAGTTTGTCTCAACATCAGAATCTTTTTTTTCTTTTTTCTTTTTTCCTTTTTTTTTTTTTTTTGCAATAGTATACTAATAACCCTTATCACATACAGGTCAGTGAATATGCTTCATTAAATGTAAAAATTGTATCTGCTCACCTGTATGTCACAAAGCTATGTGACTAATGATGAAGTAACTTTCTTTATAGTTTAAACAGTAGTTAATAATCCTCAGGGCTTGTGTTCTGGATTTACTGCATTTTCTTTATTAATTCTACTGCAAGTCTTTTAACCAGGTCTGTGCAGCTGAAAAATCACAGTTCCCTCTCTTGCCACCCAGCAACTCCTCAGGACAAAGAAGTACATGGTAAAGTGAGCTGACAAAGTTATTTATCTCACAAGTGTCACAATATCTTTGTCTTAGTTTTGTTATAAATAAAAATGGGGAATTCGTGCTCAAAATATGTAATATCGAAATATGTGCTAAAGTTAAGTTGTAACCAATATTAAAAYGRACAGAACTCGCCCAGGGAAAATYGTAACCTCGACCGGGAACTGATTTGCATCCCAAAAACAGAGCTACAGAGAATGACGGCTCATCAGGAAAGAATTAAGCTAGCTCCTGATATTTACATTTTCAAGGAGAACTTCCTGGCAGAACTGATTAACTATCTACGAAAATCCCCTCCCAGCTCAGGTGTTAACGACCGGATCGAGAACCAAGATATGGAACATCATGAGCCATCAGATAACATCCTCTGGAGATGAGACATTAATCAAGAACAGGATACGTTTTGTCCACCTCAGTTTCATGAATGGCGTACTTCATGAATATGCTGATTGGCCAACATATTACCCAAGATCCAGATTTTATGAGAAAAACTGTATAAAAGTAAACTGTTGGAAGTAGTTGTTGTGAACAGAGGGAGGTCTGATGCGATAGAGGTCAGACCTGTGTTCACCCAGTTCCAATCCCGGGCTTGGCACTGTCTCCTTTTCGTTCATGGCATTGCGTGTTCGAACTCTCGGACACGAAATAAATTTTATACTTGTTTTACTTTTAATTGGGCATAGTTATTTATTACAACATGGTGACCCCGAAGTGATACGACCTTGGTATCGTGGGCCCCCGTCTTCGCTCAGGAGGAGCCTCTGCTGATTTTAGCGGCCTGACAAGACAAGGGCCTCTGCGGACCAATCGTATTACCGAACACGATTTTAGAAAATTGCCACGTATCGAAAAGGAGGATAAAAAGAGCTCTCAGGGAACTCAGGGGGGATCTGGGAAAGATCCCCAGAACTGCGGCAAACTTATTCGCTTATAAAAAACCTACGTGCACGAAGAGCCCACGCAGAAAAAAGAACCGTAAGTATTGCGTGGTTGAGCGAGGTGTGATTGAGCGTGTGTGTGAAACGTGAAGTTTTCACAAAGTGAGCGCGGACCCCAAGATCACAGTTCCTCTCTCCTGCGAGGGAAGAGGTCGGTCAAGGGGGAAGCAAAAGATATAAAGGGGAGGGGTAGAAACCCCGGTTACACATGTCAAGCCCGAATTTTCCGAGAAATTCGAGGGATCGATCACGGAAGACCAAAAGGGAAGGTACGTTCTTTAGAGTTCGGGAACTAGTAAACCTTCTGGTCTCGGACTTAGTAAGTCCAAAATAGGATGTCAGGAAAGAGAGCTGTTACCAGTGGAAGACCTCTGGAACGGTTCACCACGGGGCCAGTAAACTGGTAAAATATCAGAGTAAAATTGCAAACGGTACCTATCACAACTGAAAAAAAAACCTCAGCGCAGAGTAAAAAGGTAAGACAAGCTAGCTAGAATAAAAGATATGGGGCAGAGAAAAAGTAAGACCCAGAAAAAGTTCCAGGAGAAACCCACGAAAGGGAATAAGCAGAGCATACCTGAAATCCCTCAGGACAGTCCTCTGGGGTGGTTATTAGAACACTGGGGGGACTGTTCAGACCGGAGCACGAGATCCAAAGAGAAAATGGTCTATTATTGTATCGAAATTTGGGGAGGTAAGGAGATCAGAGATCACCTAATGTGGCCCATATTTGGCACCTTCGAGAAATGGACGTGCCAAGCCTTAAATAACTATGTGGGCTCACGCAGCAAAGAGGAGAAGGAATATGCGAAAATTTGGGAGGACGCTAGAGTAGGACTTCTCCCGGTTAGAACTCATAAGAGTCCCACAACTAAAAACAGGACTTGGGACCCTCTGGATCATCTCCCTCCCCCTTATATAATTCCTCAGTACCAACCTGTAATACCTGATGCACCTCCAATGGATGGTGCGGTGGCCGCAGCAGCGGCAATCGCGGTACCAGAGCCAGCTCTGGTGCCGCAAACATACCCTCAGCTCCCGACAAATCCTCCTCTGTTACCCGTAGGAGACGAAAGACATGCGATTCTGGCCGAGGTAACTGACTCTCCTCTGGCTAGTAGGACACGACTACAGACTAAGAAACTGAGTGATAAGCTTAGGGAGGACGATGACGAAAAATCTAAACTTTTCCCTTTAAGACAGATACCGACAGCTCCAGGGGTTATTGGGTATATAAATATACCTATTAATACTGGAGATGTGAGGGCATTCAAGAAGGAGATGGGAAAATTAATGGATGACCCGTTGGGTGTGGCAGATAGATTAGATGAATTTTTGGGAACCAGCATATATTCGTACGAGGATATTGGTGCGATTCTGAGATCTTTGTTTAATAATGAGGAACGAGAAATGATCAAACAAGCTGGAATACGGGACTGGGAACGCAGAAACCCACAAGGGACCCYGGGGAATCAAAAATGACCAAGTCAAGACCCGGGGTGGGACCCACAAACGGAAGAAGGGAGGCGAAATATGATTGATCTGAGGAATATGGTTATACAAGGAGTTAGAGATGCAGTACCCAGGGGACAGAATATTAGTAAGGTTTTTTGGGAATGCCAGAGGAAAGATGAAACACCCACCAAGTGGCTAGAAAGATTAAGGCGAAATTTACAAATGTATTCGGGAACGGATCCGACTTCACCAGTGGGGGAAGTCTTACTTAAAACTCAATTCGTTGCAAAATCTTGGGAGGACATTCGGAGAAAATTAGAAAAGATAGATAATTGGCAAGAAAAAGGGTTACAAGAACTCCTTCAAGAAGCCCAGCGTGTATACATGTGAAGGGAGAAGGAGAAGCAAAAAGCGCAGGCAAAAGTGCTAGTAGCAGCAGTTCGAGAAGCCCAGAAGCAGGAGCGATTCCAAAATGGGGTAAGTCTGACACGAAATGTAGGACAGTGGAATAAACCATCCATCCATCAGAAACAATACCCCAATAGTCAGAGGAATGTCCCAGAATGTTTTTATTGTAAAATGAAGGGACATTTTAAAAAAGATTGCAAGAGGAAGTTAAGAGATGAGAAAATTTTTCAGACAGATTAGAGGTGTCAGGGGCTCTTTACCTTGGGGTCCATAACATCAAAAGAGCCCTTGATAAAACTGAAAATAGGACCCTTAAAACAAGAGCTAATGTTCTTAGTAGATTCTGGAGCTGAACGGAGTACGGTTCAGCAATTACCCTCTGGGTGTGTTAAAAGTAAAGAAACTATAGTGGTAATTGGGGCTAAGGGGGAACCATTTAAAGTACCTGTTATTAAAGATGTTGAAATAGAATCAGAAACAAGGATATGTCTGGGTGATATGCTATTAGTAGAGGAAGCGGATTATAATTTATTAGGAAGAGATTTAATGGTGATCCTAGAAATCAGCTTGATTGTGCAGGAAGCACGACTGGTAGTAAGTTTCTATAAGTTGACTGCAGAAGATGAGAGCGAAATAAATCCAAAGGTTTCGTATACCCAGGGGGAGGCCAGTAGAATAGAAATGACACCTATCCATATAGAAATTGAGAAACCAGAAGAACCTATTAGAATTAAACAATATCCCATCCTGATGGAAGGACGAAAGGGACTGAAGCCGATAGTAGATAATCTAATATTGCAAGGAACTTTAGAGCCGTGCATGTCAAGACACAACACTCCTATCTTAGCGGTATTAAAACCTGATGGAAATTATCGGCTTGTGCAGGACTTAAGAGCAGTGAATGCGAGAACTAAAACTTTATTTCCCAYGGTTCCAAACCCCTATACCCTGTTGAGTAATATTTCCTCCAAAGATATATGGTACAGTGTGATTGATTTAAAAGATGCATTTTGGGCTTGCCCTTTGGCCAAGGAGAGCCAGGATTATTTTGCTTTTCAGTGGGAGGATCCAGAGACAAACCGAAAACAACAATTAAGGTGGACTTCACTACCTCAAGGGTTTGTGGATTCTCCGAATTTGTTTGGACAGGCTCTAGAACAGGTATTAAGTCAGTTTGAGCCTGTGGATGGAACTAAGTTGCTTCAGTACGTGGATGATCTTCTGGTGGCTGGTCAGTCTGAGAAAGAGGTGAGAAAAACTACTATAGAATTGTTGAATTTCTTGGGAGATAGGGGGTTAAAGGTCTCAAAATCAAAATTACAGTTCACAGAACCTGAGGTAAAATATCTTAGACATTGGTTAATGAAAGGGAAGAAAAAGCTAGATTCTGAACGAGTGACAGGTATCGTAGCTTTACCCTCTCCTAGTACTAAAAGAGAAGTCAGGCAAGTATCAGGGCTTGTCGGATATTGTCGGCAATGGATTGAAAATTATAGTGAAAAAGTAAAATTTTTATATGAAAAACTAACAATGGATCGGATTAAGTGGACAGAGCAAGATGAAGAAAGGTTCAAAAAGCTGAAAGAGGCACTCATAACTGCTCCAGTTTTAAGTCTCCCGGACGTAAAAAGGCAGTTCCAGTTGTTTGTGGATATAAGCAATCATACTGCTTATGGGGTTTTGACCCAAGATTGGGCCGGTGCAAGGAAACCTGTGGGCTATGTATCAAAGCTGTTGGACCCTGTGAGCAGGGGTTGGCCCACGTGTCTGCAAGCTATAGTAGCAGTAGCGTTACTAGTAGAGGAAGCTAAGAAGGTAACCTTTGGGGCACCTTTAATAGTTTTTACCCCCCATAGTGTAAGGAATCTGTTACAACAAAAAGCAGAAAAATGGCTCACCGATGCTCGGCTACTGAAATATGAAGCTATGTTAGTTCATTCACAAGAACTGGAATTACAAACAACTGGTGCACAAAACCCTGCGCAATTTTTATTTGGAGGCGTTTTAGAGACACCGGTTCACGATTGTGCTGAAATTGTTACATTACAGACTAAGATCAGACCAGATTTAGAGGAAGAAGAATTAGACGAAGGTGAAAAGTGGTTTGTAGACAGTTCAGCAAGGGTAATAGATGGAAAAAGAAAGTCAGGCTATACAATAGTGGATGATAAGACAGGGCAAGTAGTGGAGTCGGGACCGCTGGATCCTAGTTGGTCGGCTCAGACATGTGAATTGTATGCGGTTTTACGAGCGTTACAGGGATTGAAAGGAAGAAAAGGAACGATTTTTACAGACTCAAAGTATGCTTATGGTGTAGTACACACATTTGGAAAGATTTGGGAAGAGAGAGGATTAATCAACATGCGGGGGCGAGGTCTGATTCATGGAGAGATAATCAAAAGAATCTTAGAAGCAATCAGGAAACCAGAAGCAATTGCAATAGTCCATGTAAAGGGACACCAATCAGGGCTACAGTTCCAGACCAGAGGGAATAATTTAGCTAATAAAGAAGCCAAAAGCACAGCTCTAATGAAGGTAAGTACCCCAAAAGTCGGGGAACTCGAGACACAGGAATATCCTTCCCATCCTTCTACGAAAGAAGTGGAGTTCTTTCAGAAACTGGGGACTAAATTGGAAGAAGGTAAGTGGAGGCTTCCAGACGGGAGGGAGCTGATATCCAAAGAATATGGCAGGAAAATTTTGAAAAGATTACATCAACAGACACACTGGGGAACCAAAGCATYGGCAGAACAATTTCTGAAATTCTTTGGATGCAAAGGAATTTATGAATTGGCAAATCAAGAGGTACAGGGATGCATGATATGTCAAAAAGTAAACCGAACGAATTCTCGAAAAACCGCATTGGGAAGTCGGCCAATTGCACACCGTCCTTTTGAGAGAATTCAAATAGATTTCACGGACTTGCCAAAAGTAGGAAGATTTAAAAACCTATTAGTGTTAGTCGACAAATTAAGTCATTGGGTAGAGGCTTACCCAACTGCAAGGGCTACTGCCCAGACAGTATCCAAAATACTGTTAGAAGAAATTATTCCTCGATATGGTATAGTAAATTATATCGATTCAGATCAAAGAACACATTTTACCTCAAGAATTATCAAACAATTGGCAGAAGCACTGGGAATCAGATGGGAATATCATACTCCCTAGCACCCCCAGAGTTCGGGCCAGGTCGAGAGAACGAACCAAACATTAAAAGCCCAAATATCTAAATTAATGCTGGAAACTCGAATGACGTGGGTAAAATGTCTTCCTCTCRCTCTATTAAATATTCGAACTATGCCTCATTCTGAATCTGGACTCTCACCGTTCGAATTATTATATGGAATGCCCTATGAACACGGTATGCCTGTAGGACATCCTGGGATAGAGGATGCTCAAATAAAACCATATCTCACGGCGATAAGCCAAAATTTGCAGGAATTAAGAAAATGTGGTTTGATTTCACAAAGTTCACCCCTGGATTTTGCCATTCATAAGATACAGCCAGGAGATAACATGTTAATAAAATCGTGGAGAGGAAGTTCGCTAACACCTCACTGGGAAGGTCCTTTTCTCGTCCTCCTCACCACAGATGCTGAGATACGTACTGCCGAGAAAGGCTGGACACCCGCTTCCTGTGTAAAGAAAGTAGTAACTCAACGCGAATCACCCAAGTGGAAAGTAACCTCTTCTCCAGGAGATTTAAAGATAAAGCTGCGCCACCCCAACAAATGACTCAGAGGGGACAGATAAGTTGTATAAACGCCAATTGTACTTGTTATCCCTTTGTCTCTTTTAAATGTAAATATTGTCAAGAAATTTGGGTAATTCACTGTCGCAGGGGATACCACCCTAAAGCATTGTGCACCAAGTGTATTGAAGAGGAACAGGAGCTGACTAGCCTTGTATTACAGCTTGCTACCAATTTAAGGATAATTGAGCTAGACTCACTAGAGTGGTACCAGCTATTTAAAAAGGGGGTAAGGGGGGAATTGGACACACTAGCCCAAATCTTAACTATCAAGTGCCGACGGTTAAACAGAGTACCCTGCAGTGCAGATGCGGTCAAACTTTCTCGATGGAGAACATTTAAAAGGCGATATGCTGCTCGGATCTATACGAGGGGTCCGGAAGAATACGCCTGCTGCCGTGAAGATGGCTTACCCCGCCGCTGGTGGCAACCCAGTGGGCGGAGGCGTCAGCAGAGGAGTACACCTATGGGGACCCCTAATGATCCTGAACCTGGTCATATACCAGACAGTCAGTTTACAGACTGAGAGCAGGGCCCAAGCGAGAGGGCAAAACCTAAGCACCGAATGTGGAATGTGCAAACTATTTCTTCAAGAAGGGCAGGGCATATCCCCAGACCATACTGATCAGATCCTTAAGCATTGTGAAAATAGAAAGCTAAGCAAGTACTGTGAAATTAACGGTACTCAATATGGGATTTGCAAGTTAGATAATGAAATAAATTGCTTCCCCTGGAATGCAAGGCCCAAATACCGGCAGTCAAAGCTCCTGGTCCGAAATAATGAAAATCATAAGAGGAAAAAAAAGAATGTAGAACTGAGACATATATCAGAATGTAAATTATGCAATCAGACAGTATGGGTCGGTGGACAAATGAAGTCTGTGTTTTTAGGATATTTTCAAATTAACCATAAATGTTATGATAACTCTAAATTAGATGTATGTGTAATAGAGAGCAAAACTTACTGAGTAAGACAGAATGTGAAATATGTAAATGGTATGTTTTTTAACAATAATCTTGCTATGACAAAACATGGAAACAGATAATAATCAGGTATGCTTACAATATGAGAAAACATTTTGCTTTTTGAGAAACAAAGATGGAATAGACCCAGAGCATAGTATTAAACAGATAGCATTGGAAATAAAAAGACAGGAATCTGAGATGAGAAGAAAAAGATTAGAGCAGGAGAGGTTGCAGATGTTAAGCAAGCAATATGACCAAATGGAAAGGCAGTATGATGAATGGGGATTACTGGTCTCCAACCAAAATTTATTTATCAATTTAATGCAAGAAATTGCCACTGAGTTAGGGTTATCTAACTGTTGGATCTGTGGGGGATTAAAATCAGCAAAAAAATGGCCTTGAAAGGAGAAGGGTTAACTCCAGAGCAGCTTTTAAAATGAGATCAAGATCAAACCTCCAGATCTACCCAGAGACCCGAAGGTTGGATTTCAGACCAGAAGGTGATTGGAATAATTTGTGTCAGCTGTGAAAGTAAAGAGTACACTGATGTGGTGGGGTATACGCCCTGTATCTCCACCCTTACAGTCAACTCACATAACAAAAGTAAAATTTGGCAGCCTGAAAAACCGGCCGGGTATTGGAGTCAGATAAAAAAGACAGATTGTGAATGGAATAATAACATAAACCTTTGTTGGTACAAAAGCACTGGGGCTAATCCTTTCCAATCCCTTGAAAATTTGAGGAGATACTGGCAGGAACCGGAAAATCTTAAGATAACTTGGAAGGCCCCAAATGGCATATACTGGATATGTGGTAAAAAGGCATACAGTGAATTACCCCRCAGATAGAGAGGTTCATGTACTTTAGGCATGATTCGGCCCTCATTTTTTACGCTCCCAAAATCAGGTAGCAGTCTTCTAGGGGCCCCTCTGTATGAAACCTTAAACAGGAAAAAAAGAGAAATCAAAAAGGAGCTACCTATGGCCGGGGGTAATCAAAAATGGGGAGAAGAAGAGTGGCCCGCTGAAAGAATCATAGAATATTATGGTCCTGCTACATGGGCTCAGGACGGAAGCTATGGATATTGGACCCCAGTGTATTTGCTCAACAGGCTAATTAGGCTCCARGCTGTGGTAGAAATAGTATCAAATCACACCTCAGATGCACTAGAGCTCCTGGCAAAACAACACTCTCAAATGCAAGCATTCGTATATCAAAACAGAATTGCCCTAGACTATTTGTTAGCAGAGGAAGGAGGAGTCTGTGGGAGATTTAATGAATCTGAATGCTGCATTGAAATAAATGACTATGGTGAGACTATTAGGGAGCTTGCAGCAGAAATCAAAAAAGTCGCTCATGTCCCAGTCCAAAAATGGAATTCTATTTTACAAGCATCATGGTGGGACCATTTATTCGAAAGAGCATGGTGGAAGAAAGTGATATTTTTTATACTGTGCTCAGTAGCAAGAATAATATTTGTGCCATGTTTGATCCCTTGCTTTATTCGGCTAATTCATTGTGTAGTACAAAGCATGCAAGTAGCAGCAATGCCAATAGATCCAGAATTGCCCACGAGAAGAACGGGACATCCCACAAATATCTCAAAAATTATGGAATTAAGACAGAAACAAAAAAATAATAGAGGAGCAGAAGCTCTACTAAAATTTGAGGAACAAATAAAAACCAATGATAGGACTTTTCAACAAAAATGGAATGAGTATGAATATCTGTAAATATGTTTTTAAGAGTATATTTTAAGCACGAATTAATGYYACCAATTAGAAAGAGGGGGGATTGTTATAAATAAAAATGGGGAATTCGTGCTCAAAATATGTAATATCGAAATATGTGCTAAAGTTAAGTTGTAACCAATATTAAAACGAACAGAACTCGCCCAGGGAAAATCGTAACCTCGACCGGGAACTGATTTGCATCCCAAAAACAGAGCTACAGAGAATGACGGCTCATCAGGAAAGAATTAAGCTAGCTCCTGATATTTACATTTTCAAGGAGAACTTCCTGGCAGAACTGATTAACTATCTACGAAAATCCCCTCCCAGCTCAGGTGTTAACGACCGGATCGAGAACCAAGATATGGAACATCATGAGCCATCAGATAACATCCTCTGGAGATGAGACATTAATCAAGAACAGGATACGTTTTGTCCACCTCAGTTTCATGAATGGCGTACTTCATGAATATGCTGATTGGCCAACATATTACCCAAGATCCAGATTTTATGAGAAAAACTGTATAAAAGTAAACTGTTGGAAGTAGTTGTTGTGAACAGAGGGAGGTCTGATGCGATAGAGGTCAGACCTGTGTTCACCCAGTTCCAGTCCCGGGCTTGGCACTGTCTCCTTTTCGTTCATGGCATTGCGTGTTCGAACTCTCGGACACGAAATAAATTTTATACTTGTTTTACTTTTAATTGGGCATAGTTATTTATTACAGTTTCACCAAACTTGCAGAACCAGGAGAACATTCATGGACTTCTGAATTTCAGAGGTGTTGTCCATGATGCAAAAAGCAGCAGGCAGATATCATTTGCCACAGATTGATAGCAGTATGAACATTTCTTATTACTAATACCCTGTCAGCCAGAACCTTGCACTCTTGTATCCTGAAGCTCTCCCTGATTGCCATGTCAGCTTGTTCAGCTCTGAGATCTCCAGAACAGAGAATACTGAATGATTGCTACTTCAAGGAGTCAAAATTTAAGACCAGTAGGACCAGCATATAGTGTTAAAGGAACAGAATCAGCAATCACAGGCTCAACAGTGTATGTCTGCTGCAAAAGGCTGTGTTTGGTATCTCATGTACAACATCTCCAAGCAGAATTCAACACCCAAAGTGATTCTTAGACCATCGGACATGAAGATGTCTGACCTGGACCAGATTAAAAACAAGATTAACCTGGGAGCACATATTTCCAGGACAGCATGGAAGTGTGAAACTAAAGGAAAGGGAAAGAATGACCTTTTGATCAATTTCATGCAGGTGCATATACACAGGTGGGCCACCCACATGAAATTATCACAGCACCAGAGAAAGGTCACCATCTCCAGTACAAGGCAGGAGCTGGAGGTCAGGCTTTGAAATGGTATTGTGGTGGACACGCTRTATGGGCTACTCTGAGACACAGACTTCACTAGTGGTGGAAAAGATGGGCAAAATACAGTTTGAAAAATGTTGATGATCAAAAGAGCATGAATTGCTTGGGGTGCTGTTGTGGATTTGGGTTTTTCTGGGAGTTTTCTCCCATCTGTTACCTGAAAGGAAGATGCTGTAAGGGGAGGGGTTGTCCAGGAGATGAATAGGGGGTAATTAAGAAGCTAAAGAAATGGCCAAGCACTCTCACATACCACTGTAATGGGTCGGCCAGGGGAACAAGAGTTTGGGAGTTTTGGCTGGGGAGTGAGCTCTCTGGCTGGGGGGATTTTTTCTCRGGAATTGCAATATAATGCCAGGAGAGGTTTTGGGGCTAACCGAGACTTAGCTGGGGGGTGGGGGCTGGCCTCTCCCTTTTTCCGCTCTGTGGGGGAGGAGAATGGTCATTTGTGTTACAGAGGGAGTTTGGCTGCTCCGGGGACAGTGCTACAGTTTAGCTCACTACCCTGGGTCTGCCCATCTCCCCAGTTCCAGCCCATCTCCACTGTTCCAGCCTACTGCTCCTGGAGCATTGCTACAGTTTAGCTTGCCGCCTGGAGTGGTACCGAGACCAGCTGCTCCCTGTGAGTTTTGCAAAGGGAGCCATCTCCTATCTTTCTCCATGCCCGAGCTCCCACCACCACCTCAGGAGGCTCCCGAGCCCACATCGGAGTGCCCCTGAGGCCATGGGGGAACCATCGCAGCTCCTCTGCCTCACTGGGAGCCAACAGCAGCCCCTGAAGCTATGGGGGAGTCACTGCAGCCACTCTGCCTCGCCAGGAGCCGACAGCTCACTCTSCCAGTTGTAACTACACCAAAGGGGAAAAAATTCTCTTAACGGGTGGGAGGAATCCTGTTACTGTTTTTTCTGTTTTGTTGTTGTTTGCGGTTTGCTCTGTTCATATATATATATATGTGTATATATATATATACACACACAAATATATTTGTGTGTGTAATAACAACTGTTATTCCTTTTGGAAGGAATAATTTTGTTATTCYTTTCAGGCAAATATCTTTGCCTGAAAGCCCCATAATTTCAAAGTTATAATAATTTGGAGGGAGGGGTCATCTTTTCCATTCCAGGAAGGTTCCTGCCTTTCTTGGAAGACACCTGTCTTTTGAACCAGGACAGGTGCCCACCAGTACCCTCAAGCAAGAGCTGGCTGAATGGACTGCACACATGAGGCAATGCCTGATCCAGGTAGCTTACTGCAATGATACTAGAGATTTACTCAGCTCACCAGTCTCCCATAATTTTGGGCAGATGGCAGGGTTCAGGAAGAAAACACAGCTTTCAAATGTCTTGCAAGTGTTCTGGATTTGAAGATAGAAGTTAAACCACCTTATCTCAAGTGAGTTCATTGTCACCAAACAGCCCACCTCATCTCTGCAGAGACCAGCTGGGGAGTTCCTAACCTGCCCAGGGTACCAGTCATTAATTACACTAGGACAATATGCAGGCACAGCCCTGACAAAATTGTAATTTTAGTAGAGGCTTGAATTTCATCCTGATATCAAAATTAGAATGTACAGAGCACACTAGAAATGCTAGGCTTCTTATAGAATGGTGACAAGTCATAGAAGAAGACACTCAAACTTTGGTAGAGGAAAGTTTGCCACATGCACTAACCACTTCACATACTGATGATAAAACCAGAATAGCCAACAGAAAAAGATATATCTAGGACAAGATTCCAAATAGACCTCATTAATTCATTATCTACAGACAAGAAGAGGAACAAATATTTTAATGTGATAGTAGATCTTTCCTAAAGGCATTTGCTGTCAAAAACAGTTCTACAGGGATGAAAACTTGTCCAGAGTTCAGTAGTGCATCCCTCTGGTGTGAAAACCTGATATTAAAGAGGTGTCCTACTATGAGAAGTATATTTAAGAAATAATTTTAGGAATTAAATTATTTTACACACCTGAACACTCCATAAGCTCACAGCAACTACAGAGGGTTAATCAGATATAAGAGTTAACAAAACACAAGAAGAATGGGATGAAAAATTCTCCATCATTGTAATGATTCTGTGCTTTCTTCCTGCTCCACCTGGATAGTTTTTTCATGTAGCAATGACCACTAAACCTCAACAGTGGTGGGTTGACACTGAAGTACCAATTAATGGCCAGTTGGAATATAAACAAGGCTGTTATTTGCATACGTGATAGTACTATGTTTAGATTTGAGTGCTGCCATTAAGACTCCAAACCCTGCTGCAGCCCAGTAGACAAAGATGTAAGTGAAGACTCAACTTGATGCCTGACCCTAACGGGGTCAATGGCATTAATGATCCAAAGAAATTAAATCATCAAAGAGGAGAACTGTAGCTCATAGCCCAGACTTTTGAGGTTCATTTGACTGTGGCCTGAGACTTGTCTTGACTTTGTCAAGTCCTTGGAAGGACCTTAGCAAATCCAAGAGACCTTGACTTGGGTAAAAAAAAAATTCTTGTAAATGGAGATAAAATAAAGTCAGCAAAATAAGCAAATGGGGAAAAAAATCAAAGCAAGGAATTGTATAATCAGAAATAGTCACTCAAGGACTCAAAAAATGCAAGAATAGTTATAAAAACTTTAGAGAAAAGAGGATCAGAAGAGGGACAGGTAGTAAGATCAAGAATTGTCCCTGTCTGAGACAACGGTGAGCTGCACCTCCCTGCCAGACTAAAAACTGCCTGGCCAGCATAGACTCACCTCATACCTGCACTGAGCTGGTGAGCACATTAATGTTTAGCCCAGCAGCATGTTACTCTCAGCTGTCCACTCTGCATCTTATCCAGTACAAAGTTAATAGTCACATGATCATATACTGTGTACACTCCTGCTGTAGGGTGTCTACACACGGTTAAAAATGTCCATTAAAAATTACCTGAAGAGCTGAGGTTTCCTGTCGTGGATAAGCAAAACCTTACAACATGAGGGCCTTGTTACTCTTGTAAAATCATGGCTCACTCCTGTTACTTCAGCTAAGTAGAAAAGGATTCTGGGAATGACTCAGCTGAATTAGAGGTAGAAAAGAAGTTACTTAACTGTGGGGGGAAAGTTATATAACCATCTCATGTTCACATCATGCTTTATGGTGGTTGGTTGAATTATGTTTGTTATGCTTCACAAGAATGTAACCGATAAAGGGCTAATTGGTTAAAAAGGCCTGAGTTTTGCAATAAATCAATTCTTCTTTGCACCTGCTGGGGGAGTCCATGTCTTTTTGCATTGTTGCAGTTTCCAACCACAAAGTATTCCCACTTTCACAGGTCTTTCTTCCCTCTGTCAGGGTCATGGTTCTTATCTATTTTTCCAGTAGGACCAGCATACAGAAGAGGGAAGCAAACCAGCAGCAGTAACCACTGGTTAGACTTTAGAATATGGTCACTTCTTCTATCAGTCTACAAGATGTGACCACAAAGGTCTGCCTATTCTGGACTCCTGCTCCTACAGGCAGCAGTGGAAGAAGTGGTATACTGCACTGAAATCACAATTCAGTTTGTGAGCAGATGTTTATAACCTTTCCTTAATTTCTCCTTCAATCCCTACATTCTGCTGAAGGTGTTCTAAAGTCAGTCAGCGAAATTTTATGTTTTAGAGAGGGTGATCATGAAATATTTAAGGGTAGAGTTTCAAATCTTCAAATTCATTTGCTGTTTGCTTTATTGTTTCTTCCACCAGAATGGCATAGTATTTTAAAGCTGGCAAAGAAATTTTTATACCTTAGCTGCAGGCTGTAACAGTTTACAGCACACCAAAAAAGGGTGAGTGGAAGGGTTGTGTGTGGCACAAAAGGGAAAGAAATAAAATTTTCAGGACTGCTTCAGGGACTTCTGGGACCTACTCATTCAAATGCAACTCATTTTGATGGACAATAGGTTTGCAAAAATTAATTATTAGATGTAAAAGGAGTGAAACATCCAGTTCCCATTAATTTTTCCAGGACTTGAACACTTATCTGTTCTGCCCATCACTGAGCATCTACCACAAATACCTAACAGTTGGAGGAGGTTTTGTCTGTTGTTTGGTGATGGGTTTTGGTTTTGATATGGGGAAGAGGGTTGTGGGGTTTTTTTAATAAGTGCCTCAGCTTCTCTACTCTCAAAAAACTCAAACTAATTTTCCATAGTGTCCAAACAAGGAGCATGCATTTAAACTTTTTTATACAAGTAGTTCTAAGCCTTAAGCTTACCCACCAAGGTTTGTAAGACAAAATGTCCACAGCAGCATTTCTTTCCTTCTCTGTAAACTGCTCTCATTATAAGAAAATGAACATTGAGCTTGACAAAATCTGTTACATAAGTTGTCCTATATAATAAATATAAATACCCCATATTACTTTAATAATATTTTAAGTAAATATGCCGTTTAATATAAGTAAATACCCAATACTACTTTAACATATGCAACTCTAAAGGGGTTCTGGTGTTCTAAAAATTCACTGTCAGTATTAATTTGCATCCTCAGAGTTCAAACACTTCGCAGCTCCACTTCCCCACAGTTCTTCAAGCCCTATCTCTAGAATCACATTAACAGATAAAAAACACATCTCACTGCAATATGAGCTAGCCTTTTTGTCCTACAAGTGTGTAACATAACCACAGGATCCACAAGCACTTGCACAATGCAGATATTGTTAAGGCATAAGAGCCTTGGGAAACCGCAACAAGCAAATAAGATAATGTTGAATAAAAGGTTAAAAGTGGTTTTTTTAAAAAAACACAGAAGAGTAAGAGACACTGGCATTTTACTTTACCTTCACACACAAAGAAAGGATTATCTGAAATCATCAAAGCAAAGTTACTTTGTTTTCTTTGTTTGGCATGTGGTTTTCACCCTGCAGGTGAAATGGTAAATTAAAAAGGAAAAGAAACTATGCATTACTCACCTCTCTTTGAAACCTCGATTTCATAATTTCCTCCAGTTCCATTTAAAAGCCCACACTACATCCCAGCATTCTTCCAAAGATGGATCTATGTCCAGCTTTTACACACTGAAATATGTCAAAGTATTTTCTAAAGGAGAAGAAGGAAAAAAGAGGGAGGAATTAAGGGGGAAAAAAAAAGACAAAAACCGAATGATGTCACTCTTCTTAAAATTTGTCTCTCAAAAAAAAAATACCATGGGCAACTATATCTGCTTCAACTAGTTTTTTCCATCTTAAATTCTGCTTTTATTTTAAGATTGTGCAGGAGCTGCCTACATCTACCAAACATTTGTGCTGGATTTTGCTGTGGAATAAAAACATAAAAAAGATTTGTAGCTACTTAAAACAGGACAGATGGCTGGACTGTTTTGGCAGCTATGGAGTCCAGAGCTTGTCTGGCAAACAGGCTGCACAGGGATGTAGGGAATGACCTTGAAGTCATATTAGTAAATAAGTACCATAAGTAAGTAGTGGCCACTGTTTTATTACAGAAYAGGCATGGTGGCCACTTAATTTTAAAAACCACTATTCTCAAAAGAAAAAAAAACAGGTGTTGGGGGAATAAACTGGAGGAATATGACCAACTTGATGCAGGGAATAAGAGACAATAATAAGCAAGATTTTGAATGCTTTCATTGTTTAAACCACTTCTAGGACAAAGGTTCAGCCTTGGACATACTTCAGTCCAAACTCTTTACATTGTCAGTGCTGGACTTAAGACCCAATTCCTTGTCCAGGCTTCTCTTCATTGAACTAATATCCCAGCTTTAAGTAGTGCTAATGTTGCTGTATCACTGCCAAAGCTTTACCATCAACCTCCATAAACATGTATGGCCACCACTTTAGCATAGACCAATGCATAGACTTCCTCATTGTTTATTTTGCTCATGACAAAGTAGCTTTCAAGACATCTGTCAAGACTTCACCTCCTTCTAAGGAGAACAGGTGAACCTGTTTGATTTGGTGAATCAGCAAACAGGAAAAATAACCACTCGTGCAGTAGCAAAGCATAAGGAGCTGTCAGTGGTTTGGTATATTTTACATAATATATGTTCATCTAGCAGAGTTTTCTGGTGTCCTTTCTTCTGCCTTCAATAGTCATCTTAATCCCCCAAGGCAGTAACTATTATAGAAGTATTATTCAGTCCTCAGTGCACAAAAGAGCAATCACATTTGTGTATATTGTGAACAACAAAATTCTTATCTATGATAACTACCTGGAATGAGGCAGCTTGGGGTAACTTCTGAGTCCGTCACTGGTTTTAGTGCCTGCAGAGTTGTACCCACTAACCAGTGGGTACAACTTCCAAGAGCACTGTTGTGTGCTATCCTCTTATTAGCTTCTTTCACACTTTCATCCTACACAATCTTGTCCTCACATTTCTTTCTACTTGGGATAGAAATCACTGGGGTACCAAAATCAGGGCTCTATGAAGAGTTTATTTTCATCTATTTTGTCCCATGTCTCCCCCTGACTAATTTGTTTCCTTCAATAAACAGTACCGGTCTCTGGACTGCAAGAATTCAGCTGCTTATCAAACAACAAAAGAAAAGAAAAAAGCAAGAAAATTACCTGGGTTTTATTTCAGGCCATTTCACGGACAGAAATCCCTAACATCCAAATTTCAAGTTTTCAGTAGCTTTCTGCCCCCTGGTCAAAGTACTTACTAGCAGAGAAATGTTAATACCTAGTTATATGCTTTCACCATATCACAGGCCTTCAGCAGAAAGTACCACTATATACCTGGTTTTACACAGTAACCTCCAGATCTGACAATTTTTGTATATATGCTACCATTGCTCCCCACCCCTGATAAATCGATTCTTCATTGTAAGTAGTTAAAGTCTCTTTGCAGCTGATCTTTAGCACCTGGAAGAGACATGCACTTTTTTTTCTAAATTCACTTTCTTTTTACCAATCTCCATTTTTGCAGATTTGCAGTGGTGCAGAATGGAAACAGGTCCACTATCTGAGTATCTTACACTGGGCCTCAAACTCCATCAGCAACAGCCAGTCTGGAGAAAAGCTTGAAAAATAAACTCCAAAAGCTAAGACACAAGTCAGACAAGAGGAGCCACTGGGTTTTGAATCTCATCTCTAAACCAGCCTTGTTATTTTGGGTACTGTTTTCTAGCTATTGCCTCGGTGAAGTTGATGTGAAGTGGTAGCAGCAGGAACCAGCAGCATGGCCACTGCGCAGTGCTTCAAGAGAAAATCCTGCTGCTGTGCAACATCAACAGCACATCAGACAGATATATGGTGCAAGACATACAACTACGGACAGAACAATCCTAAAATGGCTAGCTTGCAAAACACTAGGTAAAGATCACATGCTGTTTTCCATCACATAATAAGTAACTGTGGAAGAGCCTACATTGACAAACATCTGAGCTTTATCAGTCAAGTCTACTGGACCCTAGGCCATTGATATGAACTGTGTTTTAGCTGTTGAGCATTTGGAGGAAATTACTGAAGAACTGGTTCRGTTTTCTGTTTCTTCTGAACTATGATGTTAGTGATATGAAAAACAGAACAAAACAAAAACCCAGCCCAAAGGAAAACATGAGAAAGTCTCTGTTGGGGGTTTTAGGAGTTCTCCTGTTTTTCTTTTTCTCTTAAAGAATTTTTCCCCTATATGTTGCAGGGGRACAAATTACTGGGTGCTTAAGAAGAACAAAAGAGCCGGCCACAGAGGGCGGGGGTCCAACTAGCTACTTGTTTTTTCACTGGGGGGTGGGGGCGGCGGGGTTTGCTGGTGCCCTCAGTGTTCAGGAGTTGGACAGAGCTGGAGGTTCCTGCTTTTCGGCTGTTTTCCTTCTACCCGAGAAACCCGGATTCCCAAGCCCACCTTTTCCCTGCCCTGCTGGGAGCTGGGCCGCAGCCACTCTGCCTCCACGGCCGCTTGGACCCTTCGCTACACTATAACCCTACACACTCCTGCCAGCTGAGACCTCCCGGAGCTCCCACTGCAGCTCCGGAGTTTGATACATCTCATCTACCACCCGGGATCTGTGCTCGTCTCTGCTGTTCCAGCCTGCTGCTCCCGAGGATCCGGCTGGACACCGGGATCAGCCGCCCAGAGCGTTTGTGAAGTTTTTTCGTCCATCCCTTTCCCGGGACCCCGAGCCGCCCCTGCCAGCTGTGACTGGAACTGCACCGAAGGGGCGGGTGCCTGGTAGCCGAGAGAGGCTGGCACTGGGTTTGTGGTTCTGTTTGCTGTTACTGCCATAGTTATTGTTGTTTGTTTGCCTTGCCGTACATATATATATATATTAGTAAAGAACTGTTATTCCTAACCCTCATATCTTTGCCTGAAAGCCCCTTAATTTCAAAATTATAATAATTCGGAGGGAAGGGGGTTGCATTTTCCATTTCAGAGGAGGCTCCTGCTTTCCTTGACAGACACCTGTCTTTCAAACCGGGACAGTCTCCAAAACCCAGAAGTTCTTTAAACATAAAGAGAACAAAGGGAGGATGGTATAGATGTGTAGGTTGCCTTGTCTATTTTTCCTTTTCGCTATCGTAGTTGCTGTAGTTTGAGTCCCTGTCTCAGCTATAGTATCCTCAAATGCAGTTTGGATTCCTGCCTCAACTACAATCCTCTGAGACTGCTGAATTGTGGCCCAAAAGGCACTGTGGCCAGGCCCCAGTACAGGGTGAGAAGCTGCAGATTTTCATCACAGTTGGCAAGGCACCTTTCTATCTGTTTGCCAGGGCTGATCACCTGTTCAGGTGTAAAGTCACAGATAAAAGGATGGCCTTTCACTTTTTGTCCAATATTTAAACAGTTTTGGATTACTTAATAGTTTAGCATAATAGAGGTAAATTAAATCTTTGAGAATAAGAACAAGAAAATATTCTCCATTTAAATAAAATTCAGAAAGGAGAGACAAAAGAAATATGCATTTAAAAGTCTATCAAATAGTATAGGAGGTTCAGCAACAACCTTCTAATGAAAAAGACCTTCTAATCAAATAGACAAATTACCTAATCATTGAAGGAAGAAGTAGTAATATAAAGACTTAAGTTAGTAAGCAAACAGTAAAACTCCATAAACATTTATATATATAACCCATAGTGTGATACATTTATTTCATTTGTATTCATCAACACACAATCATCAAGCCAGATTTTGCCTTTTTAAGAATAATAGACTACAGCAAACCATACCTAGACATATTTAACCATCATTTAACAAAATACATTGTCCTCAGATGCCCTGAGAGTTCAGTACTCAACCATCTGTTATGATCCAGTTTTAAGGTTCTTAGAAATTCCTCTGCCCGAATTAAGGTGCAAACAAGACCATATGCCAGTGACAATAGTAAGGGTTTTATTTGATGGTAAATATGAGAGAGAGAGAGAGAGAAAGAACGAAAGAAGTGGAAAATAGGTGGGGGGACGAAGAGTGACAGAGGCAGAATAAAAAGAGTATCACCGCTCCGTGGGTCCCACTGGTGCCTCGATGATCCTCTACAGCAGGTCTTCCCGGTGGCGTAGGTCCCCCCAGGAGCGTAGAATCCCATGGGTGTATATGCTCAGGCTAGACAGGCATGTCCGGGCATGTCCCCCTGGAGGTGGGGGGTGCAGTCTCTTCCAGACGATTTCACCACATGCAGTCCTGTGGGGCCAAGCCTCTCACGTGAAAGTCCCGTGGATGTGGGGTTGGGGGTTCCACAGCTGGGCCAGTTTGTGTAATCGGAGGATGGTGTTTATTGCCTCTCACCAGAGGTTACACCATGCACCCAAATCCTCCTCCTCCCCCCTCAGTTGGGGGGAGTCTGTGTAAACCTGGCTTCTGTGAGCTGTGCTCTCCTCCCACCCCAAACGCAGCCGAGGATAGCTGCAGCTGATGGCATCCTTCTGTGGATGCATACCTTTCCTTCAGTCTGAGATGACTGAACAATGTGTTTCCCTTTATCTAATCAGCAGTTTGACTTTCAGTTCAAAGTCCTAGTCTTCAGAGGGGCTTCTTCGGTTGCAGCTTCCTTGTCATGAACAAAACTTTCAATGTTTGAGGCATGAACTGTTTTCAGTCTCTGACACCATCTCATTGCTATTGTTGCCTTGGATACAAGAACTGCTTTGAATCAATTTGTTAATTAAGGATTTGAACTTTGAAGGCTCCTTGCGTTCTGGCTTCAATCCAGTAAAGCGCTTAATGCACCTGCGCTCTTTAAGCACTAAAATGGTTTCAATAAAGTAGGACAACTTATTACTTTAGAGCTCAATTGCATGCCTAAGTCTTGTTGGATTACAGCCAGAGCATTCAATACCTTGCAAGAATAGACTCCAAACAAAAATTATCATTATGAAAGTAAGTAGGATAAATGTGATACCATTTTTTGCTAAGTTTTTGTAACAGAAAAAAAAGCATAAAGTGTTTGCTTCTTAATTTACAGAAGATTTTTACCTGATTAGAAACTTTAATACATGACTGTACATCTAATGTACAAAATCAACTTTATGAGGTCCAACAGCATATGATGTAAATAAACTAAGCTAACCATATATGTTGCTGCCCCATGACCCACATAAAAACATACAGCATTAACAGGAACATACACTGTCTGGGTTCTGCACAGTAAATTTGCAGTCTTCAGATTCACAGTATGTTAAAGGACTACTGAGTTTAACAACAAACATTGTACATTAAAAGATTCATTGCAAATTAATTGCAGATTTTAATGTGAAACAGAACCTTTCTCCAATACCCTTGTCTTCAGATTGTTTGACCCTTATTCCTTTAAGTTGAAGCTGAACAACAATGATCCATTTTTATCAACATAGAAGAGCAAGTGTAATTATGGGGCTTTTTTTGCTAAACAGAATTACAGTGTAACCATGGCAATGAGGAAAGAAAAAAAMCTCACAGTAGTAGAGAACTATAATTAGAAGCTCTTAGACCACTCTGCAGAAGAGCAACCAGGTTGGGTTCTACAGTGCTCACACTCCCCATTTCTTTGAACCCAAGCATGATGTTGCCTTCCCTTCCCGGCAGGCATGGCCTCACTCTGCCCAGGGGCTTTCACTGGTACAAAAGATAATGAGTAACCAGCTGGAGGAGTTTGGAGCAGTACTGGGAATGAAGCTCAGGTATGTCACCTGCTGAATTTTCCACTATGAACACAGTCAATCCACCCTTCATGGGCAATAGGCCTTGCTTCCCACCTAGGGTGGACCATTAGGACAAAAAGATGGAGTGTTCAGGCCCCTGGGGTTTCTCTTCAGTTGAGCTGGACACACAGTCTAAAAGCAGAGTCAGTGGAAGAAGGAATTAGGATTTCATCACATTTGTCACACCAACATAGCAAATTCCCCTACTCCACTCCATGCTCATGGCCAAGTGAAGAATATCCTCTGCCCAGCCTCTTTTCTTCCTCACTCCTTTAAATAATGATTGAATTAGCCAGACAAGCTTTTTGAGTCCAATTATACTCTGCCTTGAACCATGTAATTGACTTTATGAAAGTGTTGCTGTTCTGCATGAAAGCATTCCAACTGAAGTGGCACCAGTGAAAGTGCTCAGTAGCCCTCAGGAGAGCAAAAATTCAAGCCTGGATAGCAGAGACTTGGAGAGTCTATTCTGGCATGTAGCCTTTACCTATACAACAAAGATAGCGATGCTTTCCCAGTGAGGAGGGATGCCATGGGTATTTGGAATACAATCCAAGATCCCAGCAGGTAAGAGAAATTTTTTTAAAAAGGTATTTTTTGACAAAGAAAGAATCATTTTTCATTTCTCTCTTAATCTCTGCCAAACCAGATTTCAAACACAGTTCCCTTACTCTGTCCTTGCATTTTTTTAAGTTCAATGTTCTCTGAAGAGCATTGAAAACCCTGATATATGGGAAAAATCAAGAACATAATAGGAAGTATCCCATCTAACTTCTCCCTCTCTCTTCCCTAAAACTAAATAAAACCAGGAGAATAACATCTACAGACCAATTAAACTCAATAGGCTGAAGCTACTCACAAGGGAGCAGTCATAGTTCAAGCAAACAATCCTGTTTAACACTCTGGAGGACCATCAGCAAAAGGCTGCGTTCAAGTTTTACTGTTCTCTTTTCAGCTGCTTAATTGCCACACACTGAAATACTCTAAGAAAGGAATTCAGACAGATCAAACTGGAGTTTACTGATTAATTTACAGATTGGGGTTATGGGGGTGTACAAAGTTGTTGTCTGAAGCCAGATAAGGAATCACCTGGCTTTGCTCAGTCTCACAGAGGATATGGCCTGCGCACTCAGCTCTGCTGGCCCCTTACTCATCCTCAGGATCTCTTGGGGTTCATTCAGGAAGCCCGAATTATTCCTGGGATGTGTCCAAACACCTTTTAAATGCTCAGCCTCACTCACCTACACAAAATAACTTCAGCTGTTTTCTCTGCTCACACATTGGCCTTATCTCTCCTCCTTAGACTCTGCCCAGTCCTCACATCCCAAAGATGGGGAGACTTGGGCCCTACTACCACGCAGACACAGCCCCAGTTTGTGGCCACTGACTTGCTATGTGCCAGCATTGCTCCCTTCACTGGCTTCACCCCCAAGAACTGGCCAAACCACATGCTGCCCCTTGTCTGTTAAGCAGGCACAACGCTCTCTAGAGCACCAGGAGTCTGCCCACAAGCTTCTTGTACGTAGCTACCACAAAAAAGTTACATAACAACAGAAGAGGATGGAGGAGGTAAGACATAGACAAGGCTGCATAGAGAAACTTTAGAAGTTCTATCCTGTTCTATTTTCTGCAATGTTTATTGCTTCTCAGTGCTGAAGAATCTTCCTGTAACCCTTTTACTACTTCATTTTGTACAAGAGAAAAAGAGAGAAAAACTGCTAGCAAATAGTACAATTCAGAGCACTAGATGTTCTGCACGTTCTGATTTCTTCATTAATGACTACTGTATTCAGGTAGTAACAGACTAACAACATTTTTGCCTTCTGAGAAAGAAGATATTTAAAGGATATTTAATACATCAGAAAGTCTTTCCTGGTTACGTGTACCAATAGGAAGAAAAAAGAGTAGAACACCAGGTGTTGGGGGAAGAACTCATTATTTACTTGGTTTATTAATTCAATTATCAGTATTTTCAAAAAGAGGCGCTAACTACGGCGAATGACTGGGGGCAAGGGAAAAAACAGCAAAATGGTAGTTTAAGTCATTCTTATATCCTCTATTGAAGTCACTGGCATGTGAGACACGAGTGACAAACTGATCAGAGATCTCTACCAGTTCCTACCTGGTCTGTGAGCTGCTTTGAAACAAAAACCATGCTCTGAAGATTAGTGCACTGGGACAAGAAAAGAATTGTAATTGACCTGGATTTTATTTAAAAGATTAAAGACCACTGTTTCACAAGACTGTCGATAAGGACAATACAGTTGCTGAAATTGCTTGAGGGAAAGCCTCAAGAAAATGTAGTGTCAGTAGAATGAAAAATCATGTATTAATTCAGAAGATATTTTTGAACAGACAACTACTTTTTGTTTAATAAAAGTCTATGTCTATCATTCCTGTGCATTTCAAACAGAAAGCTTGTGTGAAGCTATGTACTTCCCAAATAATCCTTTCCTAAACCAAAAAAAGAGCCATTGTGTACTAAAAGAAGGCACAGCTTCTATATACACAAGTTAGCATGTGGAAAAGACATGGAAAGTTTCACCCATTTTCACCTGCCACAACCTCCCTTGGTAAATAGGCATCTCTCCCTGACAGTGAAACCAAAGCAAAGAAGGGTTTAAAACTTCAGCCCAGGGTGTTTAAACAGAGAAGTAATTACCTAACAATAGTTCTCGGTAACTACTGTGAGACTAGTACTGATTCTCTTCTTGGTAGTTATAAATCCTAAGCAATTGCCCAAAAATCAAAATTATTTTCCCCACTGTTTAAAGAGGTGTATGAGAGTCGTGCAATTAGGTTTCACCTGCTCAGAAAAGTAGTGTTTGAAGACAGTAGATTGTAGCAGTGAATAAGCCAAGCCATTAAGAATAACCCTCTTTAAGTATATGAAGTCTAAAGCTCTGTTAATATGAGAGGATGATCACATACTTCAGATCTTGATCCATAAGCCTACGTTTATTTTTTAATTTATGTTAAGAAAATTAGATGTTTAAGGCAATACAAGCAGCAGCAATGGGTCATGTATGGCAGAATGCTGTGATGCCACAATATGAAGCATTCACAACTCCACACTGGCCTTCTTTATATGTGAATCACATGATTGTACAGCTTGCATTAACGACCATATTGCTAAGGAGACCTGAGACTTCTTGGTTATAGCCATCTATAATAACAAAGAYGACCAACTTATGCAAGACTAAGTTGCTGGGGAAAGAAGAGTAACCACAAAAAGTGTGCCAAACATGCGCTTATTGCAAAGAAACATGACAGAAAGAACATGATGCTGTCCATGATGATGCGTAGAGGAAAGTGTAGCAGGTGCTTTGCTAATACAAATGGTCCTTGGGTACCTAATCTATTTCGTAAGCCTTAAAAATAATTTTATATTCTCTATATATGTATGTAGTGATATATATAAGAAATTAGCAAAACAAGAATGCTAAAGAACACTGAAAAAAGAAAGAAAGGCTGGCCAGGGAGTAATACAGGCAAGACCATTTTATGCTGGCACCTTTTGTCTTGAGAGAAACACTTGGATGTGTTGAATTTTGGAAGTGGAATGCAAATTTCAATGGTGGACTCCTAGAAGAGAAGGACTAAGTTCTTTTCCACAGGAAGGAAAGAACACAGACCCAGTATTAAAGGTACCATTGAGAGGCTGTTCAATAACAACTGGAGCTTTCTGGGAGCAATCCTTGGATGTACAGAATTTTGGAGGTGGAATTGAAATTTCAGAGGAAACCCTGGCTCCTGACTCTGTGAGACTTGAGGATTATGTACTTCATAGATCTCAGAAAGAAAGTAAAGATAAAAGGGTGTGTGCTGCAGTTCAATAGAGGCAGTAGACGGTGGAGCCAGCAAGAGCTTTCTCACCAGGCACTTGAGTGAGCTATATTTTTGTCAGATACTTGCATTTTGGTTGCTGGTCTCTCCGAGAGCTAAAAAACTTCTTTAGCACATATAACTGGCTGTTTGAATGTGGTGCACTTAAGACTCTGCACATGGAACAGGAAGGTCAGAAAAACATATATGCATTTCATTTGGGTGACTGGATGTTTTCACATTCGGAGCAGCCCTTTCAGGGATTATGTGTTTACACAGCGCTATCTAGTGCCAATGTTGAACAACAACATAGGAAAACTTGACTAGATGTACTTAATAAACAAAATATACTCTGCTTAGCGGCAAACAACTAAATGTAAAGCTCCTAAGTCCAGGACTTTCAAAAAAACTGTGCCCGAATACAGAGATCTCACTAACCTTCAATTTCCAAATTTGTATCTGCAAAAAAAGGGTGGCACTTATGTTTTATTAAAGCCTCTACAATGTAAAAACCAGCATGATGCACTGAAAATTAAATCTCACCTAAAAGCAGGATCAGGAACTTTAGATCTCTCGGAGTCCGAAACGTCCATCAGTATAAAAGAGGTATCCTGGAAAGCTTGGAGAGAGAAAGATTGGGACATTTTTCTGTGCAAGAAGCGCATCAGACTCTCTTTGAGCTTGCGTAGAGCACCACGGGGCCGGGGGGGGGCTGGGGGAGGGGCGTTGTGGGGGGCGTGGGGGGCTTGGAGGGGAAGGGGGGGTGGTGGGCAGTGTGAGTGAAGCTTGCAGGATGTAAAGGGAAGGAAGCTGTGCTTTGATTGCAGAGCGAATGGACGTTTCTGAACATAAGGGGAAAAGTCCAAGCCAACTTTTTCTCCTGGCACAGTTATCCATGAGAGACGTAGCCAGAAACTTTTCAGTGTAGATTGTGCCGGCAAGCACGACAGAGAATGGGAGGGTATGAAGAGCTGAGAAGGAAAGCGCAGAGCAACGGCATGTTTTGACAGAAGCAGTTTGTCCGTCCTGACACATTTTTCTGTGCGAGAAGGAGACGGCCATATCGGACTCTGAGACTACAAGGCACTCGGCTGAGAAGCCAAGTTCATAGATTCAGTGCTTGCTCTGAAGATGAAAGGCTATGAGAAAAACGCAAGGGGGTGCAGTAATCACGCAGGGGCGTGACTCCGCCGCCAAGATGGAGAAATCCAAAAGCCTTTATTGCGCAGTAAAATATTCACTAAATACCAGCACYCAACAGGATATCACATCATATAAACAGGAAAGATGTTCACCTCAGTGTCCCCCGATCACCTGGGATAGTGCACAGACATTGCCTATTATGGTAACARGTAAACAATACCCTWTAAGGTCACAAACTACAATTATCACATCTCATAGGTCCAGCACTGTCCAGAAACCCACAATCCTCTCTCAGCCCATCCCTGGTGACCTGGATACACTCCCAGGATCGCTTCCGGGGCCAGGAAAGAGGCTCTTTCTCCGGTCCTCTGAGCCTATCTCTCTTCCAGCACATAGTGCACCCCAACAAGGGGGCAGGTTAGCGAAAGCTTTCTGTCCTGGCACATTTAGCTTTTCCAGGTGGCAAGGCTATGAGGTTTCGCTGTGGACTCTGCGACATTGAGAGGGCAGAAGGAAAGTGCAGTAGTGCAGAAGGAGTGCACTCAGTGCATCTGAGTGGTGCAGAAGGAAAGGGAGAATCACTGAGTCAAAATTATAAAGAGTTAAACTTTAGCTAGGAGTTTGAAGCAATTTGTACTGATTAAACCAAACGATAAGTTAGCTAAGTATTATGCTCTTCACTATTATGTACCTCTCTGAAACTTTGCTTATAGTAAATGAACTGTCATAAGGACAAAAGAAGCTGATAGAATTATAGCTAGCACCTAGATTGCATGATCAGATACAGGCAGGAGCCTTCTCCAGAAGACTTGCTGAGGCTTGTCCACAATAGGAGGTAGAAAGTTCATGGTGATGAAGAGATCCCTGACTTCATCTTTCAGGACCACTGACTCAAATCAAGACCACCGACCCAAATCGAAAAAGGAATTCCACACGCACAAAGGACTAATAACCTCATTTTAATAAGAAGTGGGGAATGAGAAGTGCTAGAAATATGTATATGATTAATATGTAATGCTTTGTGAAATAAATAGAGGGCAAATAACCGTGTAAGGTGCTGGCACGTCTCTAGGAGGTGACTCCCATGCCGCCCGCCAGCGCAATAAACATACCACTTTCTAACTTTAATTGGTTAGAGAGTTTTTGTCTGTAAATATCGTGAATCATTCTGACAAGCCAGCCAGGAGAAAGTTCTGTTTGGCTGTGAGACCAGCCCGGGCTGGTGGACCCCTCGGGGCACCCCCGGGATATTCCTGGAAAGAGAGGGCTCYGCTGCCCAGATTGTTCATCCAGCAACAGACAAGGACTCCTGACTACTAAAACTCCAGACAATACGGTGTGTTTAAAAGAAACACTGAAGCAGTGGGTGACCTCTAAGGCGTACGCGTGGTCATGAAAGACTGTTGGTAAGTCGGAGGGAGATGTCCCCCGCGCAACTTGTGCCTATGTAGTGTGCTTGCAAGGTGCAGTGGTAGCTGGTGCCGGGCCGGGGGGGAGCTCCGGCATTGCCTGTCGTCAGAAAGGGAACTTTGCCGTCTGAGGGCTTGTTTGTCAGCAATTTGGGGCTAGCAGTTGTCGTGCCATAGAGGGCACGGGCTGTCAGCAATTTGGAGCTAGCAGTAGTCGTGCCGTAAAGGTCACAGCTGTTTATACTGTTGTGTGTTCTGACTGTGAGAGCAGCTGTGTGAGAGCTTGTTGAGGCGTGCTACTAATAGTACGGAGTGAGAGAGAGAAGTTTGGACCCACAGTTTTGCTTGAAGCGAGTGTGGTGAATGTCTAAAGGCGAATGTTGTGTGTCGTGTGGTTTTTATTTTAATTGTGGTGTGTATATTTAGTTACGAAGGGACAGTATTGGCTGTAAAAGATCCGAATTGTGAGAAGMGATATAGACGGCATTTGCTGTCTGAGGTGTATTTTAAAGGCAATACTGCCGTCTTGTGTCGAAAGTTATAATTGCAACCTAAGTGAAAAAGTAAGTTTTAGCTAAAAGTTGTGTTAGTAAACTGCCAAAGTTATATTTGAGTTAGACCCTTGAGAATTCGTGAATTCGGTGAACTCCTGGATTAACGGGGAACTGAAAATTTTATTTACAAGAGTTACATCAAACCCCGAGGAGTAACTTGGTAGCTTTAGATTGGGAGCAATCAGTAATAAAATTTTGAAAATTAAAAAGAGGTAAATAGACTAGCTTATAACTGTAAGAATTTTCCTGCAGCTTTTAGTGTATCTAAAAGCCGGCATTGTGTGTGGATATTATTGCAGTATGAGTTCTGTATCAGACGCTATTATTGTTCTCTGTAACCCAGTGCAGAAAGTGTGTAGAGTATCTACAGCCCCTTTAAGCTGATTTTAACCTGAGCTGTGGACTGTGCAGAAAGGACTATAAGAGAAAGTAATGGGAACTAACCAGAGTAAAGAGATCCTCAGAACTAGTCCTTTAGGATGCATTTTATCAC
>RAHM01000443.1:377424-426797 GCA_003713295.1 Parotia lawesii
TATGTTCAATAAATCAAGGCTGCACACACCCTGATAAGGTATATCCAGTTGACACACAGGAACAAGAGCTGGGGGAACTGTTTAGGCTACCACCTGGGAGGCAAAGGGGGCTGGGGGGAGAAATAGCCCCGACCCCTACTGCACCTTTCACCTCATTCTCTGGGGAAGGGCCCTCTCCAATATCTATTTCAACCCCAGCTTTAGTACCCTCCTCTCCAGCTTCTATTTCAACCCCAGCTCTATCAAGAACACTTATYGAGAGTATCTTATCAAGAACACTCTCTGTCTCTTGTACCACAGGTCAATTGGTCACCAAAGCTCCTCTTTTCTGTATTAATTAAAGAGGCCTCTCCCAGAGATCCCAGAAGTAAACACTCTAAACAACCAAATATATGTAAAACAACAAAAACAATCAGAAACACCCACAACCCATCATCCCAGCAAGTCCTCAAATCCTTCAGGGGATTTTCTCCTCTGGACACTGGTATGGATGCTCTCATGGAGGGGGGTAGTTTTTGCCAGGGTCTCTTTTTGGCTGCAGTACAGTTCAAGCCTCTGCTGCCAGTGGTATCACAAACATCCAGAGGGTGRTGGAGGAACAAATGCTGGGTTTCCTGATGGAGTGTCGGTTGGCAGGTGTTTCTACTAGAGTTTTAAACAGAGTTAAGAATTGGCAATTTTCAGGGGGAACCTCCCATGACCTCCATCTTTACATTCCCCTTTTTTTTATTAACTAAGAAGCTGGGAAAAAAAAGGGGAATAGTAACGGGAGTATGGGAACATGTCAGTGGTGTAAACTTATCTGGTCACAGCTCTGGTTGTGGGACAGCAGGTCAGTGTCTGCAGTGGAGGTTTATGTCATCTCCGTCTTCAGGCTGCGCTTCTGTTGTGGTTTGACCCGAACTGACAGGCAGTTCTTTGAGCCAATCACACTTCTCTCAATTTCACATATTTAAAACCCTGTGGAAGGCGGGTTTTTTAGAGGAAGAAAAGTTTCTCCCATTCCAGCTTGGTGCAGGGACAGGGAGAGAGGAAGGGGTGGACCCCCGTTGCCCGGTCCGCGGGGCTGGGGATGGGCGCCCCTACCCTCTGCCTCTCTGCCTCCTGCTCCTTTTCCTAATGCTGCAGCATAGACTCAGGATTGTGGGGAGGAGAACTATTCCCTGAGCCGTGAGTGGGTATGGCTGGCTACAAGGCTGAAGTTATCCGACGCGGTATCCTGAGGAAGAGGGAGCCAGTGGAGCTTTCAGCGCAGTCAGCATACTTTGCGACGAACAAAGGAAGACACTCCTTTTCCACATTGTGCACCCGGCAGCACAGAGGGAGCGGGGGGTAACACCCCACAATATGGCGGCTTTCAGAACGAGAAAGAGAAAGCGGGGTCACGTGAGGCAAAGCTACAAGGGCTGCGCTGCGTGGTCCCGCGCAGAGCTTAAAAATCTCCTTTCCTCGCCGTGGTATGAAACTGTAATGTTACAAACTGTTTGTCTCTTTAATGCATGTTAAAGTACATGGGGGGATGGACATTTTTTTTTCCGTGTAGCTTGTAAAAAGGTTGAAGAGTGCCGAGGCCAGGTCATATATAAAGCAAAGAGAGGCTTTTAAAACCTGGTGGCAAAAAAAAGCCTTATGTTCAAGCTAAAAACAAAAAAATTATTCATCCTTAAACAAGTAATAACCCCATGTGARGGCCTGTGTTTTACAGTTGAAAGAGCTGTGAGAGGGCTMATGGAAAAGAGATGTGTTACACCTTAGCAGAGATTGTGTAATTYTAAGCAAACCTGCAAATGGTGGCAGTTTGTAAAACCACGTAAGGCAAGAGGGAGAACCCTTTTTTTCCTCCCTTTCCTAAATTGTGATACTAATTGAGAGAGAAGTGGGGGAGAGAAAGAGTTCTGAAAGTTTGTTATGTTGTTGCCTTCTTTACTTCTTTATCTAAGTCTGTTAATAAATCTCTCATATTCTGTCAAGTTTTGTGCCTGCTTTGCTTTTCTCTTAATGCTTATCTCACAAAAAAAGACAAAAAAAGTAATGTATAATTTAGCTTTAAACCACTACATCTTCTTTGGTCTTTGGGTTGTTCTGCATCACCTCCAGGCATGGCTGTGTCTTTGGGAGCAGTGTTTGCTGGGCTGATGTAAGGCTTTATGTTCTTGCCTGGAAGCCACCTCGGGCCTGACGGTGTTGACACACAGGCATACCCCCTCCCCCATGTTATTAAAGGAAAAGGGCCCAATATTTGTTGGCTTTCAGGATCTTTGATCAGCACTGGAAGCTTCTCATCGAGCTTAGCTCGGGCTGAATTGGAGAAGTGCCGGAATACAGGGGGGTTTGGCTCTGTGGATGAGCAGTTTAGGAAATTTATCGTGAAAAGGGCTTTACAGAGCCTCTCAATAGGAGAACTAGTCTCTGTCCCTCCTTGCTGTTGATCGAGGACTCGCTTCATGATGCCATGGGCCCTTTCAACAATTGACTGTCCTGTAGGGGAGTGTGGTGTGCCTGTGCTGTGCTTCACCCCCCACTGGTTGAAAAAATCCCTGAGTTTGTGGGAGGTGTAGGCAGGGCCATTGTCAGTTTTAATTTGTTCTGGGTCGCCTAACGTGGCAAATGCCAGGAGAAAGTGCCTGGTGACATCCTCGGCCTTTTCTCCTGCATGAGCTGAAGCAAACACTGCTCCTGAGAATGTATCAATGGACACGTGTATGTATTTTTGCCTGCCGAATGCTGGATAGTGAGTCACATCTGTCTGCCACAACTGGCAGCTGTTGAATCCTTGGGGGTTAACCCCGGAGCCCAATGATGGAACTTGGCGCTTCTGGCAGTTGGGGCATGTGGCCACTATCACCCTCGCCTGGTTGCGCGGTAGGTAGAACATGTGCATGAGGGCTGGCACATTCTGATGGTAAAAGCTGTGGCTCATCTTGGCTTGTGCAAAGATGTCAGGTATGTTAGCAGTCTGCACAGGCATGGCCAGGGCATCTGCTCTTCTGTTGCCCTCTTCAATGGGCCCTGGGAGGTCGGTGTGTGACCTCACATGCATTATATGGAACGGTTGCTTTCGGTGGGAAAGGAGGTAGRTTAACTTCGAAAGCAACCTGTGTAGGTTTGGGTTTGACACCTCTTTTAGCAAGGAATGTTCAGCTCTAGCAACTACGCCAGCTACATATGCCGAATCAGGGACCAGATTGATTGGCTCTTTGAATCTCTCAAAAGCCCTGACAATGGCTGATAGTTCTGCAATCTGAGGGGACCCTTCAACAATCTGGACATAGACTCCCACTTCTGCATCTTTGAATCTTTCCATGTCATCGCGGACTTGTGCAATCCCTCCGCACTGTCTGTAAAAATGGTCAGGGCCTTTAGAGGTGTTTGACTTCGGAGTGATTTTGGGGCCAAATGGAAAGCCGAATTGAATAGCTTATGACTGGATTGGTGAATGGAAATTTGGCCTGTGTAGCTGTCAAGGGCAAACTGGAGGTGCTCATTGTTCTGGAGCAAATGGTCCAGAACCCCAGTGGTCAGTGGGAGATAAATGCATGCGAAATCATACCCCGCAAGGGTGCGGAGGCATGCCCTGGCTTTTATAATGAGCTGAGCCATCAGCTCTTGAGGTGTTGTGATGGTTTTAATAGGCTGATGGTGTAAGAAAACCCACTCGATGATGAGGAGTGGATCTTTCTGCGTAGTGTCCCATTGAAAAATTAATGCATTGAACCTGSGTGACTTACCCAGGATGATGAGCTGGAATGAGAGAGTGGGGTCAGTTCTATGCGCCTGCTGGGAAGTTAACGCTTCCTGGACTTTCATGATGGATTCCTGGGCCTCAGGAGTGATGACACAGGGTGAGTCGAGGTCGTCGCTGCCTTGGAGGAAATTGAAGAGCGGTGCGAGGTCCTCTGTCTGATCCCCAGCAGTGGACGCACTCAGTTGACGGACCCGCAGAGCTGGTGGAGGTCGCGGAGSGTCTTTGGGTTATCTTTGATGGTGAGATGCTGGGGTACAACGGTCCGCTTGCCAATCCAGAGTCCCAGGTAGGTGCAAGGGCAGGTTCACTGGATCTTGTCTTCACGGATTTCAAATCCGGCGTCTTCAGTAGCTTTTATTGTCTTAGCTAGAACAGTGTCTAAATAGGACTGATCTCGGGAACAAACTAGTATATTGTCCATGTAATGCAGGATGATGGCATCTGGAAAAGTCTTTCTGATAGGYGAGAGGATGTGGGCCACGTACCACTGGCAGATGGAAGGAGAGTTTTTCACCCCTTGAGGGAGGACTTGCCAGTGGTACCTTTTCAGAGGGGCCGGCCTGTTTAGGGATGGGACTGAGAAGGCAAACCGGGGTGCATCTCGAGGATGGAGGGGGATGTTAAAAAAGCAGTCTTTGATATCGATGACAGCGAGTCTCCATTCACATGGCAGCATGGAGGGTGAGGGCAGGCCAGGCTGCAGGGGGCCTATCTCTTCAATAACTTCGTTTTGTTTCCAAAGATCGTGGAGCAATCTCCATTTGTCTTTGCCAGATTTCTTAATAACAAAGACAGGAGAGTTCCAAGGGCTGTTGGTCAGTATTATATTGCCTTTGGAAAGTTGCTCTTCCACAAGGACTTCTAAAGCGTGCAGCTTTTCAGCTGATAGAGGCCACTGATCAATCCACACCAGGCTATCAGTTTTCCACGTCAACGGTGGGGTGGCGCACTCGATTTTTAGTGGCCCCAACTAAAAATCCTGAGGTGGCTTGGGGATTTCTAGTCTAGCTCCCCACTGAGACAACAGGTCCCTGCCCCACAAGGTAATACCTGACCTGACCACGAAGGGCCTGATGGTGGCTACCTGACCTTCGGGTCCCTCTACAATGATATTATTTTTGCTGCGCATGGAGACTGCAACACCTCCAATCCCCGAGATGACTCCGCTGGCTGGAGTCAGTTCCCAGTCCCGTGGCCACTCAGAGCGGGCTATAATGGTAACATCAGCTCCGGTGTCTGCCATACCTGGAAGATGTAATTTAGAACCTCTGTTAAGCAGACCACACTCTATCATTGGTTTATCTGGGCCCACAACTTCAACYCAACATGCCATCGGGTTCTCCGGGATCCAGTCTCTATGATGTGGCAGCAGAAAGAATTGTGCAATAGCCACTCCTTTGTATAAAAACCAAGGGGGCTTATTGCATGTAACAGTCACAAAAACTTCGTCTTGAGGGCCAACGGTTTGGACTTCTGGAGTAACATAAAGTTTGTCTGGCCCATTAAGTCCATTTCCTGTAATTAGAATGTCTCTTGGGCCCTCCAGGGGTCCAAATTGTCCTGTGGAGATTTTATACATGCCCTCATTATCAAACTGAATAGAAAGGGCACTCACCAGCTGTTGTCGGGTGCCCACCTGGACCTGTTGGGATGCCTTGGAGACTTGGAGCTCATGGTCTGCATAAGTGTAGTCAGGAATCACTTCTGAAGTCTCGGGATGGCAGGCAAGGCAGGACGAGGCAGCTTGGCATTTAATATCGTAGCGCCCCACTGCACAACGCTTGGATTCCCATTACCCAAGTGGCATTGGTGGTGGAATTGACAGGTTGGACAGTCTAATGGTGGGCATCCCACTGGTTGATGAGAGTCTTTGGCTACCCGATATTCCTGGCAGTCTTTAAGAAAATGTCCAAACTCCCCACAATTAAAGCATCTTTGCTGTTCCTCGGGTGATGCCACCAAGGCTTCAGCCACCCCTTTTGAAACTGCTATTGCTATAGTGTGTTCTGTGGATTTTAGTTTTGTACACGCCTCAATCATCTGATCTGTTGTGGGCTCTGGGTTGAGAGGGAGGGCCCTTAGAATTTTTTTACACCCTGCATTCGAATTGGCCATTGCTAAACTGTGTAGAATCTTTTTGAGGGCTTCTGCATTTTCAATCTGCCTTTCAATAGAGCTCTTTAAACGATCTATAAATTTAATAAAAGACTCCTCTGTGCCTTGTCTAACATCTGAAAAGTTCAAAGTGGGGGTGGCATCATCTGGGGTTTGAAGCAGGGCTGCCTCTGCTGCCTTTTTAATATCTCCAAGGACAGCCTCAGGGATGTCTTGGGCTTGGTCTTGGGGCTGCTCAAAGTTACCCTCTCCACACAGATGTTCAATAGTTAAATGAGCTTTAGTGCGGTCTCCTTGATATGTTTGTAGGAGCCCTTTTAACTGTTCTCTCCCACAGCATATTTTCTGCGTGAGAGAGCAGGCATGATATAATATTTTTGATATCATGAGGCACTAGGATTACAGTGGAAAGAGAAACCTGGAGCAGGTTTTTAAAGCAGGGTGACCCCTGCCCATAGTCTTTGCTGGCTTTGCATAACTCCTTTAAGAGCTGATATGAAATAGGATCCCAGTTAGCATTCCTGCCCCCTCCTGTATAAGAGACCGGGGCAGTACGTGGCATAACCTTATTTGCTATGTCCCAATTGCCATCTTTGGCAGCCTGTTTTTTCACTTTAGCCCAATAATCCCTAGATTCAGCATCTGAATCTGAGGAATTGCTGCTCTCCTCTTCTGAACTGGAAGCAGAGAGCCTGACAGGGAGGCAGGGTTTTTGATGGGGTGGGGCCGCCCGGTGAAGTGCAGCCGAGATGGCGTCTCTGTTGCATCCCTTCCCCCGGCTCCCGGGTTCGGCAGCCTGTGAGTCTGGGGCAGGTCAGGTTTCACAGGCATGGCTAGCGATGGAGGAGACAGGGACACGGGAGGGGGCTGCHGAAGCAGGGGATAGGAGGGGGGTGCCAGCGGAGAGAAGTGAACCCGACGCGAACACGTGAGTTGGAGCCAGCGCCAGAGCCGGAAGGGGAGGGGGAGGGTGGGGGCTGGACGCTGTAACGTGAGCAGGAGGGAGAGAGGGGGGGCAGGGGACAGAGGGGGAGCAGGCTGCAGTAACACGAGCAGGCTGCGGCAGGAGAGGGGAGGGGCAGGGGACGGGGGGAGAGCCGGACCCTGTAACAGGAGCAGGCTCCAGCTGGAGAGGTGGGGGGGCAGGCCTGGAGAGGGGGCTGGGCGAGGGCAAAAAGCCCGCAACTTGCAGCACATGCTCTGTGCCATTTTGGTATTGTAGGGGAGAAGCAGCAGAATCGAAAGTGAAAGTATCAGCCGGCTTTGTAAGCTCGGCCACGCTGCTTTTGTCTTGAAGCAAATTTAAAGTGGGGAAAACCAGGGGATTACGTACAGGGAAGGGGTTTGGGGTAGAACTCGGGGTAGCTTGGCCATCACTACTTCGGGCAGGGGGTAAGGGAGACCACGAGTTAGGAAGGAGACGGTGGCAGCCTTGGTCTGTCGGACAGAATCTAAGTCGTGGTTTCCCTTGTAGCTGGGCAGAGGGAACAGGGATGCAGGAAGAGGAGAGGGGGGGGGGGGGGGGTTTGAACTGTTTCTAACATTTTTAGGAGCTTTTTAACTAGCTGGTAGAACAAATAAATTTTTTCTAACAGAAACAGCCAAGGGAYAAGGCGTTTTAAATTCCCTCTAAAGTTGTTAAGCAAGGAAGTAAGAAAATGCATTAAATCTTCCCTTGAAAAATGAAAATTTCTACAAATAAGGGTTTTTAGAACTTGGGGAAAGACTTCTCRTAGGAGACGGATTATTTCACCATCTGTCTCCCTCTCCTCCCAGCCCCAAGACAAAAGAGAAAAATAAAAGGATAAAAGGTGACCCGTATCTCACCAGTGGGTCAAATAATGTTCTTGGGGTGGTCCAGTCGGCTGCTGACTGGTCTCCTCTTCTAAGGAAATTATCAGTCTCCCTTTCTGAAGCTCCTGATAAAACTCAGAGGCATCTTTGGGGAAGTGGCAGCTCCAAATGCGGCTTGATTCCAGAAATCCTGGAGACGCTGTCATGGAGGTCCAAGGGAGTTCACGTTGGGTGCCGACTGTTACCGAGTCCCTTCTGGCTCTGTGGGCTCATATGCATGAACGCACAGGCACAAAGATGACTTCAGTAACATAAATGCGACGGCAAGGAGTGAGAAAGGTCCTTGCATAGAGTTCCACAAACAGCAGTTTATTGCTACTGCTCGTGAAGGTTTCCATAGGCAAATGACCCTGAACACGTGACAGGTCCATCTTAAGTACAGGGGATCGATCTTAAGTACCAAAGCCAACCAGGGAATTAGAACTGGGGTACATTACCATAACCAAGCAGGCATCCCGGGAGAGGCTTCTTTCCCTCACCATAACCGATACATCCTTGGCACAAGAGACTGTCTTATCAAGAACACTCTCTGTCTCCTGTACCACAGGTCAATTGGTCACCACAATACCCCCCTCTCCAGCCTCTATTCCAACCCCAGCTTTAATACCCGTCACTCCAATCTCTGTTTCAACTCCAGCTCATACTTTAACTAAAGCTATCACAGCCCTTACTCCAGCTCCAACTACAAGCACAGCCGAATCAACTCCGATTTCGCCTCCAACTTCACCTTCTGTTCCACCTCTCACCTTCACCCCTGAGTCTATACCATTGCCTAGTAGTGACAGTGAGGAGGAGGAACTGCTCTCTCCAAGGGGTCCTGTAGCATCCGGGGCTCGAAAACAAACTAAGAAAATTATACAAGCACCCTTGAGGGAGGCAGTAGTTTCTGAAGGGAGAACAATGTTGGTTAAAATCCCCTTTTCTACACCAGATGTAGAGGCTTGGGAAAAGGTTGCTAAGCAGTATAGAAACGACCCAATAAGGGTTGCAAAGAAATTCAAGTTTATAGTTAAGCAGCATCRACCTGACTGGTCGGATCTCCAGCTGTTGTTAGATGCCTTTACAGAAGCAGAAAGACAATTAATTCTGAAAGCAGCAGGGAATTTAGCAGAAGATGCTTGTCAAATATCACAGATGAGCGTTAAAGATGGTTTTCCTCTCCAAGATCCACAATGGAATCCTAATGATGATGTAGATATGGAAAGCTTAATGAATTATCAAAATTTTATAACAAAAGGGATGGAGAGGGCAATTCCTAAAACCATAAACTGGTCAGCCCTATATGCAATTAAGCAAGGCCCCTCAGAGGCACCCTCTGAATTTTTAGGACAGTTGCAAAATGTGATGCGTCATCATACAACACTAGACCCTGAGTCTGAAGAAGAGATGCAACAGCTAGTAAGCTTATTTATAGGGCAATCTACTGGGGACATTAGGCACAAACTCCAAAAGATACGGGGCCCGACCGCATGAAATTTAGACACTTTGTTGGAAGAGGCATGGAGACTTTTTAGCAACTGGGAAGAAGGGTGCAAGCAAGGGATGAGAGAATTAGTAGCAATGGTGAAGGAAGGGGAGAAAGAGAGACGCGGGCAAGGACCACCCCAGCTGAGGAGAGACCAGTGTGCTTTTTGCAAGAAAACTGGACACTGGAAATATCAGTGCCCGGAACGAAGAAAAGGTGATGCTCAAAGAGGAGGAGACCAGAGAGGGGAGGGGGTGGCTGTTTGCGCTAAAAAAGACAGAGGGGGACCGGAGGTTCTCACCCTAGGAGAACCTCTGGTTATAATCAAACTAGTGAACAAAGAAAAAGAAATAGAATTTCTGATAGATACAGGAGCAACATACTCAGTGTTAAATGAGGCTTTAATGCCAATAACAGATAAATGTGTCAAGGTACAGGGAGCAACTGGCCGATCCGAAAGAGCATATTTTTGCAAACCACTGAAATATAAACTTGGGAAACAATGGGGAATTCATAAGTTTCTATACATGCCTAATGCTCCAACAGCACTTTTGGGAAGCGATTTACTGGAGCAGTTAGAGGCAAAAATAATATTCAAAAATGGGAAGGTTACTTTGGAGGTAAAGGATCAGCAATATGTGGAGTTATTAAGCCTGATGTTACTAACAAATGAAATCAAAGTTGAAAGTGAAGAAGAGATCAGCAAGAAAATAATGGATCAAGTATTTCCTAGGGTATGGGCTTCTAACNCTGTTCCACCTCTCACCTTCACCCCTGAGTCTATACCATTGCCTAGTAGTGACAGTGAGGAGGAGGAACTGCTCTCTCCAAGGGGTCCTGTAGCATCCGGGGCTCGAAAACAAACTAAGAAAATTATACAAGCACCCTTGAGGGAGGCAGTAGTTTCTGAAGGGAGAACAATGTTGGTTAAAATCCCCTTTTCTACACCAGATGTAGAGGCTTGGGAAAAGGTTGCTAAGCAGTATAGAAACGACCCAATAAGGGTTGCAAAGAAATTCAAGTTTATAGTTAAGCAGCATCRACCTGACTGGTCGGATCTCCAGCTGTTGTTAGATGCCTTTACAGAAGCAGAAAGACAATTAATTCTGAAAGCAGCAGGGAATTTAGCAGAAGATGCTTGTCAAATATCACAGATGAGCGTTAAAGATGGTTTTCCTCTCCAAGATCCACAATGGAATCCTAATGATGATGTAGATATGGAAAGCTTAATGAATTATCAAAATTTTATAACAAAAGGGATGGAGAGGGCAATTCCTAAAACCATAAACTGGTCAGCCCTATATGCAATTAAGCAAGGCCCCTCAGAGGCACCCTCTGAATTTTTAGGACAGTTGCAAAATGTGATGCGTCATCATACAACACTAGACCCTGAGTCTGAAGAAGAGATGCAACAGCTAGTAAGCTTATTTATAGGGCAATCTACTGGGGACATTAGGCACAAACTCCAAAAGATACGGGGCCCGACCGCATGAAATTTAGACACTTTGTTGGAAGAGGCATGGAGACTTTTTAGCAACTGGGAAGAAGGGTGCAAGCAAGGGATGAGAGAATTAGTAGCAATGGTGAAGGAAGGGGAGAAAGAGAGACGCGGGCAAGGACCACCCCAGCTGAGGAGAGACCAGTGTGCTTTTTGCAAGAAAACTGGACACTGGAAATATCAGTGCCCGGAACGAAGAAAAGGTGATGCTCAAAGAGGAGGAGACCAGAGAGGGGAGGGGGTGGCTGTTTGCGCTAAAAAAGACAGAGGGGGACCGGAGGTTCTCACCCTAGGAGAACCTCTGGTTATAATCAAACTAGKGAACAAAGAAAAAGAAATAGAATTTCTGATAGATACAGGAGCAACATACTCAGTGTTAAATGAGGCTTTAATGCCAATAACAGATAAATGTGTCAAGGTACAGGGAGCAACTGGCCGATCCGAAAGAGCATATTTTTGCAAACCACTGAAATATAAACTTGGGAAACAATGGGGAATTCATAAGTTTCTATACATGCCTAATGCTCCAACAGCACTTTTGGGAAGCGATTTACTGGAGCAGTTAGAGGCAAAAATAATATTCAAAAATGGGAAGGTTACTTTGGAGGTAAAGGATCAGCAATATGTGGAGTTATTAAGCCTGATGTTACTAACAAATGAAATCAAAGTTGAAAGTGAAGAAGAGATCAGCAAGAAAATAATGGATCAAGTATTTCCTAGGGTATGGGCTTCTAACATACCAGGGAGAGCAAAGAATGCACTCTCAGTGCAAATTAAGCTCAAAGAAAGGAAACAGCCAGTTAGAATTAAACAATATCCCCTGAAGAAGGAAGACAGAGAAGGAATTAGCCCTATAACTGAAAATTTCTTGCAAATAGGGCTATTAAAAGAGTGTCAGTCTGAATTCAATACTCCTATTTTACCTGTTAAAAAGCCTGATGGATCATACCGAAAAGTACATGATTTAAGAGCTATTAACAAAATAACAAAAAATTTGTATCCAGTGGTTGCCAATCCTTACACTTTGCTAACCTGTTTAACACCCTAACTAACCTGGTTTACTGTTTTAGATTTAAAGGATGCTTTCTTTTGCTTTCCTCTCCATGAGGCCAGTCAGAAAATTTTTGCATTTGAATGGGAAAACCCCAGAACTGGGCGCAAAGTGCACCTCACGTGGTCTGTGCTACCCCAAGGATTTAAGAACTCCCCCACGATATTTGGGGAGCAACTTGCAAGAGATCTAGAAGAGGGACAGCTGTTACAATATGTGGACGACCTCCTGATAGCTACTAAAACTCAAGAGACTTGCATGGAATGGACGGTAAGCCTCTTAAACTTTTTGGGTCTACAGAGATATCAAGTATCCCAGAAGAAAGCCCAGATGGTGAGGCAAACAGTTATTTACTTGGGCTATGAGGTCAGTGCTGGACAAAGAACATTAGGACAGGATCTCAAGGAAGCAATATGCCAGACCCCAAAACCCCAAACAGTAAAGGTACTAAGAACCTTTTTGGGCATGACAGGGTGGTGCAGACTGTGGATTTATAATTACGGGTTGCTGGTTAAATCCCTGTATGCCTTGGTTGCTGAAAGAAACAGAGACCTACAATGGACGAAAGAGACTACCTGAGCCTTCGACCAACTAAAGAAAGCCCTCATGTCAGCTCCAGCCCTGGGACTTCCAGACATGAGTAAACCATTCTTTTTGTTTTCTCACGAAAAGCAGGGGATTGCATTGGGAATACTAGCACAAGACCTGGGCCCGTATTGCAGGACAGTCGCCTACCCTTCCAAACAGCTAGATGAGGCAGCTAAGGGATGGCCAGGGTGCCTCAGAGCTGTTGCGGCAGTGGCAGTGAACATCCAGGAAGCAGGCAAATTCACCCCGGGCTAGAAAATGACTGTGCTAGTGTCCCACACAGTGCCAGCAGTCCTGAAGGCAAAAAGTGGACACTGGCTTTCCCCACAGAGATTCCTGAAGTATCAGGCCATAATGGTAGAACAAGACAATGTAGAAATTGTGGTAACATTGTGAACCCAGCTTCTTTCCTCAGTGGTAGTCTGGGAGAACTAGTGATCCATGATTGTCTGGAGACCATCGAAGCCACCTACTCCAGCCACCCAGATCTGAAGGACACCCCTCTCGAGGACACTGAGACCGGGTTCATTGATGGGAGCAGTTGTGTCATCAGTGGGAAGAGACATGCTGGGTATGCAGTTACCACAAACAGAGAAGTAATAGAGTCTGGGCCATTACCAACCAACACCTCTGCACARAAAGCTGAAATAATTGCCTTAACCCGAGGTTTAGAACTAGCAAAAGGAAAGATCAATATTTATACAGACTCAAGGTACGCATTTGGGGTGGTTCATGCACACAGGGCCATTTGGAAAGAAAGAGGACTGTTAAACTCACAAGGGAAAAGCATTAAACATGCACAAGAAATAATAAAATTATTGGAGGCAGTTCAACTACCTGAAAAAGTGGCCATCTTGCACATCAAAGCACACCAGAAAGTGAGCTCTGAATTGGAAGAAGGGAATGAGCTGGCAGAAAGAAAGGCAAAAGAAGCAGCTAAAAGTGAGGTAACTATTAAGACAGTAGAAGCAGCCTTAATCCCAGATGGACAAATTTCCATTGAAGGTAAGCCGAAGTATAATAAAAAGGATAAAAAACTTATTGCACAAGAAAATGGAAGTTATAACCAGGAGGGGTGGACTATCACAGATGAAGGGAAAGGAAAACTTGTAATCCCCTCTTATATGTTATGGTCATTAGTGAAAGAGGAACATGAGAAAACACATTGGGGAATAGACGCTTTATAGAACTATTTCAGAGACAGAATTGTAGCCAGAAACTTGCGAGGTACAGTAATTCAAGTAACCCGTCAATGTAGTCTTTGCCTCCAAACTAACCACAAGAATATTCCTAAACCAAAGCTTAGACAAATTGAGAAAGACTATGGGCCTAGGCAGCAATGGCAAATTGATTTCTCAGCACTGCCCAGGAAAGAAGAGTATTGATACTTATTGGTGTTAACAGATACCTTTTCAGGACAGCCAGAAGCTTTCCCTACCAGAACTGCCAAAGCACGAGAAGTAACAAAAGCATTGTTACAAGAAATAATACCGCGTTTTGGGGTCCCAATCACAATGTCCTCAGATAAAGAGCCACACTTTATTTCAAAAATTGTACAGAAAATTAGCTGCCATGCAGGCATAGACTGGGAACTTCACACTCCATATCATCCTCAGTCTAGTGGCCAGGTAGAGAAAGTAAATCATTTGATTAAACAACAAATTATTAGGTTAGGACAAGAAGCAAAATTACCTTGGCCTCAGGCTCTTCCATTAGCATTATTAGGAATTCGGACCAAACCAAAAACAAGAGAAAAATTAAGTCCTTTTGAAATATTGTACGGGAGACCATACGGGACCATTGTACGGGAGTCCAAGAGGGGACAACTCCTACTCAAGTAGGGGAAGAAACCCTACACCGATATATGGTGGCCTTAAACACACAACTTAGAGAAATTGAGAAACATGTGGCTGGGGCTCGAAGCAGGGAATTAGATGGGCCAGTACATGATATACAACATGGAGATTATGTATATGTCAAGTCTTTTGCAGAAAAGACTCTGGAACCGCAGTGGGAAGGACCATTCCAGGTGCTCCTCACCACCTTCACTGCAATCAAGATCAAGGAACAGAGTGCGTGGATTCATCACACCCGAGTAAAAAAGGCTCTTGAAGAATTCTGGAAAGTCACCCCTGGTGACGACAAACTGAAATTAAAACTTACTCGAGAAAGTAAATAGTGTGTGGGTAAAATGTTAGGATAGTTTAACATTTCAAAATGGATAATCAAGTAGGTACAATCAGGGGGGTTATAGTTTTTGTGATTATTGCTATAACCACTGCTGTAAGTAGTACAATACCGCATACATATCATGCGACTGGTGTGTATAAGTGCCAAGGGAAAGCTTATGATCCTTACTCCCGTCAGTCTCTGGGTCAAATGTTAAGAGTTACAAATGCAACTGTTTGGCAAGGAAATAACATTTGGGGATGTGAATATGCATTCGTTCAAGACGGATTCCACGAAGTTCACCAAGAACCCATAAAAGCTATCCAAATTGGCCCAGAATGCTGTGACAAATGCTTAACTAGCTGTTCTGAGTTCAGGCTTAAAATAGAGGGATGTACAGTTAAAGATTTTAATATTGACTTTAACATAACCCAAATTTGTACTCAAACTAAGGTTAAGGCAGTTCCACCAACACCAAGAGAGACCATGGCCGCTCCAATTCAAACCGCCGCTCCAATTCAAACCCTCTCAGAACCCTTAGCTCCCATAATTACCAAAATCGGGCCACATGCTATTAAGAAGACAGGAATTCAGAAATTGTTAGTTAATCCAGAATGGTCTTTAAAGCGAGTAGAAATGGCAATGCATGTAAACGCATCAGCTATTCGACCCGAGTGTACCCCTTTTCTTAAAACTTCCTTTATGGATTGGACCACCTGGTTGCAGAAGCATATGCCCCATATGTCTAGACAAAAGAGAGATCTTACTGGGTTATTGGGAACAAGACTAAGGGTTCTGAATACCATGGATTCAGAAGTACTAATGAATAAATTGACAGCGATTGGGAGTAATATGGTCAAATTACAGCAATCTTTGCAATCCTCTTTATTGGCATTGGGTACTAGCCAAAGGAAATTGTCCAAGATATTACCCGAGTGGGAAAACACAGAAGAACGGGACCATGAGGTAATAATTAACACTCTAAGTACAGCTAGTGAAAACATTTCTTTGGCCCTTGGATGTATACACGCACAGCTGTGGATGCAATCAGTGGCTGCTTTAATCATTAGAGAAGGGGAAGAAGGCATAACCCCTGCTGAAATTTGTAAAATTGTCTGGGACAATGCCTCAGATTTGGAGAGAGAACTCCAACCCTGGTGTATTCTAGTCAATTTTACCTATAATCCCGTGACAAGTATGGCAACAGCCTTCATTTTAACTATACACAAAGCATCAATGAGTTTAATACACCCAATTGTCGCTTTAGGATTAAACCATGRGGAGACCATACTATATCCTTCTGAACACAGAGTGTGGGCACGAAAGGTTGAAGGAAAATGGGAAACTATTAACTTAGAACCCTGCTCTACGAGAGAACAACTAGGGTTCATATGTGAAGGAAATATAGAAGGCAGCAAAGACATCTGTCTGGATACAGAGCAAAGCATTTGTCACTTTGAAATGCATCCCATTAACCAAACAACCCTGCTTGTGTATACAGGACAGGGCTGTGTTTGCCTTAGAACACCATGCCCTACTATAATAGTGGATGAAGTCATTGTGGATGAAACTCAGTTTAAGTTATGCATTTGTAACTTTGTCAAAATCAAAGGATGTGACTTTTCCTATCAGGCACCTGTCATATTGCATCAATGCATAGAAGCAAATTTGATCACAGTGCCAGAAATACTGCCTGTGCCTATAGGAATGGACTTAACCTTAGTCACACAATTGCTGAAACACAATGAACTGAAAGAAATTCTTAAAGAAGTTAAAAATGAGGGAAAGAAAACTTTGACTATGATACATCATGACACAGAGACCATACGGAGAGTTTTTAAAAGGTTAGAAGAGGACCAATCTCATCATTGGTGGGATGTGCTCTTTGGATGGTCCCCAACGGCAGCTGGCGTGCTTAATGCCCTATTTCACCCAATCATTGTTTTACTTAGTTAGTGTAAGCWTGATTTTATCTGTTATAATATTTGTTTGGAGCTGGAGGATGCTGTGACGAGTAGCTACCTTAACTTCAATATCAAGAGCATATGGTACGCTCTTGGGAGACACCTACCGTACAAACCAGACATATGAAGAAGAATATATATATATTAGTAAAAGAATGTACTAATCATGTAGAGAGAGTGGGGGAAATGAGTCAAAATTATAAAGAGTTAAACTTTAGCTAGGAGTCTGAAGCAATTTGTACTGATTAAACCAAACTATAAGTTAGCTAAGTATAGTGCTCTTCACTATTATGTACCTGTCTGAAACTTTGCTTATAGTAAATGAACTGTCATAAGGACAAAAGGAGCTGATAGAATTATAGCTAGCACCTAGATTGCATGATCAGATACAGGCAGGAGGTATGGACCATCTCCAGAAGACTTGCCGAGGCTTGTCCACAATAGAAGGTAGAAAGTTCATGGTGATGAAGAGATCCCTGACTTCATCTTTCAGGACCACTGACTCAAATCAAGACCACCGACCCAAATCGAAAAAGGAATTGCACATGCGCAAAGGACTAATAACCTCATTTTAATAAGAAGTGGGGAATGGGAGGTGCTAGAGATATGTATATTAATATATACATATTAATATATGTATATATTAATATATATCAATATATTAATATTAATATATTAATGTATATTAATCAGTAGATTAATATGTAATACTTTGTGAAATAAATAGAGGGCAAATAACCGTGTACGGTGCTGGCACGTCTCTAGGAGGCGACTCCTGTGCCACCCACCGGCATAATAAACATACCACTTTCTAACTTTAATTAGTTAGAGAGTTTTTGTCTGTAAATATCGTGATTTTAAACAATCATCACCTGTCTGCCTGGCAGAGTCCATAGAACTTTTTGTGTGGAAGCAGTTGCTGGATGTTTTAAGCTTTTGGGGATCTGTGAGAATGAGAAACTCCACTGGTACCTAGAGCTTGAGGGAAGGCGCATGTTTCCAGGCTGTGTGAAGCAGTTCAGTGGGTGCCAGGCAGGGCTTGAGAATAGAAGATCATTCTCAGCTGACACCATTGCCAGTCCTAGAAGAGACTGGTCCTATGTGCTTTCCTTCACAGCTCTACCTACTATGGCCTTCCRGCACTCTGGCAGCCTGAATCTAAACCACGGCTCACATAGAGAAATGTGCCAGGAGAGAGAGAGAGAGGGAGAGTTCGCTGACCTTGCTCTCTTCCTGACATTTAAAAACTTCCATTGGCACCACAAAGAGGTGCCACTCACTGTCCTCTTAACAACCTGGAAACCGCACATGCAGCGTGATGGTCTACACTTTAAAGCACCTCGGTCTTTAACCTCAGTCTTGCAGAGGTCCAGCTCGTGGTGCTTTGCTGGAAAGTCTGGAGACAAGAGGACTAGCACGGTGACCGCTTGTGTGCTGGCACGTTTCTCTGAACGAGAGCCAGATGGCCACTTCAGACTGTGCGAGACTGAAAGGGTATTAGGTCTCATACATAGCCGAGGGGAAAAGTGAAGTGCAGAACTCACCTGGGGTGAGTGCAGAATACAGGCTACGAAGGGCAAGGTGCGTGCTGTCGGTGGGCTTCTGTTCTTAGCCCTGTTGCATGGGAGCAGCTGCCAGAGGTTTTAAGGTTTGGAACTGGGCTCTGCGAGAGTGAAACAAGATGATGGTCCATACAGCTTGGAGACTGAAAGGCTGCCGCACGAAGGGGTAACAGAGGAATTTCGTCTGTCCGGGAGCCTTTCTCTGTGACACAGGGACGCTGTAACCGCTGCTGGACTGAAAGTGCAGGGACAGTACAGGGAGCTGACAGTCAATGAACATGCAGAGCACCATGGGGTGACTGCAGGTCACAGGCTGCAAGAGGAGTGTGACTGCCACCTGAACACAGTCCAAACGCAAGATATCGGTTGTAAGAGGGAAGGCCAGCAAAAGCTTTCTGTGGTGGATCATTTTCCCAGCAGAGCTGTACACTGGAAACAGTTTGGTTTCGCTTCAGACTCCGCATGCTTGATCGTGGTGTGATGGCTGAGAGGAAGCATAGCAGCAGCTTGGTGTGGTTTATAGGCTGCAAGGTGAATGCGCCAGCCAGAAAGGGGATTTTGTTCTTAGACCATTGGCATGGGAGCAGGAGCTGGGTGTGTTTTCATGTTAGAAGCTAGGCTTTGCGAGTGTGAAGAATTGGGACAGTCCATATAGCTGAGAAGGAAGGGGCATAGCCCCGGTGTGTGGTGTATTGCATTGCTACCATGAGAAAGAAGGATCCAGCAAGTGCTTCTGTCCTGGTGGTTGTTGTGTTCAGAGTTATGGGAACACGTTGGTCTCTGCCTAACTGAAAATTCGTGACGGGTGCTTCCTTTGCATTCCTGTGATCCTTTATGTAGTCACAAACAGTTAGAATTGGCTGAAATGCAATTTAAAAAATTAAATTTATTTTGAGAAATTTAGAAGTGAAAGGAAACCCTGCTCCCATCAGGAACCTAACAGCCAGGAAAGTGTTCTGCTGAGTCTAGTGAGAGACAGGAACGTTGCTTCTCACACAGGCACAGGACATGCTGACAGGCAGCAAAAGGATTCTACCCGGGCATGGTGTTATGCAGATGTCTTCAGCTCTCTCCTGTGAACTACAAATCACATTCTAGAAAGTGTATTGCTGCAGTAGGGCAGCAGAAATTTTCACACTTTTAATTGAAAATATATTATAGGGGTTTTTTTTATATAGGTTTATATACCGCAAGAGTACTCCTGGATGTAGTTTTGAAATGGTTCTCAAATACTAAGTTGTGTGTTAATTCTTAATTACAACAACTCACAAATTGTTATAATACTCTTTATCAGTCAAGCTATCTCAGTCTCTTTTACTGCTTCTCTGGATTAATATGAAGTCACGTGAGTCATCTTTTGTCAGTAATCCCTCACAGGTCTTTATATTTGTCTTATTTATTATTATATCTCATGTCTATAAGGTACTAATGTTCTAAGGAGTAGCTGCGTTGCTCAATGAAACAAGCAAAAGTAATAAGGAATTTAAGCGCAAAATTTGTAAACCTTCAACATGCAAAAAGCTCATGCCATATCTCATTAAAATATAGCACTAATACCTATGAATAACAAATAGTTGTGTCAGTTCTACAGAAAGAATGCTGGTAACTTTTTTAATCTCATAGACACAATCTCACTTTTAATTAAAATTTATTTGTGTGGTTATTCATTTACAGACTATCTCATGAACTGTCAAAATACTTTATACCTGTTCATTAGGAATCCAGGATTAAATTCCATTCAGTCTCAGTTCTGGGTGACTATGGGTACTGCAGATCTCAATTTATTCTCTGTAAAATAGAAAAATACTCTTTTTTGAAGCAACTAAAYGTAAAATTCAGTGTATAAAAGTAATTCAATGTAACAAAATGTTCACATTTTCATCTTAACTCTAGAAACAGCATTTTCTGCTGAAAACCAGCTTTTGCTTCAGTGGCAATCATTCTTGTATTCTTACTGACTTGTTCTGCTGGAACAGGGAGTGGGGTCAGGGTGCATAGAGGAAGGGAAAGGCCAGGTGGGGGTAGCAGGAGGGTGGACAGGAGGGGTAGAGGTGGAATAGAGGGTTTGGGTAGCACAATAGGGACAGGGGAGGAAGAAGGGGTAGGGGRATCAGGTCATGTGGGGAGAGAAGGCTTCTGCTTTTAATTAAAAACACATTGGGGACAATAAATCCATGTAGGAATGTCTCATTTCCTCTCCTGGATGTGCTTTTGTGTGATCAGCTCTGATTCCAACTGCTCCCAGGAGATTTTCATCTTGTGGGATTAAAGAGTTTCCAGGGTCTGAGCACATCAGAAAATAATGGGAAAACTACCTGGATCAGGCAGTGGAGCCTCTCTGGGGCATCCCAAAGGTCTGGCAGCACCCAGCATTCCTGGCTGGAATTTGGGGGGTCCCAGCACAGTCCCTCCATAATGTCCCTGTAAAGCTGACAGTGCCCAGCATCCCTACACAGGGTTTGGGGGACCCAGCACAGCCCCCCTAGCACATTCTACTGCTTCCCCAAGTCCCCTTTAACCAGGATCATTTTTGGGGGTGGAGACAACCAAACCCAGCAGAATTGGCTTTAAACACTGTACTTGTTTGAAAACAAACCAGTGGGAGACTCCAAGTCAGAACTACAATTTAATAGGAAAATTAAAAATAAAGGCAGAAAACACTGGCTTAAACTGACAGAGTCAGGATACAACCTGACACCCTGCTGGTCCGGGTGGTGCCAGCAGTCGGATTAAATGGTGGCTGCAGTCCTCCTGAAGTGGTGGATGTGGTTCTGTTGAAGTGGTGATCCTGTAGAAGGGTCTAGTCTACTTCTGAAGGTCCAGTGGTGTTCATGTAGCTCTCGTCCTCTGGGAATCCAGTAGGAAAGACTGGCTGTGGTGTTCCAAACCTCAGATTATATCCAGGTAGGAATGCTTGGTTCCTCCCCCTAGGCAGAGCATCTCACRATGGGATGATGTAATTTATGAGTCATGCAGTAAGGCCTTGATGGCCCATTAGCAGAAGGTATCTCCTGGAGGGAGTTATCAGGGATGAGTCATGAAGGAGATAAGGAACACTGCCCCACCCGCTTTAACAGTTTATGAAGATGGTGACAGAATACATACTTTTGGTTACACCTTACATTGTAACCTGAAACAAACACTTCAGGGAAATCTCCCCTCTCCCCTCCTCACTGAATTCCCACTGCCAAAACCCAGCCTGAGGCCCAGCTCCCCTTCCCCTGGCCCAATCTCTCCAAGAAACTGGACTTGAATTTTCCAATCCAGCAGGGTAGCAATGCTGTTCTCCTTACTGTATATCTTAATTACRGTAATTGCTTTAGAAATAATTAAAAGTAATTAAAAGAATGAAGAGACAATAAAGAGCTGCCAACTTGAACCAAGGGATACAATTTGCTTCAAGTGACCAACTTTAAAATGTACCAACTAAAACCACAATGATACCGCATTATCCTTTTAAATCAAGTTAGAGATAAATATTGAAGAATACAAAAGAATCTTTTGAACCCCAAAAACTCTTTTAAGATATATACAGGGCAGGGCTGTACTGCACCCCCAAACCAAGGAGAATCGGGAGTAAAGACAAACCCAGACTGAGATTCCTGGGAGATTGGTGCAGCTTTAGCCAGCCAAAACAATCCTTGGTCTGAACATACACCTGTGAATCCCAGGAACCTGTGACATCATCAATACCCTCATGGTCCTTTTTATTAAAAGTAGATTTCCATGGAGAATTAATGAAATACAGAAAATTAAACTGAAATGTAAAGGAACAGTTTCCCCAACACAGCAGGTTGCAGCATCCGAAAGAAAATGAATAGAAAGATTGTGGATTGAGGTCATCACCAATCCCAAATCCCTCATGTGAAATACCATTCTGCTTTATTTTATAAATCACTACTTCTCTTAGTGGACAAACCTTTCAATTTTACTTCAAATTCACCAAGTTCCAAACTGCAGCCACCAAGATTTTACTACACCATGTCCACGGTGGGATCCAGGAAAACACAAAGGGTATGGTCCTCTGGGAATGTGTCTTGGTTTTGGAGACAAAAGTTTAGAAGGAAGCGCTCCGGAATGAGCGCCTCCTGACAAGGGAAAAGGGCCTCCCCTTTTCCTCTGCCAATGGGACAAATTGGTAACAACAAGTGAAAGTGAGAAAAAAACCCAAACTGTTTATTAACACAAAACAAACCAGGGTAGAACAGAAAAAAACAAAGCTCAAAATACAACAAATGCTTGGAGAGGTTAACAGACACACGGGCTCGGACCAGCCAGGGCCACCCCACAGGCTCCCCAGACCGGAGGGAAGGGAGGCAGTGAGGCAAGGGGGAGGGAAGGGAAAAAGAACAAAAAAAACCCCAACACAATGTTTTTCCAGCTAGCCGGAACAAAAAAAACCAAAGAGCAGCACAGCACTCCCGGCACACTCCCTCCCGAGCCCTGCCAAGCCCTAGAGCCCCTGAACCGACCCGCACCCGAGTCCCGTGGCTCCGGCCCTGCCCCCTGGGTCCATCTTAAAGACACAACATCCTTGGACATTAAGCAGATGGTTAAGGAATAAAGCGGCCTCACAACATCACCCCAGGGCGCAATATTCCTGAGGAAGCACACTGACCTAAACTGTTACTACTGCCCAAAGAGAGATCTCTTCCAAATGCCTCTGGCTGTACTCGGTGTGTCCTGATGGTTCCCATGTTGACACACCACATCTTCCTCTGCCCACTGCCTTGGGAAGTATCCCTAAGGTGCCACCAAGAAAGGAGCCTCTTACAGACACAGAGTCTTGGGATTCAGGGGAAAAAAAAGGAGTTTTCAGTCTTTAGGATCTCCCACTCTGTTGGCACTGATAGCAAACACGGCTTCAGGCTCAGCAATACATAGTGAGTCAGAGATTTTACAGATCCTGTCTCACCTCGGCCTTTCCACAGAGACAGTCTGACGGGGGAGGAAAGAAAATGGGTCAGGATGGACAGCCTACTTCCAGAAAATCATCCTAATCCACAAACCATTAAGTAGAGCTGTAAGAACTGCCTGAGATGTTAATTTCCCTGCAGACTGAGAGCCCAGAGCGGCACTAAGGTGAAGTGCCATGAACAGACTATGGAAATCCCAGAAGTAAAAGCTACTCGGCCAGTTCCATAAAACTGGGATATGACCATCTCTTGTCTCACCTGGTGTAGGAAGCATGAGTGATGCTATTCCTTCCAATGGGTTTTTTGGGATCTGCAGCAAATGTGGCAGCTCCATCTACCTGTGCCACCACCTGGTTTGTGGTAATGATGGCCATGCCAAACTGCAGGAGAAACAACCAAAACCCAGATATTTTTCACAATCAGAACAGAAAAGCAGGGAAAAAGGACACAGGGGCACTCCTGGTGTCCATTATTGTGGGAGCAAGCCTCTCCAAACCAACGGGAGCAGAGACTGAGCGACAAAGCCCTTGGGACCAAATCGCTCGGGTTTGTAAGAAAAACAGTGAGTTTTACCTTGGCAATAAAGCCCAGTCGATGTTCACCTCATCAGCCAGGTGCAGCACCATCCACAGGAAACTGACCAGGTGCACCTGCCTGGTGGAGAGTTCCCCCCCTTTCCTAGGAATCCATGCAGTACAGGGCCATGGCACTAGCCACGATTAGCAGTGTGTACCTGGTAAAAGGCAGGCAGGGCTGTAAATCTTGGTTCCAATCCCAAGCTGCCTCCRCAGTTCTCCTGGGAGCTTGTTTCAGCACTGTTTCTACAGTTATAAACTGAGCTTCAAAGTTGCTCCTCAGACTGGCACTGAGGAACCAGTAATTCCCTGTGTTTGTACAGCCACATCAGCTGCAGCCAGTCACTGGCACCCAGAATTCCAGTAGGAAGACGTGCTGCTGACACCTGACTGTCCATGGAGCAAGCTGCTTCCCTGGAGAAGCCAAAGGCTAATCCTATGTGGGAACAAAGTCCATTAAATCAGTGTAATTACTGTGACTCAGCCATCATGGCCGAGGCCTGATCCAGCAGCTGGGTCTGGTGATCAGTGTTAAAAGTCCTGGCAGAGGCCACATTGTCCAGGACATCACTGCCAGACAGGGCATACCTGCAAAATGAGGGAAAATAAAGGGATGAACCTTGAGTGACAACTTCATCCACATGAGCTAGCCAGGAGCTTTGCCAAAAGACTGGAATAAAAACTCACATCCCTGGGAGAGATAAAAACAGATGGAAAAAATGCAACATGTGGTGATGAAGAGAGAATGGAATGACTGGAACCATTTTAAATGGATGAGAAGAAACAGCCTCACGTGACACCAGGGGAGGTTTAGATTGGATATTGAGAAGTGTCTCTGGAAAGGCTGTCCATCCCTGGCATAGCTGCCCAGGGCAGTGGGGGAGGCCCCATCCCTGGAGGGATTTAAAGCAGTGTGGATGTGGCACTTGGGGACACGGGACAGTGGCGGCCTTGGCAGCACTGGGGGAATAACTGGGCACCGTGATCTCAGACGGCTTCTCCAACCTGAACAATTCCATGATTCCAAGGACACTCTGTATGTGGCCAGCACAGACACACCTGTGCCTGCTGCAAACATCATTTCACTTCCTCTCCTTTGCTTGCTTTCTAAATATTCCCTGGTGACAGAGAAAATGGGAGCACTCCTTGCTGCAGGAGAAGCCAGCAGGATTAGATGAAATTCCCTTCAGAAAGAGCTAATACGATCCAGCCAGTACTGTCCCCAGCTGCTTGGGAACCTCCTATTCCCTTCCAGTAGCAAAAGAGAGGGAAATCACCTTGTGCTGAGGGACAATGACATGAGAGCTACGGGGACAGAGCGGCAGAAATGGGAGAAAAAGATCAACACCAGTGGTTTCCAAAGGAAACACCTGCCAAATAAACCCCCAGTAACTGCTGAAAACATCTTCCAACTGAGTAGTGAGTCAATATATTCCTGTCTTCCACTCACAGACCTTTCAGCCACAGCCAGGAGCTGCTCTAGATGGAAGGTCCCCTCCAAGTGCATGGATGTGGCTTTTCCCTCGCCACCCCCGCGGTCCATGGGGAGCTAAAGGAGAAGGAAAGGCATGAAAAGGGAATAAAGTATCCATAAATACAGCAGATATTGCTACATGCCCTTACCAAGGTCATACAATAAATATCCCAAGTTATTGTGATTAAAGTCCCATTTAGCGGGCAAAAGCAAGAGGAAAGATTCCTGGTTCCCATCTCTGACACCTTCTTTGTAGTACCTATCACCCCGGAGTGCCAAGACAAGGGGAAATGGCTTCCCACTGACAGAGGGCAGGGATAGATGGGGTATTGGGAAGAAATTATTCCCTATGAAGGTGCTGAGGCCCTGGCAGAAGTTGCCCAGAGAAGCTGTGGCTGCCCCATCCCTGGCAGACCTCAAGGCCAGGTTGGATGAGGCTTGGAGCAACCAGGTCTAGTGGAAGGTGCACCTGCCCATGGAACTGGATGGTCCCTTCTAACCCAAACTATTCCAGGATTCCATGATTCCACCAAGAGCACAGGTGCTCAACTTTGAGCTGGGAAGTTTAGGGAGTCAACAAAATGATCAAATTAAGTCCAAGCCTCTACTATTTTATGGAATAGCAACCTCTAGAGAGTAAACACTTTGAAAGTCAAGGAAAGTGCCCAAATTAGCAAATATCCCAAGGCTGTGGTGTCTGAATACTTGATTGTAACGAAGTGAACTACCCACCTGACAGGTGACTGCTATGCTGTGACACAGCTGAGTCTTCCCAGTATGGAATTCCCTAAATAACTCTGTTAGGGACCCCGTTTCTGTTTTTCCTGAAAAGAAAATAACAATAATGACGAATAATAAAAATTAAAAGGTCACATGCTAAAGATACAGATATAGATAGATAGATAGATAGATAGATAGATAGATACATATATGTCTATATATACACCACATATAAAATATTACATTTATAGTTTAACACTTAATTCGGCTGAAAGTTTCAAAACTGACTGGGAAAAACTTTCTGTTTTTCCTGAAGAGAAAATAACAATAATGAGGAATAATAAAAATTAAAAGGTCACATGCTAAAGATATAGATATATGTAGATAGATACATCGATACATCAATACATATATATATATATATATACACACCACATATAAAATAGTACATTTATAATTTAACACTTAATTTGGCTGAAAGTTTCAAAACTGACTGGGAAAAGTGGTTGTCATCCTGAGGGTTGTTCATGCTGTGGATAAGAAGTTCAGGTATGTTTTTGAAGATGCTGAAGAGCTGAAATTACTTATTTTAATTTTTGGATTACCACAGCAATGGGGAGATGGTGATACCTGGTTTTGTTTTCCCTAAATACGTCAGGGACTTAAATACACCAGAAACATCCAAAAATGGACAGGTCTTGGTCTTGCATCATGACTAAAAGGGTTAAAACTATTTCTGCAGCTTTTAAAATAAAAGCAGTTATTCAAGAGCAGTCCTAGAGGTCTTTCATCCAACCACAACTTGTCTTATGTTGTTCCATGCAAGGTTCATGTTAATGGGAAAACCCCACCCAAAAAACTGAGGTTCAGAAGGAAGGAGAAATAATAAAATGCTGACCTTCAAGCAGTTTATCCAGCTCCTTGGAGCCAGTGGTGATCTGGATGATCTCTGACCATTGCTGGTGGAATTCTGTGGCTGTGGTGAAACCCGTGGGAATTAGTTTGGCTGCCTCTGCCTAAGGGAAAACCAAACCGAGCAGTGCCAGGAGAGTTCATGCCATTCATTAACCCCCCAGTAATTATTATTTCCTACCTTGTGGAGACGCACCTGTATCATTCCATGCAGATTTTACTTTATAGACCTTCCTTGAGTTGGTACCTCTGAACATAACTGAAATTCTGCTCTGAGAAAAAGCTCCAATATCCCTTTTGTGTGTTTTATGGTAATATTCTCCCCTTGAACTCATCTCTTCTCTTCCCTGAGCTTCAGGGACTTGCTGGTCCTGGAGTTTCATCAGGAGAAGCACTGAGTGGGTGGGATACCCAGCCTGAGTAACTGTGGAAATGCATATCCAACCCTGCAGCAGACAGGTTGGAATGTTGTCTGAGTACCAAACACCACGGCTCCAAGCACCAGCAGTCTGGAGATGCTCTGAATTGCACTTCACAGCCTCAGTCAATCCCACATGGGAAAGCCAAGTGGTTTTTCCTCCTCTGAGAGAGGAAAAYACACAACAGCAAGGGCTGTCCCAGCTCACCTGGCACTCATGAGCAGCTGTATCACTGAACAGGATCTTCCATTGTATCTCTCAGCGCTACTGGAAAAGACTGCAAGCCTTGTGGGTCTGAGGTTTAAAAGCTACTTTTGGGTCAGCAAAAAGGTCTCTGGCTGGGACAATTCACTGAATTCACTGATAGATCCTGAAATCTGTTTCAAAGTGCATAAAAACCCAAAGGAAAAAGTGCTGAGCACAAGGGAGTTCAAGGTGCTTTGGGCACAGGTTCCCTGAACCACATGAAAATGGCCCCAAGCCTGGCTTTGGGCTGTCCCCCCTGCATGTTGCATTCTCAGAGCAGCCATTCTGCCTGGGAAGGCCAGGGAGAAAGGAATGGGTGTTGGAGGCCCCCCAGCCCCACTTCCAGTGAGCAATGACACTGTTGGTGCCTGCAGCCCTCACCCCATTTCATGTCACTCAGTGGATGGTTCCCGATGTGGCACCTGGGGACACGAGTTGGGGGTGCCCCTGGCAATGCTGGGGCAGCAGTTGGACCCGATGGTCTCACAGCTTCTCCAAGCTCAGGGATTCCATGGGACGCCCAGGGACTGTCCCAGATGCACAGGCAGGCACAGGAAGCTCTTGCACACAGAATAAATTGCCATGAGCCAGAGCACTCCAGGGCATCCTTGAGAGAGTGCAGAGAGCGGGAAAAGACACAGTTACAGCACTGATCCTGCTCCACGCTTTGCCTGGGGAGCACGAACACCATTTCATCCTGATCCTGAGAGCTCCAAGGAAAAGAATTATTGAGGTGGCACTGAAGATGCCACTTTCCTGGTACTCCTGGCCCAGAACCTCGGCCCAGCAGGTTTCTGTGGGAAACTTTATTATTTGCATAGTTCAGAAGCTGCACATCCCTAAAGCATTCCCTTGGGAACATGAAGCTTCCCACAGGCATTTTTTACTTCAATGTGTACTTTCAGCACATTGAGACAGTTTAAATCAGAATGAGGTCACTTGGTAACAGCACAGATCAGGAACATCAGGAGACTCATCAGACAACATTCACTCTCCATGGGCTCTCCATTCCCATCGCTCCAGCTGCAGCATCCTCATTTCTCACAGTTCTGTTTCAAGGAGTCCTCTTAGGAAATGGATCTCACTGCTCGCTGCTCAATTCCCTTGAGCAAATCCTCAAGGGAATTTTAACTCCCTGCAAACAGCAGGAATGACCAAGAACAGCTGCTGTCATAGGAAAAGCAGAGGATTGTGATGATCAGACACRTTTCCCTGTGAAGGCTTCAGTCCCCACCTCCATCCCTGAGCAGCTCAGCCTCAGTCCCACCCACCCACCCCAAAATGGCTCCATGGGGTTTAACTCCAGCTCTTTGGATCTGCCCATCCCCACCGCTCTGGCAGGCAGCACTGACAGCACAGCAGGGTAACACCTGAACAGGCACAGGCAGGGGCACACCAAGGCCACCAGGTCCTGCAGCACAGCTTCTTGTGCTTCAGGGCCTCCATTTTTTAGTACAGATTCACTGGAATTTAAACTCGTAAAAAGCATCTGGCAAGACTTAAAATTAACCCAGAAGTTCTAGTGCATCACTGCATCACTGGGATTCCAGCTACTGAATGAGCTATGAGAAGCAGTGAAGAAACTGGGACCTCACAGGTATTATGAATAGGAGGGGCTGCAAAGGTTAGCTTTCATATGGTTGAAAGTGGGTCAGTTGTTAATGGATTATTATACTATTGATCAATGTCAATGAAGTTGTAAATCAGTTTAAATAGTTATTAGGTGTAATGAGTTGGGGTGGGAATTTTCTAGAATATGGGTGTAAACCTCGTTTTCATAAAGGGATAGGTCCAGGAATGCCATTGGGCAATTGATGATCCAGTAAGAAGACCCCCGGATGACATCGAGCCAACCAGTGAGCCAATGAGAAGGCCCTAGAAACCAGCGAGCCAATCACAATACCTCCAAAAGGCAGGGCCAGGGGAGGGGATTCTCCAGACTTTGAGGTATAAAATGTAACCTCCCCAGTTGCGGGTTGTGCCTCTGACCGAACTGATCTCTGGTCAAGCACCCAGCGSTGTTACCCTTTACTTTGTGTTTGGGACGGACCGCCCATTTGAGGTCTCTAATTGTCGTTCTTTTGTTCAATAAATTTTCAAAAAGTTTCATCTGTGAGCAGCATTTCTCACACAGGTAAATCAGGGGCAGCTGTTCAGACAAGAGCAGCTGCAATAAAAGTACTGAGCCAGGACCTCACCAAAACTACATTAAAAGAAATGCCAACACCTTGAGAATCACTTCCTAATTCCTAAAACAAAACCAAAAGGGATTTTTAGATGCTTGGGAAAAGTCCATCCCATTTTAACCAGTTTCTGGGGCTTGTTTCCAGCCTGCTGGTGTTCATTTCCCAGCTCACATGTGGCTGCCAGCATTAGAGCTGGTTCCAGACATATATACATGTGACTGCTGCAAGTTGTCATTTCAGCAGTTCCCAGGGAACACCACCCACACCTCCCACCTTGCTCAGCCCAGAGTCCATCCAGCACTCACAGAGAGCTGCTGGGAGGCAAAATTCTCCCTGCTGCCCCTGCCTGGGAAACCCTGCTTGCAGCTCCTGCCCCCCCACCTCTCACCTCCTGGAAAAGATGAGCAACCTCCTGGGTGCTCCCGGCTCTGTGCAGCCTCCCGCCCTTCAGGCAGGAGGATAGCACAGGCAGCTCTGGTGACTGTTATTTCCTCGACCATTTTGTGTTTTCCTGCATTTCCCCAGGCCGGGGGTGGGGAAGCACAGGAGCAGCAGGGGCGCAGGGAGGCGACGGGGCGGGGAGGAGGGAGACAAGGAGCCCAGTCCAGCACCACGTGGCATAGGGGGCTTCTCGTCAGGGGTGGTGTGGCATGACCGAGACAAAGCTGGCCGGACTGCTGCCTGCCGCTGCCTGCACGCATCCCGCCCATCCCAAACACTGCTGACCCCACCAACCATGCCCCCACACCAGGAAACGCCGCCGAAAATCCCACTGAAAGCTCGGGGTCAGAGTGAGAGTCAGAACCAGGATCAAGCAGCCGAATAAATGCCTTTCTGAGGAGCGGGGTTCTTTTGTGGTGCCATTTTCCCTCCCTACCTAAATCACATGCGCATGATGCCACCATCTTTGTAAAAACGAAAAAGCCACGTCCCGCATCCCCTGCCATCTTCGTTGTGGCATACGTAACTTCTGGAAAACTCGCCATCTTGAGTACTGGAAAAGTAACTTCCGCATATGTTGCCATATTTGTGTGGCATCACATGATTTCCGGCAAAAACCACCATCTTGAGGATTGAAAAAACTTTCTGTAAAGCGGCCATCTCTGGTGTGGCATCATGAGACTTCCGCCCTTTTTTGCCATCTTGGATTCTGGCAGAAACCACTTCCGCCTAAGCCACCATCTCTCGAATGGTGCTATTAAAGACACCCCCTCCTCAGAAGGGCGTCTATTCAACTGCTTGAACCAAAGTCCGACTCCGAAAATAACCATGCCTTTGCGCCCATCCATGTCTCCAAACTGTAATGTGCCCCTTGAAATCGTGCTGAATTCAGGGTTACGGTTGCAGTTATGGTTATGGTTACGGTTAAATTAGGGTTAGGGTTGGGTTAGGGTTAGGGTTATGGGTTAGGGTTAGGGTTTGTTGGCTGTTAGTTAGTTTGTTAGTTAGTTGTCAGATAAATGAAAAGCAGGACTTTGGTTAAACTCTACAATCCTGTTTCTGAAGAGAATTTTCTCAGAACACTAATTTATCTCTTGAAGTTGTATTGTCATGCCTGTGAAACAGGTGCCTGAATTATTAATATTTTACATTGAAGGTTCATGCCCATATTCTGGAAACAATATGACGACAACACAAGCCCCGGAATTGTCATGTCAGACTTAAGTTTGGGGGTTTTTTTCCCCTTTATGCGTGTCGCAAATTCCATTCACCCTACTTTTGCAGCCTCCGAGGGGGTTCTTTGTACAAATGTGGGCTCCTGCAAGCAGCAACATGTGTCCTGTGTTGTTGCTGTGACCCAGCCCATTGTCAGGCCTGAAGGCATCCAATGGGCTGACTTCCCCGCTCCGGACAGGGGTTCTGAGGGCGGCTCCGAGGCCTGAGGGTTCCTCCCCCTGGGTGTCACCCTTAGAGGCATCTCCTCCCACTGTTCTAGCAAGTTCTTTGTTCCTCAGTTCTCAATTGGTTAAGTTCCTTTTGCATATTTATGTATTTCATTGCTTAGTTGATTATGTTCTAGAAAGTTCATCTCTGTTGTAAACCCCATTGGTTTGTCTGTATAAGTTCCTCCCCTTGTTATTCCCCATTGGTTCACTGTCATTCCCCATCAATTCCCTATTGGTTCTTCCCTTGGATCCACCCCCTGAGTCTCCCCAGTTTAAAATTTGCCCGCCAGTCTGGTTCGGGGCTTCTTCTTGTTGCATCTCCCCCGCGGGAATAAAGCGGACACTGTTGCAACGAAGGGTCCTTCTCTCCTCCTTTGCCTCCGCCTGTTGCTAGGCAACACCCAGACTGCAGCCGGTCCTTAGAGAGCTAAAGGCAGAAAGCTCCTCACAGAGCAGATTCCAGCTAACCTCGCACAAAGTGGTTTTTCCCTGACTGGAATACCATCGCGAGTCGCGGGCCAGGCCACCGGGCAGCCAGCGGTCAGCGCGACACTGTGTGACTGTGCCTTGGGCAGAGACCTACTGATAATTGAGAGTTTATTCCATATGTARTATTTATAAAGCAGGGTAAATAATTTGCATGGCTGGAGCATGCCAGGCACATGCTTAAATAAGYTACACTAATGCTAGTTATAGCAAAAGCAGAATTGCCATTACAGTGAGTGGTTAGGAAAATCATACAGGATGTAGCTTAGTTATTTGATTTCTCTTGTCCACATCAGGCAGGAGACCTGAATTTTAACCCTTTGTCTTTCCTTTTCAAGTTGACTGCCCTTAGTGTTGGGCCAATTTTGTTTGGATGGCCAAATCCCTTTTCATCTCTTACTCTTCTTCATTTTTCCTACCTTGATTAATTTTTGGTTAAAAAAAGCTTAGTAACCCTACATTTTGCCTGATGCACGAAGGAGGAAAGTAGCTTTGAGATTTTGGAAGCAGGAAGACAATTTCTTGCCCTTTGATGTTATGATAAAGTGTAGAGCGAAAATAAAATCTGTTAGGAAAATTCAGTTCTATTAATTTAAACGACTGCATTGCTCAACCAACACATATTAAAGGGCCAGATTTAAACTTTTGAAGCCATTTTAAATAAACAGTTGAAAATATAATCATATAATTTTATTATATTGAAAGACTAGATGGATTTGAGGGATCAGGAAGATGAGAATATGAGTCACTATATATTATATATTGCAGTAGAAGTATGGTTTTCATTTCACTCACAGCTTTACATCTATTCCATCTGGAGGTGCTTTCGTTTGGTGAGAGTGGAACGTGTTGAAATTCTGAAAAGCCATGACTGAAAAGTCATTCAGTCCTTTTACGGACTAATCAGATTTATTGATGTATTCAGCAACCTGATCCTGTGGTCTGGAGTCCAGACCAATAGGACCAGGCTGTTTTCACTCAACCAAATAAATGGTCAAGTTTCTGCTGATGGCAGTAGGAAGACAACCAGATCCAAAAATTGGATTAATTTTTTCTGTATAAATGTGGAAAATGGATTTGATTTTTTTGTCTATGGAAAAAGGCAGGGATTAAACAATTCCTTAAACGGTCAATAATGTTTGAGCACCCATCTGACCTACACAATATTATTTCCAAACTTTCTGGTACATGCTCATCTAAGACCCCATGTTTGTTTGCTTGGGGTTTTTATGTGTTTGACACTTTTAAAAAGTTCTTTGTCAGGTTTCAGTATGGAAATCTTAGAAAAATTATTAGACCATTTCAGCTCAGTATAAATATGTAAATAGAACTGCTAGCTAAAAAAAGAAAGGGTTGGTCTACACTTATGTGAGTGAAGGGAAAAAACATGATGCTTAGTCCTCTCCTTTGTTTGTATTTGATCTTGGATGTTATTATTTGTTGAAATCTTTGCTTAAATGTGATGTTTTAATTTTCTCTTAACTCCTGTTTTTACTTGTAGTAAAATGTGTTTTAGCTTGACTTTATAAAACTGAGTAGCATACTTCTGCTATAGAAGTAAGCAAGCATCTGTGGACKGCAAATACTGATTTTGTTAGCAAGTGGAGCACTTAATGTTTCTTTGAGCTTCTCTCTTTACTTCTATTTCAATATGATAAAACTAAAATATATGCTTCAAGGTTTCCATTTGTGGAGGTACTTTTGGTTAATATACCTGAAGACCCAGTTTGTGATATTCACCCTATCTTGTGTGACCTCTGTAGAAGCAGCTGCTTCTGGTAGACCTTAATAAGCACCTTTTTCCCATGAGAAAGTGCATACCAAAGATCATCTGCAGCCATAAATACCTATGTGAGAATATTTCAATTAAGTGTCCTGGAACACTTTGCCACTAAGGCTGTGTGGATGTGTGAGAGTGTCCAAGATAAAAGCGCAAGAAACATCTGCTCTGCCATTTATTTGCATGATTGGTTAGTCTCCTAATCACTGGCTGCATAGTTTGATCCTAAAGTTGTACACCAAAAAAACATATAAATACTGGTGTATGCTTAATAAAGCAATTCTGTTGACTTAGAGCAGGGTCCATGTTTTTTCCAATCGCTACAACCTCAAGGGGCAGCTGCAGAAAATGGGAGTGTGCTTGAAGGTCTCTGGTACATGTGTCAGCCTATGAAGGTCCTTCAGATACTCCAGTGTCTGAAACAGTGCTTGGAACATGKACTTTGTAACATCAATAATTTCCTGAGTTTCATGAGAAAAGAACAAGTTTGTAAACAGCCAAATGCCTTTTAGGAACTCTGACATTTTTGTAAGTAGTGTTGCAATTAATTGTTTTTCGTAGTGGACAACAGGGATCATATTAAGTTCTGACTTAAGACATTCCAAATAAATGCAGGTTCAAGGATAGTATGTGTCTGTTCCAACATTTTGAAGAACCTTCAGCATTACTGCATCTAGTTTTGTTCTTCTGGGGATTAAAAAAAAAATTACTCACTTCAAGATTTTTGTTTGCCTTTCTGTATGGAAGTGCCTCTGGCTTCCTTTTGAACATGTGAAAATAGTGGTTCTGTCAGTGTTGTGACTCCTAGCATTACATTCCATTTCCTTGTACACAGAATCATGATTATCTGTGCCAGTGTTTCTGGCTTTATCTTGCATTCCGGGAACTTGCAGTGTTCAACGTTTCCAGTATTTCATTGTTACATGACATCTTGAGATGTATATGTTGCAATACATAGAAACCATTTTATAAACTATTTATCACCTGCCTTAAAAAATGAAGGTGTTAGGAAAAACTTTCTCTTGGCTTGTTCCTCTCTTCATATTGGTGATAAATTTCAACAATGTAGATAGATTTAATCCTGAAGGTTCTTTATGTTTTCTTTTGGTTTTTGGTGGGGTTTTTCCCTCCTTCTGTCCTTATAGTGTTTAAAACAATTCTCCAAAATTAGTGTTGCTACTACTGGATTATTAAAAGGACTATGAAAAGAATTGTGCTTATCATTTAAACGTGGTGGTTTTATAGCAAGAAATTTGTGCCTTTAAAATTGTCTTATTTACTAAATGTCCTTTGCAACTTCCTGAGGAAGCTAGCAATGGTCCTATGGTTAACCTAGTCATATCACTACAGATTGCTTAGCAACTTTTGTTTTGTGCACTGCAATTGAACTGTATTTGCCTTTGATCTAAATTTTTTTCCTCTTCAAGAAAAATTCTGGCCTTTTCTTCTATAGGGTTTTTTCCCTCCTTTCATTTTTGCCAGCCAGCTAAATGTACCAGAAGTAGCTGTTTCAGGAACCTTAATCCATTTCGGTAGGGTTGTCTTCTGATTTTGTGGTTTGAGTTTAAGGACTCCTTGCTCAGTGACTGCTTCTACTTAGGATATAGATCCATTGGATGATAGATGTAAAGTGGGCTTTTTGTTTGCTTGTTTGGYTGGTTTTCTGAATGCTTAAAGTACTAGAACTCAACACATATCACCTCGTTACAAAGCAGTTTCTTAACAGTATATGACAGATCAAAGGAGACAAAAAAAAAAAAAAAAAGTAGTGTAATTTGACCAACCGGCAAGAGGTATGCCTCACTGTTGATATGCTGGAGGAGAGTTTTGAGAAAAAAAATCTCATACACTTCAGATTTGTCCTACACATCCTTCCAAACTTAGAAGACGGGTCAGATGTGCACCTTTCAATTTACGTTGCTTCTGGTGTTTCTGGGAATTTCTCATTCTGTAATCCTTGGTGGCTTTATATACTTTTGATGAGTCCTTCCTAGCTGTGGTGAATCTCCAATTCTCTTCCATACAATAGGCCAGGACTGACCAGTTCCTCAAGTGGTTTGGAAACTATGGTGTGTAATATGGTGTCATACTTGGACACAAAAAGAACCACGCCGACCCAGCTTAGTTCAAGACAGAAAAGAAGCCAGGAAAAAGCCCCCAGCTGTTTATTTTACTTCATATATATGTGTTCTTAGGAATGACCGTGGATTGGAGGATGAGGTTACCACCTCTCCAACCACACTAGTCAAACGAAAAGTCCATCAAACTTCTCCGCCTCAGGAGAAGGAATGAAAACAAAAAGAAACGGTTAGCCAAACATAACTGTGTTTACAGAAAGTGCGTGAGAACTCCATCACAGAAATGAAAACATTAAAAGACTGCAAATCTCAGGGCGACAACATGTTACATATATCAAACTAGGAACATTCTTCAGGAGTCCAGGTCTAGGTCAAAGATGGAAGCATCTGTGTTACCCAGACTCAGGGGTGAGAATGAGGTGCCTCCCAATGAAATTGGCAACAGCCCCTAATGGAAGAGACGTCAGGCTAAGTGACGGAAAGCTGCTATTTAGAAGATTCCAGCTGAAACAGTCAAACAAAAACTGCTCCTCTCCCTTTTTGGGTGCTTGACTGCCGCTCTGAGGCAAAAGAAGTGGGATTACTGGCCAGAAGCTACTTTCTGAGCTCTAATGGGTTAAAGCACTGTGGTTGTAATGGTGCTTTTTGTGTTGTGCTGGTCTGCCACCTTTCAGCTGGAGCAGTCTAGAAACAAATGAGAGAGTCTAGAAACAAGTGACAGAGTCTGGGTGCTCAGAGTGTGGTAGAGAAGAGGAGCCAACTTTCTATCTTTGGAACAAGTTTGGGCCAGGGTGAGAAGGGTATTTTTMAACATGTGAAAAGAGAAGCAGTTATACAGTCAGGTCTCCTTTTCTCTGGGATGTACTAACCTTAGAGTTTCTCATTAGATTGAAGTGCTTCATCTTAATTTGTGCTATTAGACCTGTAGTTTTGAACCTGATGTTGTAGCAGAAAAGACTTTTTTTGCCTCCCTTAGGAGGAATTGCAGGGTGGGTTTATTTCATTAGTTCCGTATTATGCTGGACATGCAATTGGTAAGATCTGCTGTCTATATATTTTAGGTGGCTGTTAAGGCTGTTTGTATTTTAAGTTGCACTGGCTACGTTCACCATGGTACTTGCTATTCCCGTGGGTCTAGCCACTTCATTGTTTTTAGATTCCATTCAGGGTAGCGCGTTTAATCTCTAGAGGTCTGCACATGTTTAGTTCTGTCTATGTGGGTAAAGATTTCTTCTTGTTTAGCTGTTAGGACAGCTACATTTATGGACACTTAAGCTAACAGGCACTAACTTTAAAGGTTAGAAACATGTCAGCAGGATGTTTTCTACAATGGATGTGGAACTTTCAATATGCTTTTCACCATCTGTCAGACAGTCTGTTTCATCCAAAGTATTTGCTGAAGGAGCTTGCTGGAAAATGAGAAAAGGAATTATTTTTAGGAATTTTATTTTCCTTTTGGTCATCAGGTAAAATGAGATAACCTTGCTTTTTTTCTGTATAATCTTCATGCAGGGAATGATTAATTCATGTCATGGTCCATTTCTATGAAGGAGAAAGTAGGAGATAGCAATAAAGCACTCCGATTTTTTTTTCTTGCCTTTTGTGGATTACTGGGCATAAAGAATGGAAGTTCAATTTAGCGTAAAGTGCATAAGAAAAATACATTCCTATCACCCTCTAGAGGCATATAATATGTGTTCTATACTAGGCTGATTTTTCATTTCCTGTGGAAATAGGAAGGAACATTTCAAGGAAAAACATGCTTACAAAGAAATAAAACAGTCTTGTCAAGATCTGGTTTTTCATACATAGGATGAAAAGTGAGCAATTTAAACCTGCAAGTCAGAATAATAGCATGAATAACTGTAGTGCTATGCTGTTGAATAGCAAACGAGGGCATCGAGAGAGAAATGAACAGAACAGCCTTGTTCTGGTATGCCTGTACCTTTTTACAGAGAATGAAATAATGGGGATCACAAAATATTATGCAGCCCTCAGGAACAGGTTTGCTAGATTTTTCTTCAAAATCTCTATTCAACTGCTGTAACTCGCTCTGACAGCTACTATGGGGCTGAATCCTGAAGGGTCCTGTGTACCTGAGCATGCCAGCAGTAGTTATCTAGAATTGCAAAAGGTCAGCTGAACTGCGGTTCACAGGACTTGTGCTAACCTGACTGCAGTTCATCCCATTTGTAACTCACTCAGGTAAGTACGAAAAACAAAATAGATGGAGAATATTTGGTATTTGAAATTAAGAATTGTACTAGTTTGAAAACAAACCAGCGGGAGGCACCAAGTCAGAATAACAATTTAATAGGGAAATTAAAAAAAAAATAAAGGCAGAAAACAGTGGGTTAAACTGACAAAGTCAAGATACAACCTGACACCCTGTTAATCAGGGTGTCAGGTGGTGGTAGCAGTCCAATAAGATGGTGGCTGTAGTCCTCCTGAAGTGATAGATGTGGCTCTATCGAAGCAGTGGTCCGGTAGAAGGATCTGCTCTTCCTCAGAAAGTCCAGTGGTGGCTATGTAGCTCCTGTCCTCTGGGAATCCAGTGGGAAGGATGTTCGTCGTATTCAGAATCTCAGATTATATCCAGGATGGAACGTTTGGTCCCTCCCTCTGGGCGGAGCATCTCACAATGGAATGATGAGTCATGAGGCTAGGTGTTGATGGGCTCATTAACAGAAGATAGTCCAGAGGAAGTTATGTCTGAGTCATGCAGCAGAGCATTGATGGGCCCATTAACAGAAAGACAGTTCAGAGGGAGGAGGCCGGGAAACACTCCCCCACCTGGTTTCAACAGCTCATGAGGATGGTAATAGAATACACTGCAACCCAGGACAAGAATAAATATTCTATAGAGTTCACGCTTGGCTGAATTCAAGAGTGAGTTTTCTATTACTAAATTACTACAGCTGATGTCAGGCAGAGGCTGTAGTTCTAAATTTTTGGTGATCTCAGCTGGATGCCAGTGCACACAACCGTTTTGTCTTCTGTGTGTCTGGATTTTCTTCCCACACAGAATGGTGTTTTTGAAGGGATAGTCAGTGTTCTGTCACCCTCCCAAATGTCAACAAGAACTCCTGTCCAGACCGCAGGTGCTCTGCAGGGTTCCTGGGTCTGCTGAGCACAGGTAGTCAGAACTGAGTAGGACATACAGTCCTTATTAGAAGCATGCCATTTGCTTAGGTAGCAGTACTAGCAGCTCTGAATGATTAATTTGGAGTACATCAGCTGCTTGCCCTTAAGAAACTATAAATAGTAAAAAACTATAGGAATTCTGACCATTTTCAAGATGGAAATTCTGTGGAACCGTTACTCATTCTTTAATGCAAATATGCTTCTGCAGTTTATTTGAAAACACAATGTAAGAGAAGCCTTGTTGAACAAAATAATCTAGAGTGAAGATCAGCTTATGCATCCCTTCCTGTCCCTAAAATTATTCCTCCTGAGGTTCACTATCTTTAGCCATATATCTTGCCTCATAATGACTGTCATGGAATTTTTCTTTTTTAGAGAAATGGTTAATTTTAATCACATCTAGTTCTAATTCATAGGAAGCTGTAATGACATTTTTTAAAAGGAATCATTTCAATTAAATCATCAGCATTGTGGTTGAGTTTTCTGATAAAATGGCAGGTAGCAGTTAGTGATTCCTCTAAAGWAACACCTTGATGGTATTTCTTTCCATCTTCTAAATTATTTTCACAAACTTTTTAACAGCAAGTGAAAYAAAGCAAACCAAAATGTCTCTCTCCAGGAAATACGTGGGTGTGTACCATCCTGGGGTGATGATAATCTACCACATTTTAAGATTCAAGCAACACATAGAGCACAGAGTGGCTTTTTTGTTCATCCTTTGTGCATGTGCTAGAAAATGTACACAAGGCAGATTTTTTCTTTTTTTTTTCAATGACAATTGAAGCTTGTAATGTAGCGGTTTGTTTTTTCTTTAATTTCTAATTTTCTTTAATTTCTAATTTCATTTTTCGAAACTTGGGAAGACAGTAATTTAGCCAAAGCTTAACCTATAGTCATTTTGTGACTGAAAACTTGATTGTGACATTGAAGAAAAGAGCTCTTTTTCTTGCTACCAGGACTTTAGACTTGCTTCTTGTATGCAGAAGTTGCAAGCGATTGAGTTAAAAGTAGGGAGATGTGTCAGTTTAAAACAAYTAATGAATGTGTTTTGTATTGAGAAGGGGTTGAGATTTATTTTAACTCTTGATGTTTTGTGGTTTTGGAGTCCTTCAAAATAGAAGTTATTTGTAAAAGTGTAAGAATAAACAAACAATTCTGCTTGAAAATTTGTGAAGCCATTTTTCAATGGCATAGAAAAGAATATTTGTCACAAAAGAATATGTCATAGTGGTTAAAAAATTCTTATTACTCGATACGGTATAAAGTTTTAGTGAATAATAGTAGTAGTAATAATAATGATAATAATAATAATAATAATAATAATAATAATGTAGTATTATCTCCTTAGCATGAGTTATTTCAGCTTTAAATAAACTTTTTGAGTATTTATTTTTCATCTTGCTAGTAGTCTTCTCTGACTTGTGCTAATGCCCTATAACTTGCTGTCATCCAGTCATCCTTAGTTACTCCAGCTGTACCAGCACTCCAGGTTTGGATCTATGCCAGTTAGCCAGAGACRATGCCCAGGCATGGTTTAGGGAAAATGGAGTCCAGGACCTGTTTGCAGTAGGCAATTGGATTTGGCCACCATGTTTCTAAGGGAAGGGTGATTGGCTGTTTGAATGGAAGTTTCCAGCCAGAGGCAGTGAGGATGGGCAACGCATGGGGGCTCATCTTGTTTGCTGTATCACTTTTGTATTCACTATTTTGGGACATCAGGGACTTGCCTGGCATATTATAGTTGACTTCCAATCTGCTTTTGGGCTTTATGTCGTGCTTCTGTGATTTTGCATATTCCCCCAGTAGAAGAGATGATTTTTCAGAAGTCCATCCCAGGCAGGAATGAATGGGGGCATGTGTTCAGAGTGCATCCATTTGGAATTCTTCTTTGCATAGGAGAACCAGTGGGGAAAGCCTTGTAAGCATGACAGAATTAAGGACAGCCTTGAGTTCGCACCAGTGTTCCAGATTTCCTGCCATCCACTCTGGGAATTATGAATACCCAAGAGAGCTGTCAGAAGTGTCTTTTTTTACTATTCTCCTTGTATGACTTAGCCTTTGCTCTGGAATATTCAATAATAGGAACCAATATGCTTCTACATGCATGTGTTTGGTAATGAAGAAGATGAGTCCTTTTGTGCAAAAGAATATACAAAACACAAAGCAAATGTTACTGACTTGCTTTACATTGAGCTTAACAGAAGGAAATCTCCAGAAAAGGTGTAACATTGCTTTCCTAGTAATCTACTAAAATCTTTTATTCTGGTTGCAATGGTCTGTGTGGTTTCATGTTGCATTAATTCTCAGGTTTGCTAGTTTCTAAAAAAATGAACTAAAATGAAGAAAAAGGGGGAAAAAAGCAGTTGTTGTGCTATCAAGAAAACTCCATACACTTTTCTGACAAACAATTCCGAATGTACTGAGATGTATCCTTCAGGGACACTTGAGTGCATTTTTTCCTATGCTGTTCTGGAATTCTTCTTAATAATAACTTCTGGCAATGCATTAGAGTGGTATTACAAAGCCCAGAGACTATTTCAGATGTTCATGCTGCCAAGTTCAATCCATGTGTAAGTTATAGATATGATCATTCATTAACAGAAGGGAAATGTTTGATATAAGAAATTGACTGTTTTACTGGGTCTAATTTAGTCCTGAATGTGAACAGTAGTGTTTGTGTTATTCTGGAGTTCTGTTTTAACTGTCCCAGCGGTGTGTAATTCTAGTGTGGGATTTGGTATTTCCCCTGAAGAAGGAACATAAATTGGACTGAAGAGCAGCTTTTTGCTACCAAGCTACAGTTTGAGGGCTTTCTAGTCTCAGCCCTTCATTTACAGTAGGGTTTGGTAGGTTTCAAAAGGTCTTGCAATTCTTTGAAGATTGGCCCTTTTTTCAAACTGTAGGCAAGTGTATAGGTGCAAAATGGAAATTCAACTCTTATGTGTCCTCTCTGTTGGAGAAGAGTCTCACTAAGATGCACAAAAAATGGAAAAATCTGGGGTTTTTCAGGCATATATGTTTTAAAGCAGCTGTAAATTCATACACATATTCTAAGAATATTCATAAATGCCATTTAATACTAAATTTCTGGGTGGTAATACTAGAAGGGCTTACATTTTAATGATAGAATTACTGTCTATTTGATGATTAATGGGAATAGTTCTTTATAATCCTTCCCTTGCTGACATCAGGAACTTTCATATTTTCCGGGTTGTACTGGTGACTATACATTAGTTATGAATATAAGGGAATAAGTTTTAGGGATATGTTGCAAATAAGCAGATTGGTGGTTCTGGTTCCATATCTCATTGTCTAAGAAGAACTCAGGTTATTTTTGGAATTTTCATAGGCCTCTGACTAGGTTAGCATTAGTCTTTGATTGACCCAGTCAATTTTAGGCTACTAACCTTGACTAATGAATGTAAAGGAGAAAGTCACAGAGCTTAGCCGGTTCCTGTGTCAGCACCTTCTCAGTAGTAGAGACATTTATGTTCTCAAGTTTGTGACTTCAGCTACCAGATGATGCTCACTCCAAAAGAGGGTGGAAAAGTTGGTTCCCTAAATGGTGAAATAATTCTTCCTGCTATTTACAACTGTGTTGTATTACTGGTGTTTATTACAGAAAGTTTGACTAAATTGCGTGCATCTGCTCTTGGGGGAAATAGAATATTCTTTAGTCAATAGCATGTCGGCTTTTATCAAACTGAGATGGTCTTAAAGGACCGTAAACTTAAAATACAGTAACTTAAATTACAGTAACAGAACTGCTAGTTCCAGTTTCCATTTTTAGGCTCAACCAACCAAATGTTAAACCTTCACCTATAGGGAGGAAAATTTAATTTTACTTCCTCCTTTTTAGAAAGAAGCTAATTAAAAAGTTTCACCAGCATCAGAGCAGGCTATAAAACAAGAAGAGCATAATAAAAAAGACCAGTCCTGTCCTCTTAGTATTACTATTTGTAATTGGACTTGAATGAAATATGTCAAATATGTGTTCCTGGGTATCACATCAGTAATAGGTACGTCAGCTGCTGTACTTCTCTCCTAAAGCTAAAAATATAATCCAAATAATCTTGACTCCATGGTCACAATTCACTCTGTGATGCTGACATGTGAAAAAGGAGCAGAAGGTGTACCTGTAAATTACTTTAATCATCTATCTTAATCACTGGTCACTGATTTCTTGTAGGTTTAAACAAGTCAGTTGCCCACATCTTTCAGAACTTTTGGTCATGTTTTTCTTGGGATTCTTTTAATCTTTCCCCATTAGTTCAGCCTCTGCTCTCAATCCTTTTCTTACATTTGAAGTACCTCAATAGCCTGGATATGTGTTGTTTTTATTTATCACCTCATTATTCTCTTCAAAGGATTGTTTGCCTCAAGTCTCATTTATGCTAATTTTCTGCTAGTTTGTTTTCAGATGCCAGCAGGTATTTTGCAATAGCAAGTACACAATCCTATAGCTTGATTTTTTTTTTTATTAGGTCTGTCTAGAAAACAGAATGACTGAACATTCAGACAGGAATTTCTCTCCAGAATATATTTCACTTGAAGGGCATATATTTGTATCTCTAAGATCATCTACCTAAAATCTTGGCACTGAAGAAACTAGTGGTTTGCTAAGAAGATGATCAGTAGAAACATTGCAGAGCTGCTATGTGCATACTAATGGAATGCCAGACAGTGAAGCAGTGGACATTTCTGGGGTTTAGTACAATGTTGCTGCATTGGTGTCAGTTTTCTCAGTGTATCAGTGGCATTTCTATCCATAAGTATGCTGCCCAGAGTCTTCCTAGCATTTGATGCTGTTTCATTACTGTCATTTTAATACCTTCCTTTGGATTTAAAGGATGATACAAGCTCTATATTTTGAAAATGCCTGTTGGAAAACACTATCCCAGACTAGTCATCACTCCCCTTTTCTTTTGCCTAGTTTGTAATTTTCATAGACTCATTGCAAATTTCTGCTAATGTCAATAAGAATACTGACATTACTTGTACCACTGAACTTATGGTTCTTATACTACAATCCATCTTGGGTTGATGCTCTTAGTTATAAGTACTATGAAAGAGGAAAACCTGACCTAATGGCCTCTTTTTGTGATCTGTATTTTGCTGTGATTTGGTAAAAACTGGCATACACTGCCAACTCACAACTTGTGTGTTGGGATTTAAAGGGTTTTGAGGGGTTTCTTTCTGAGACTGCCATGCACTGGACTATAATTCATAATGACTTCATCTTCCATAGGTYGTTTCAGTATTTAATAGTCTTTCTTGGAATGTAGACAATATACCAGAAAGTACCAAATTCCCTGCAAACCCTGTCTTCCCAAGGGACCATTAAAAAAGATTCTCCTCTGACTAACCTGCCAGTATTTGGGTGGAGCATTTAGTAACTTAAGTGAATCTGTTAGAAGGGATCTCATCACGGGCAATATCTCAGGCTTTCCTGAAATACTTGCTCTTTTRGATCCTAATTCCATCCAGAGTACATTTAGGATGTTTTTCACTAAAGCCACTCGACAATGCCTCTTTTCTTACCAAATCAGACTGAAATATGCATCACAAGGACAGATTCCCACTAAAGTTTATACTGTTAATTAGAATAATGGTGGCTCCCTCCTGCAGTCACATTTGTAAACGAGCTGATTTTCCAAAGCTAAATATTCCAGGCCTTTGAACACAAAAGTAAGTCTTTGTCTTTTGCAAGAATTACCCCTAGGAGGACTTGTGTTAATTTTGATTTCTAAGGTGTTGGCCCTGTTGCTGGTTTCACTGCTGCTTAAGATTCTAAAAAAGCAGATTGTACTCTCCTCTTGTACTCTCATTCCCTCCTTCTCTGCTTTGGGTGGTCTAGTTAATCTGCCAGTGTGACTCATGTGGTATCATCGAATAGTGCAAATTCTGCATAGTTTCAGGTACTTACAAATGCCAGTTGCCAAGGAACGTAACCATTCAAGGGGCAAAGAATTGTCAGGCTGGGCAACTTCAGGTGCTGAAACTGAAAGTAAGACACAAAATCAGTTTATATAGGACTTTCAGATGGGCACCTCTGAGAATAGCAGCTTGTCAGTAATGACACAGCGATTTTTTCTAGCTGTAGTACAGAAAGAGAAAAGGGACACCTTTAATGATTAAGAGGAGAAAACAGGAAGGAATGTACCACAAAATACTTGAGCTGGATAAATCGCACTTTTCTAGTGATGATTTTGCAGTTCTTTCTTGTCTGTGCCTTTACTTTTCACAGAAAACAATGGGGGTTTTAATTACTTTTCTTTTATTCTTTTTGTTTTTTTTTTTTTGTTTTACCTGCCTCCATCTTTCCATCTGCAATTAACAATTTTGCCTCTCTTTTCCGGCTTCTCCTTCCTTACTTACAGAAAGTTGTATGAGGTCATTCAATCTTGTCATAAACATTCTCATACTGTGGGGATGAGATAAGTATAAGGTACATCTATAGGTGTAAAACAAACCGACTAAAATAGAGGTTTGTAGAGTCTGCTGTGAGAACATTAGGGCACAAGTCATCTTTGCTCTATGTTATGCTGTATTGATTTAACTTTTAGTCCACTAATTACTATTATAACTGTTTGGCCTTTAGTACATAGTCTTTGAAATCAAGCCCAATATTTCAGCTAATTTTTTTTTAATTTATAGCAAAGGCTTCGTTTCTTAAGGAATATTCCAGAGCAACAGCATCCATGGTAGAGTTACGCTGTCTTAATCAAAAGTGTCATTAATTCTGGTACAGTTTGTGCTGGTAATACATCTAGAAAGAAAAGATTTTAGGGTTTTTTTTAGTTTGAAATGTAACGATTGTTTTAAATATTTTAAAGTTGGAGTTTTTACCCCACGAAGTCTCTCTCTGAAATCTTATTCACAGTTTAAACATAAAAGCCCACCCTGTACAATGTGTTGCTGATACTGTGCAGTAACTGCAGCTTAGCATCCAGTGATGATAACATGAGTTAAATGACATTCCTTCTGCAGTGAGGGAAACTCTGAGACTGTCTACGCAGATATATGCAACAAAGGTTAGGATGGCTTAGCTCAAGTCCTAAAGTTAATGTGCATTTTAAAACCTCCCAAAAAGGCAAATTACWCTGCCGCCATTTCTGTACACTGGAGTCCAAAGAGAATTTCAGTGTACTTTCTGTCATTTACATCTGTCATTTACAGCTGTCATTGCTTAGCTCCTGAATGTGAGACTCCCTCATGACTGATGAAAGTTGTCTTGTTAGGAGTGGGTCAAAGACAAAGGAGAGTGACACAGATGGGAAGAATTTTGCAGTCTTAGTGATCTCTACTGCTTGTGATTTCTATATGAAACCAGTTGGAAGTTTTCTGAAGGCAGTCCAGAAGCTGGCAATAAGGACAGGTTAGAACTGAACATTTGCTGCAGTGCTACCATGGTAATAATAGAAAGGACTTAAAAAGGGCAAAGAAAGCAGTTGAAAGTAAAAGAAAATTAACCATTACTCCATTCTTCAAATATATCGTTCTTTAATTTGTCATTTTAATGCAGTTTCGCAGCCTGAATTGGTATCCTTGGAAAGGAATCAGAGACAGAGTAAGCTTTTTAATGGAGTAGATACGATAAACACAGGCCAAGTAGCATTTTTTACATAAAATACAAGTCATGCTTGACCTACCCTTTCCTTAAGGTACTCATGCTTGCTCAGAAACTGTCATGATTGTCATTTAAATTTTTCAAGGAAAGCTCTGAATAGCTACATTTATATAAAAATAGTAATTTATCTCCTGTATTTTTGTGAAGCAGGTTGTATTTTTGTAGTGGTTTTAAAGCCAAATTGTACATTGTTCTCTTGATGTTTTTTCTGTGAGATAAGCATTAAGAGAAAAGCAAAGCAGGCACAAAACTTGACAGATATGAGAGGTTTATTAACAGACTTAGATAAAGTAAAGAATTAACAGACTTAGATAAAGTAAAGAAGGCAACAACATAACAAACTCTCAGAACTCTTTCTCTCCTGCACTTTTCCCCTCTCCCAGTTAGTATCACAATTTAGGAAAGGGAGGAAAAAAAGGGTTCTCCCTCCTGCCTTACGTGGTTTTACAAACTGCCACCATTTGCAGGTTTGCTTAGAATTACACAATCTCTGCTAAGGTGTAACACATCTCTTTTCCATGAGCCCTCTCACAGCTCCTTCAACTGTAAAACACAGGCCCTCACATGGGGTTATTACTCATTTAAGGATGAATCATTTTTTCTTTTTGGCTTGAGCATAAAGCTTTTCATTCGCCACCAGGTTTCAAAAGCCTCTCCCCGCTTTATATATATATATCCTGGCATCGGCACTTTTCAACCTTTTTACAAGCCACACGGAAAAAAAGATGTCCATCCCCCCATGTACTTTAACATGGATTAAAGAGACAAACAGTTTGCAATATTACAGTTCATACCACGGCAAGGAAAGGAGATTTTTAAGCTCCGCGCAGGACCACGCAGCACCGCCCTTGTAGCTTCGCCTCACGTGATCTCGCTTTCTCTTTCTCTCTGGCTCTGAAAGTCACCATGTTGTGGGGTGTTACCCCCCGCTCCCTCTGCGCTGCCAGGTGCACAATGTGGAAAAGGAGTGTCTTCCTCTGTTCGTCGCGAAATATGCTGACTGCACTGGAGGCTCCGCCGGCTCCCTCTTCCTCAGGATACCGCGTCGGATAACCTCAGCCCTGTAGCCAGCCATAGCCACCCGCGGCTCAGGGAATATTTCTCCTCYYCACAATCCTGAGTCCRTGCTGCAGCATTAGGAAAAGGAGCAGGAGGCAGAGAGGCAGGGGGCAGGGGYGCCCGTCCCCAGCCYCGCGGGCCGGGCAACGGGGGCCCACCCTTCCCTCTCTCCCTGTCCCTGCACCAAGCCGGAATGGGAGAAACTTTTCTTCTTCCTTCCAAAAATCCRCCTTCCACCGGGTTTTAAATATGTGAAATTGTGAGAAGCGTGATCGGTGTAAGGAGCTGCCTGTCAGTTCAGGTCAAACCACGACATTTTTGTTGTCAACAGTGTTGCTTAACCTTTTACGTTGTATCCCTCTCCCAGATTGTGCTTAAGGGTTATTAATCTACTTCCGAATTGGCACGTGGAATAAAATACTTTTTCTTTTTGAAAGCTCATGTAATTTGGCTTACTTACAGCAAATAATTCATTAATTTCAAGTCCCCAGCTAGCATATTTTACCCATTTTCTAAATTTTTAAACTAATAACAAAAGCACTCTAAAATACTTTACTTTTTTAAGCACACAAAGTGCTTGCCTCCTTTGCAATTAGCAACTATATAATGAACAATATGTGCAGTATTTTAATGTATGCCATATTTAGCCAAGCAATTCAAAACAAATAAAAAGTAGTCTCTTCAACTTGAAAATAGTTTAAAATTGTTTTTGAATATACAAAACATACATTGATCTTATGCGTTGCATGGAGATTTAATTGTCATGAAAACAAACCCAATTTTTATGTTCAGATAGCACAGTTTCCCCTCTGTCATTTATCATTGTCTGAACAAATTTATTCTTGCTATGTTACATAAAATATCTCAGTAGAGCCAAACACTATAAAAATGCAACTTTGTTCTGGATTCATTAAAACCAAATCTATCTGTGGATAGAACTACCCTGCGTGATGCTGTGAACTCATAGCTGTATAGAGTCACTGGTTTCAGTGAGCTGTCTGGAGAACTGCATTTTCGGTGGGCTTTACTTGTGTGTCTGTAAGATGGGGAGTTATGTGGGGCCTTGATCCCCGAGAGTATCATGGTGTTAAAATCTGGTTATTACAGTTCTTAGAAATGCCTCTGCCTGAGTTAAGGTGCAAACGAAACCATATGCCAAAGTCAACAGTATGGATTTTATTTGATAGTAAATACAAGAGAGAGAGAGGAAAAGAGAGAGAGGGAGAAATAGAAGAGAGGTAGGAGGACAGAAAGAGAGTGACAGAGACTGAATAAAAAGAGTATCACAGCTCTGTGGATCCCACTGGCATCCTCATGGTCCGCTCCAGCTGGCCTTTCTGGTGGTGAAGGTCCCCCCAAAAATGATAGAATCTGTTGGGTTAATATACTCTCAGGCTAGGTTGGAAAACCCAGGCACCTCCCTGGGGCAGGGGAAGTTTGCCATTGTCTCTTACAATAGACTCTGGGTTTGTTGCATCACATGCAGTCCTGTTGTGCAAGGCTTCAGGAATTACTCTGGGGGGCACTTCAGGGGGGTCTTTGATGGATTATGACACCCCCTCAGCTGCCTCTCGCATGAATGTCCCATGGATGTGACGTGTGGGGTTGGGGGTTCCACAGCTGGGCCAGTTTGTGCAAGGGAGGATGGGTCTAACAAGAGGTTACACCCGAAACCTCCTCCTCTGTTGGAGTCCAAAGTGCAGGGAATATTTCTCTGCCTGTTTTGAAGGGTTTTACCCCCCTGGACAACCCTGTTTTTGACCTTCGTCCATGGAGAAAGGTACCTACCCTCTGGGAGGAAGTAGAATCTACACTGGTGTGAATTAGGTGATAGAACATTATATAAGATTG
>RAHM01000444.1:34994-47811 GCA_003713295.1 Parotia lawesii
GGGAAAGCAGGGATCCAGCACACGAATCTGGGAATGGATACGAGGTTTGGATACAGGGTTTGGATACAGGGTTTGGATATGGAGTTTGGGTATGGAGTTTGGATACGGGGTTTCGCAACACCCTCACCCTCTCCTCCATCCCAGAACTCCTTTTAAGTCCTGGTTCGAGGGGAGGGGAGGGACGGGAGGAGGGAGAAGATCTGAGTTCGGGTTCTGGCCTCGCTGCTCATTTCCTCTGTTTCCAGGGCTCTGGGCCAGCAGGGGAAGGACAAGGATTTATTTAAAGGGTTTCTCACCCACRGGCTGCCTGCTCAGGGGCTGGGAAGCTGCCTCAGGAAAGAGGAAGGCAGAAAGGATGAAAAATCCACCTGCTTGCCCCGAGCACCCCACAAACGCCAAAAATAAAGCAGGCGAAGGGAGCGAGGGCAGAAATCTGAGCACCCCTCATCACAGAGGGGAAACTGAGGCACGGAGGGCCGGGGTGGTTTGCCAAGGCTTGCCCAAGGAAGGTGCAGGGAGGAATTGAGCTCCGTCCTCGTGCAGTTCACAGCCTGCCAGGGCTTTTTTYTTTTTTTCAATTATTTCTCTGTTTCAAAGAGGAACTTGGAATTTATGAGACAAATAACTCATTTGCCAGGAGGAAGGTGGGGGGCAGGGGAAGGTCAAAATTATCGCGTGGCCTCAGCAGGCACCAAAACAGGCGGGAGGCRACAAAAAACTGGAGGTAAAACTGAAGGGTGACACTCAAAAATAAAACACCAAGGGTCACGTACCCCAGAGCGCGCCGAGGGCCACAGCCCCGAGCGAGACGCTCTGGGAGGGGAGATTAGAGCCTCGCACAGCCCCGGTGTTTGGCAGAGCGGGGTGCTGGACAAACAGACGCTGAGTCAGACGGGACAGGAACATTTGGAGGGCCCGAAGTGGCAGCGTGTGCCAGAGGAGGAGCGTGCGTGGGGTTACCCGTGAGCTGTGGCTGATGAGACTCAGCTTCCCCAGTTGCTCATTTAGCATCACTTCGTTCCCTGTGGGAATTTCAGGCTCCAGCCCTCCCTTCTCTCCACGGCCGGCGAGCAGGAGTCGAGCCAAGCTCCAGCTCCAGCTCTCCCGCCCGTTTCATTCTCGCCTCGCAGCAGAACGGAGCAAGAAGGGGAGGATTTAACACCCCAAAGCCACGGCGGGTCCCCTCTCCTTCAGAATTTCCCCCCCAGTGCTGTGCTGGGGAGCAGCCTCCCGGCTCCAGGGGATAAGYGGGCTGGGGGTGATAAGGGCTGGAGGTCTGGCCCTGGGAGATAAACACCAGACAGCCGGCCCAAAACCCACCCGAAATGCAAACCACGGTGCTTCTTCCAGCATGGAAATTCTTGCTGGGAGAGGGAACGATGTGTCTGCCCAGTGTCCCACTCCTCGGGATGGATGGGGACTGGGAGAGGGTGACCAAACTGACCTCTGTCCACAGCTTAAACCCCCTYGGGCCGGACACTGAGCTGCCTTTGTCCCGAGCCGTGTGTAAATATCTGCCTGTGGTTTGTCAGTGCAGATAACTCAGGGCGGTTTTATAAATGGGAGATAACTCAGGGCAGTTTTATAAACGGGGAGACTGAGACAGAAAGAGAAAATCCTGTGGCTTCCCAACAAGTGTTTGGCAGGAGGAGGATGGGATCCCGGGGTCTGGATGCTGAGGGGTGGCCTCCCACTGCTGGGATTGATGCCTTAGGTTTGAACTTTTATATTTTTTCAAATCCTGCACTGCCCCGTGTGCAACTCTGGAGTTTCTTGTGGCCTGTTCATTTCTGCTCTCTCCAGACATAACAAAGCCTCTCCGGGCCTGCTCTCCAAGGACACCCAGACCATCCTGGGCCCAAAAAGTACAAACCAAAAGCCTTTGAGAGGGGAGCAAGCTGAGGGGAAATGACATCATTAACTGAAGCTTTAATTGGAGAATTAACCCTGATACGCAAATGAACCAAACCTATAAAAGTGTGAAGAACTCGTGGCCTGTCGTCCATTTTGGGGTCCATTTTGGGGTCCATTTTGAGAACGGCCTCTGGCTCCCCAGGGGTACCTTTGAGGGCCTTTCAGATAAATACCAACCTTTATTCCTTATTCCTGTCCACTCTCTGTTTTTAGGTGGCCTCTCAAGGCATTGGTTGGGCTGTGGAACCGGGACAAACCGCGGGGCAAACCGCGATGTTCCGCTTCCATGTGCCCCTTGCCGCACATCCCGATTTTTCCCGGCTGAATTCAGGCACGGCCGTTCCCTAAAGAGCATCAGGCTGAATTTTCAGAGAGAGGGTGAGCAGGGTGCTGCCCCACCCCTTTTGCACATGGATTAGCATTTAGTCCTAGGCCTAAACCTCGTTCTAGTTCTGCCCGAACTGCAAAATGAATCATTCTCTAAGGAATTGCAGTGACTTCAGCTGCAGCCAGTGRTATCCAAAGCACAGAGCACATGGGTTTGGTTAAACAAAAGGCCCTGCATACTTTTTGGGGCTCGTAATAGAAGTACCCACCCACGAAATGAGCAGGAGTTCTTCTTCCCCTCGAAATCACACTTCAGCTTCATTAATGGTGGCTGAGATAATTCCCCGTGCAAGGGGACAACCCAGGTGGGCACTGTTTGCCCGGCCGCGAGCGCGGTCACCAAAGAGAATATCCCAAATATCCACGTCCTGCATGGATTGGCTCTGCTCCTACCCATCCAGCCGGATCCRAGGAGCCTTCCTGCCTTCCTGCCAGTGTGATGATGGGTTCAGCAGCCCCTCGGCACCTGGATTATCGACTCACCGAGCCCTTTCCCCGGGGAGCAGCAATCTCCCTGGCGAGCAGCATTTTCCCTGTAACCCTGCCTTTTTTCTGGAATGAGTCACCTGCACATTCCTCTGCCTCCGGGCACCGYTGAGAAAAGCAGCGCTGAAAACTTTTGGTTAGGACAGCCTCCGGTGAGTCACCTCCGGGGAGGTGACAGGAAGGAAAAGCAGGATTCGTGCAGAGTTCAGGACTAGAAAAAGATTAACGAGGCTTCCCTGCCTCGGCTTTCTCTCTGAACCACCACCCTGGGACAGCTGGGGTTGGGAGAGACCTGGAAAAGCTCTCCTGGAGTCCCTTTGGGTGCTGGAAGGGGCTCTGAAGTCTCCCGTGCCTGTCCTTCCCAAAGCCCCTCCGTTCCAACCCTCCCAGCAGCCATCCCGCCGCACCTCCACCATCCCAGTAAGATCAGACTTTTCTTGGAATTAATTTTTCTCCCGTGATGACGTGCACCACCAGAGCCGTTTGTGTAACAGCACAAAGTCCAAAGATGTAACTTTCTTCGGTTTTTTTTTTCCCCTCCATCTCGAGTTCTATCCCACCAAAAAAAAAAMCCCTCACACACACGAGGCGGAATCTCCCCACTCTCCAGCTCAGGGGCGGGACGGAGAATTTTTGCAAGGCTGCCGTGCCGTGCCTTTGCCTTGAACCCCACCGGAATCCCGGGATTTCTCACCAGGGCATTATCCCCTCAACCCCCTTCTCCCGGAACACAGAAACCCCCCGGCTTTGCTCGCTCAGGCCCGATGAGTGATAGGAAAAGAATGCAAGATGGAGAAGCAACACCCTGAGAAATCATTGTCAGTTTCTAAAGTGGTTTGGTCGCTTGAGGGGTGAGCGAAAAAAAACCCGTGAAAATAAGAGACGCTAAAAACCAAAAGTTCTATGAAAGTCAGTTCAACTTTTCGGGCAAACTAAACCACACACATGAAACTCCTGCGGTTTAAGGGACCGAGAAGGACAGAGCGGGGGCTGCGCTGCGACAGCCCCTTCCTCGGTGCCCCGCCCTTCTGCTTTAAAAATGCCCCGTCCCACGCCGAGATCTTCACTCTGCGGGCGCCGTGGTTGGAAGCGGCTGTCCCAGAGCAGTGTCCGGCCCTGGCCCGCTCTGTGCCCGCTCTGTGCCCGYTCTGTGCCCGYTCTGTGCCCGCTCTGTGCCCGCTCCGCGCCCGCTCCGCTCACGATGCGCCGGCCCCGACGGCGCTGGCTCTGTCTGCTCCTGCTGCTGCTCACGGTGGGTGGGGACGGGGCTCGGGGGTCCCTGGGGACCCTCCAGGAGCGCGGCCAGGGGGGTCCGGAGCCCTGTCGGGGCTGCGCGGTGCTGTCGCGACATGCCCGGGCTTGCAGCGCCGTGAAGGGGCTCGGAGCGGCGGGGTGGGACGGGGTCCGGCGAGGGGCGGGGAGGGAGGGGAAAAAAGGTGAGGAGGGGGCATCGGGGTGTTTGGAGGCTGCCCTGGTGAGGGTTCAGCCGAGCGGCGGGGGCTGTGTGGGTGGGGGGTGCCCCTGGATGGGGGTGAGGGGGGTGGGGTGACCTTGGGGGGGGGGCGGTGGATGGGGGTGGGGGTGCCTTTCCCAGCGATTGTGGGGGGAAGGGCTCGTGTGAGTCGGGGGAAACTGAGGCATCGGGGGGAGGGGGGGGGGCTCACCTGCTCCGGGGGTCGTGGAGGGAGCTGGGGGGGGCTCACCTGGTCTGTGGGCGACGGGGAAAATAGGGGGGGTGGGGCTCAGCTGGCCCGGGGGATGGGGGGGTTGAGGCGGTGGGGCCAGGGCGGGTTCGCATGGGCAGGAGGGGACCAGGGGGGCTCACCTGGGCCCGGCACGGGGTGGGGGTTTCAGGGTGTGGGGAGGACGTGAGGCCGGGGCCGGAGGGAAGCAGCAGCCTGGCAGGGAATGGGAAGCGATGGGAAAGGCRGTCTCAGCACGCCCGGCTCCGGGTCCGAGCACATGGCCCCGGCGGGGACGGTGATTGCAGGCTGCGGGCTGGACCTGGGGCTCGGCGCCCAGGGAAGGGGATTTCCACTCCCTTCGCTCCCAAGCCGTGTTTGCCGGGATGTTTCAGCACATCGGAGCGGGATGAGGGCGGCTCGGGGCTGCCCGGTGCAGGAATGCAGCTCGCCCAAAGGATGCCCGAACCCGAGGCACGGGGTTTGAGGGCAGCAAACTCCGCCTGGGCATATCGCATTTCCCCGTGGATTGGGTGGTGGAGAGTTGGGAAATACCTGAACTCTGTTGTCACCTGAAGTCGGGACGATCYTTGCCTGGGTTTTATCAGAGAGATCCTGCCCTGATTTTTATCCCAGAGATCTTGTCCTGACTTTTATCCCGGGGCTGGCCTGGAACCCCACGGCCCTGAGRGAGTCCGGCGTGCGCTGGAATTACATCATCACTGCCCATTAACAGGTTTTTAGTGGGAGCTTCTCATCCGGTTCCTTCCCTACGTGTTTTGGCGGAGTTTATTTAGGCTGGCCTGATAAAGTCAAGCTTTACTAAACCCGTCACCTAAGGCCACGCTCGTAACAGCCTGGTTTATTTTACTTTTTATGCCCGTTTTTTACTAAAGGGGGATGGGAGCTGATGATTCAGCATGTCATGGTCGTACGATATTGCGTCGGTCGCTCGCTCGCTCGGTGTGTCCTCTCTCTCTTGCATCACGGCCTGGAGCCAGGCCACAGGTTTTGGAGGATGAATGCCCTGGGTCTCCGAGTATGCTGGAGCTCAAATTCCACGTGCGGGAATTCCAGGGGAAAATCCCGTGTCCTTGGAGCAGATGACATCAGGTGTCTGCCCGGCATCGCTGTCAGCCCCGGTTCTCTCGTGCTGCCGTCGGGGGCTGTGGGATGTGTTTCATGCGTGGCCACGTCAGGAGCTCAGCGAGGGCTCTGTCCTCAGCTGCAGGGTCCAGCTCCTTTCGGGATCACCTCGGGAGAAAAACAAATCGGGGATGGAAGCAGGGGAAGCTCAAAGCTTGATGCTTTCCCGAGCTTTTTCTCCAGACTYGATCCCCCGGAAGGATGAGGTTGATGAGGGATTCCCGTGCCTCTAATTCCTCTGCCTCCAGGCTTCCTTGGGTTGTTCACTGTGGGTGAAAACTCCTGAATTCCACCGTGTCTTGCCCGTGGTGCCTCCATGTGGCTCCTGCAAACAGAGGCCAGGCAAGAGTCAGAGGGTAAAAGCTGGGATTTATTGGAAGGGCCTTCGAAGGTTCACCCGAAGGCTCCACCCAAGCTGGACCTTGGCTCTCGGGTTCCTCACCCTTTTATAAGTTCGGTCCATTTGCAAATGAGGGTTAATTCTCCAATTATAAGCTCAGTTCATGCTGTAATTACCCCGAGTTTGCCCCTCCTGTCAGAGGCTCTCAGTTTACACGTTCTGGGGCCTGGGACAGTGGRGGTGTCCTTGGAGAGCAAACCTGGCGAGGGTTTGTTGTGTCTGAGCAGCAGCTGAGAGGCCGCAGGGAACTCGGGAATTACACACCAGGCACTGCAGGACTGGAGAAATGCAGAAGTTAAAACCTGAGGCATCACCCAGGGCTGGATTTTCCAGCTGGTGCTTTGGTCAGGGATGGCAGCAGGGTGCTGGGGGCTGATAACTTTTATCGTCCACTTGTTGCTGCTCCCTGTAAAGCCCTGAAATCCCGTGGCCAAGGGGCCTCTCCAAGCTGCAGGGAACGCTGTGCTGTCGCTGTGATCACCCTCACAGCGGGGCACAGTCCAAGTGGGGAACAAACATGGATTTTTTCCCCTTGGGGACAGCGTGGAAGTGGGACAAATTGTCCCTTCGCTCCCAGGATTTCCAAGGATTTTTTGAAGCCCTTGTGGCTGGAGCTCCTCAAGTGGGTAAAAAAAAAAGCACTTTACAAACTTGCAAACTTTCCTCGCTGGGGAAAGAGAAGCAGGGCCAGAAGCTGGGAGATGCAGAGCCAGAAGGCGTTGGAGGGGCATGGGTTTGATCCCTCCAAGTCAGAGTCCGGAGCTGGCCCCGTTCCCGGGCTGGCCGGGGCGCGGGGGSTCTGTGGTGGGCTTTGTCCTCGCCGTGGCCTGGCCGGTGTCAGCGGTGGCTTTGTGGCTCTGCATCACCCTCTGCAGCCCCGTGACCATCCCCGACCTGCTGCAGCCAGTTTTGCCTTGTCCTGGTACAGGAAGTGTCCAGCGAGCTGAGGAGGAGGAGGAGAGGTGCTGGGGCAGGGGACAGGACGGCGACTCTATTGTTTGAGCCTCCAGGCAGCTCCTGACTCACCGGGGAAATATTTGCTTTAAAAGGCACATTTTACCCTCCGTGTTGGGGAGAGGAGGGGAGAAGTGTCTCCTGCAGCCCGTGGTTGCTGTGACATGTCACTCCCTGTCACCCGGGGTGGAGGGGCAGGTGCTGGAGGGCAGGTTCATTTCCATGGATATCCGTGGGGCAGGTTCATATCCATGGATATCTATGGGGCAGGTTTACATCCATGGGGCAGGTTCACATCCATGGGGCAGGTTCATATCCACGAATATCCGTGGGGCAGGTTCATATCCATGATATCTATGGGGCAGGTTCATATCCATGGATATCCATGGGCAGGTTCATATCCATTGATATCTGTGGGCCAGGTTCATATCCATGGGCACGTTTATATCCATGGATATCTGTGAGGCAGGTTTATATCCATGGGCACGTTTATATCCATGGATATCCGTGAGGCAGGTACATATCCATGGATATCCGTGAGGCAGGTTTATATCCATGGGCAGGTTTATATCCATGGAAATCCATGGGCAGGTTCATATCCATGGGGCAGGTTTACATCCATGGAAATCTGTGGGGCAGGTTTATATCCATGGGCAGGTTTACATCCATGGATATCCGTGGGGCAGGTTCATATCCATGGAAATCCATGGGCAGGTTCATATCCATGGATATCCGTGGGGCAGGTTCATATCCATGGGGCACGTTTATATCCATGGAAATCTGTGGGGCACGTTTATATCCATGGATATCCGTGGGGCAGGTTTATATCCATGGGCAGGTTTATATCCCTGGGCAGGTTTACATCCATGGATATCCGTGGGGCAGGTTCATATCCATGGGCACGTTTATATCCATGGAAATCCATGGGCAGGTTTACATCCATGGATATCTGTGGGGCAGGTTCATATCCATGGGCACGTTTATATCCATGGAAATCCATGGGCAGATTTACATCCATGGATATCCGTGGGGCAGCCCTGTGCTGGCTCAGACACCCACGGCGCTGTCCCCATTGGGGACACTGAGGTGCCCAAACCCCCCCAAAGCCCGAGGGGACAAATGCTGAGTGTTTTTCCCCCGGAGTGACCCGGCCAGGGCGGAAGGAGCTGAGGCAGCAGAAAAAGGGCGTGGAGAGCCGACGGAAATGTAACTTTTCTTCCTGATCCGCAGCAGGATCAGAGGGAAAAGGCAGGAACACGAGGCTGTGCCGTCCCTTGGGAGCCCGGCGCGACAACCCAGGGGTTTCTTGTGGGCACCTTCGAGCCTCGGCACRGGGCCGGTTTCCTCCCACAAACCCCTTCCTCTCCCCGACTCTCCCCTTCCATTCGGGGCTGTTGGCGCGCTCAGAAATTGGGGAAGGAAAAGGGGTCGCCGGCTCCTCTTTGCCCTGCTGGTAACCTGGCAGCCGGAATTCCCCTGCAAACCTCCAGCCCTCCTCCGGAGGCTTTGCCAAGGGAAAACCGGCCCTGGCTTGGAGGAAGTGCCTTTGGCTGAGTCAAGGGGAGGTTTGGCCGCTGGCTCCTGCAGCTCTGAGCCATCCCGGAGCTCCTCTCCCGCTTCGCTGGGCACAGCAGCCCTCGCCCTTCCCTTTCTCCCCTTTCCCCGTGGGTYGGGGTGGTTTTTAACCCAAGTTTTTCTGTATTTTTGGACAGGTGGCCGCTTTGGGAACCAGTGCTGCCACACTGAGGAGGAGGAGGGACGGCTTGGATCCCTTGGATCCAGGCTGGGGAGGGAAGGATGATTACTACCTGGGAGCCCACGGCCTCTCTTGCCAGAAGTGCCCTCCAGGTGAGGTGGTCGCAGCGCTGATCCCACCTCTGCAGCCTCTCTGTGCTCCTGTTCCGTGTCCTCGCTGCTCCTGAGGGGCAGCACAGCTCCAGCTCCCCCCTGCTCCACTGTCAGGGATCTCAGCACTCGTTATGGGAATGTTTTCCTTTTGCTGGCTCCTTGTTTGCCTTTGAGCTTTGCTGGTGGTGGAATCACGGAATCCTTCAGCTTGGAAAAGCCCTCCAAGGCCACCAAATCCAGCCTGTGCCCCATCCCCACCTTGTCACTGAGTGCCACATCCAGCCCTTCCTTGGACACCCCCAGGGATGGGGACTCCAAACCTCACTGGGCAGTTCCAAGGCCTGACCACCCTTTCCATGAGGAAATTCCTGCTGATGTCCACCCTGAGCCTCCTCTGGCCCAGCCTGAGGCCGTTCCCTCTCCTCCTGTCCCTGTTCCCTGGGAGCAGAGCCCGACCCCCCCCGGCTGCCCCCTCCTGTCAGGGAGTTGTGCAGAGCCACAAGGTCCCCCCTTGTCGCTGTTTTCCCCACGGACGAGTAGAGAAACGACACAAAGTCCAGGCTCAGGGATAAATGGAAGCCCTTTAATGAATTCTCAGAAAGCTTTTATATGTTAGTTCGCAAAGTGTATTAAGTGGCATAAGGTAATTCTTTTTTTGCCATCCACCCCTTAAGGGGATTGATCAAGTTCTAGGACACCCATCTCTGAATGTTTTTCTCGTTAGAACCATAACAATTCTGCCAAACAACCTGCAGCTGCAAGAAGTTTACGAAACTGTAACACTGTTTTGAGTTACTTGCATGGGACAGACAGAGCTCTCACAAAAATGCTGCAGAGAGCTGAAGAAATTCTCTGCTGGAGCTTTTTCAGCATCCATACCCCCTGATCCCCCTTTTCTCCAGGTTGAGCCCCTTTCCCAGCTCCCTCAGGAACTCCCCATCCCTGGACACTCTCCAAGCCCATAACCCATCCCTGATCCCCCTTTTCTCCAGGCTGAGCCCCTTTCCCAGCTCCCTCAGCCTCTCCTGGTGCCCCAAACCCTTCCCTGTGTGCTCAGAGCTGCCCTTTCCCCTCAGGCACCTACGTTTCGGAGGAGTGTAAGGAGCAGAACGGCTCTGGCACGTGTGCGCACTGTGAAGAGTGGGAATACATGGAATATCCAAACGCCTTCCGGCAGTGCCGGGACTGCGGGAAGTGCAGGGAAGGTACGAGCCGGGGGGGGCTGGGGGAGCAGGGCTGATGGCTCAGGCTGGGTCCAGCTGAGCTCTCGATGAGCCCAGCGTCACCTGCAGCGTCCCCAGGGAGTGGCTGGGGCTGGAGTTTGTGCAGACCTCCTACATTTGTTGTGCAAAGCTTGGACACGAGACCTCCACAAGGAGCGGGAGGACGAGGCTCCCGGCAGCACTGGAAGCTGCTGGTGGAGTTTGATCCAGGCACTGCTTTTCCCTTGGTACGGGCAGCTGTGGGGCAGGAAAAGCTGAAACCCAACAGCAGGGGAGGGAGCTCGGCCGGGGTCGGAGCGGAGGAGCCGAGATGGAGCCGTGTCCCCTGTGTCCCGCGCAGATCAGGTGGAGGTGAGTGCCTGCCAGCGCGTCAGGAACACGGTGTGTGCCTGCAGGAACGGCACCTTCTGCCCGCCGGACCACCCCTGCGAGATGTGCCAGAAGTGCCAGCCCAGGTGGGTCGGGGGGCGCGGCGGCTCCCGCGTTCAGAGATCCTTTTTGCCAGCCTGGAGATGAAACTCTTGAGTAATTTTAGTGAGGAGGTAATATRAAAGTGGGTCTTTATTTGGAGGCCTCCAGGGGCAGTTATAGAAAGATGTCCACAAAATTCCGCTCGCACGGGGTGAACGCAGTTTTTATCGGTTTTAGGAAATTAGCGTAATTGGTAAAAAGCACCAATTAGGAGGACGAGTGGTGGTGCAATTCCCCCTCAGGTCAAGCCCCTTCTCTGGAGCCCCTCCCTCAGCACTGGCTGTGCTTTATCCATGAAATGTATCCCCAAGAGTTGTTCTCAGCCTTGGTAGCCAGGAAGAACCGGGATAGGATAAAGGCCTTGTGCTCTCCAGGGCTCGGAGCTCTGGAATTCCTTTTGTCTTTCTGCTTAGGGAAAAGCCATGGAAAATTCCTGCGAAAACTGGCCACTAATCCAATGACCCACAAACACACCTGTAAAGAACACAGAGAATATACAAGGAGAAAAAAAAAAAGAGTCAAAAACCAAAACAGCATCAGAGCTGCAGCTGCTGAGCCCGCCCTGTCTCCCCCTCTCCCAGGTGTCCTGATGGCCAAGTGGTGCTGAAACCCTGCACACCCTACAGGGACCTCCAGTGCGGTCCTGCCGCGGACACCGGCCCCGTCTGTGAGTGGGGGAATGCTGGGGGAGGCCAGGTGGGCTGAGGGGCGGGGGTGGCAGCTGCTGCTGAGGGGAAACCAGGAGCAAGCTGCCCACAACACCCCTGTTTTATCTGCTTTAGACCTCTGGGCCCTCCTCCCGGCGATCGTGATCGTGTTTGGGGTTGCGTACTGCGTCTGGCAGTGCCGCTGCCGCTCCCCAGGTGGGTGCAGGGGACCCCCGGAGCACCCCCCTGGGCCGGGGGCTCTGCACCGGTGTGGGCTGGGTGGGGAGAGGGCCCTGCCTGGGGGAAGAGGGATCACAGCCCTGTTTCCATCTTCCAGGAGATGGGAGACCCTCGAGCAGGAGGCCCTATGAAATGGTGGTGAGTTCCCGGTGGGGCAGGGGGGGGGGATGGCTCTGCTTGGGGGGTGGGGGGAGGTCCCCCTTGCCCTCTGCTCCCCACGTGGGCAGCAGCTCCTGGGAAGGCTGGGGGAGCAGGGGATGAGTCTCAATCACGGTTCCTGGGAAGGCTGGGGGAGCAGGGAATGAGGCTCATCCAACAATCCAGCAGCTCCTGGGAAGGCTGGAGGAGCAGGGAATGAGTCTCATTCACAGCTCCTGGGAAGCATGGAGGAGCAGGGGGATGAGGCTCATCCAGGAATTCCTGGGAAGGCTGGAGGAGCAGGGGAATGAGGCTCATTTTTATATCCATGGCTTGACTTGTGGGAGAGTAAGGAACACCAAAAGTGTGCCGAACTCCCCAATCTGTTAGAAAATCAGCTAATTCCTTTGCGGTGTATGCAGGGCCATTGTCTGTTCTTGTTTCTTGAGGGTTGTGGGAGAGCTGAGCCAAGCAGAGGAGGCTCTCTGGGAGTGCCCTGGGTGCTTCCAGCCCCCTCCTCAGTGCCATTAACCCTTCYCTGCTGGCAGTGCTGGCACGCCCAGGGTCCCCAGTGGAGATCCCAGGGTAGGGGAGGGCTCCAAGCTCGGGATGAGCAGGGGATCCACACCCTTGGATCCTTGGCAGGGTCCTGCCTTCCCTGGGTCACCCACCACGGTTTGTGCTTCTCCCCTGGCGCAGAGCTCCATGTTCCGGAAGCTGCCGTGGTACAGGAGGGTGAACACGGGYGCCGAGGACAATGCCACCAACGCGCGCCTGCAGAGCCAGCAGGGTCACCCGGCGGCACAGGCCGGGGTACGTGCATGGCACCCCCTGCCCCGTCGTGCTCTGATCTGACCAGCCTGGGGCTGGACCACACAGGGGAGGTGGTGAAGGGTCTCTCTGTGGGATCGGGATGGCGAAATCCGCTCGTTGCGGTCGAGTGTCAGAGCCCTCGGAGGGTTTAACGCTGATGCTGAGCAAACGCAGCTCGTGTCTCCCCCATCTCGGGGCCTGCTGCCATCCCAGAGCCAGGAAACGCGGATGTCCTGGGGGTGGGTGGTGCTGTCCTGCCCCAACAGCCCCGGGAGAGAGGCAGAGGGGCTCCAATCCCCACAAATCACACTGGGGCTGGGGCTTGGTGGGTGCTGCAGGATATCATCAATCCCGGAGTGACATCATCAATCCCGGAGTGACATCATCAATCCAGGAGTGACACTGTCATTCCAGGAGTGACATTATCAATCCCGGAGTGACATCATCAATCCAGGAGAGACACTGTCA
>RAHM01000444.1:60750-75755 GCA_003713295.1 Parotia lawesii
CCTCCCTCTCAGGGGGCTCTGCTGTGCCCCAAATTCTGCCTTGGGACCCCCATCCTGCCCCTGCCCCTCCCTCGTAGTGGTCTCCGTCCTGGCCCCCAGTCCCACACTGGGTCCCAATCCCCCCTCTCCATGAGACCCCCACCCTGCCCCTGCCCCTCCCACCCTGCCCTGCATCATCTGTGCCATCCATGGGGGGGAGGTGACACCCTCATCCCCCCTCCATCTCACCTCCACCCTTCCTCTGCACCCGACCCCCCCGGTGCCCCCCAGTCCCGACCGGGGGAAGGGGTGCACCCTCTCCTGCATCCCTCTGAGCATCTTTCCCTCTCCCCAAATTTCAGGGGGGTGCCAGCTCCCAGCTGGGCCATGCGTGGTGCTGCTGGTGGAGGAGACCCCTCACAAGCCCCACAGCCCCCCCGGAGCACCCCCAAACCCTCGCAGGGCTTCTCCCGGGGGTGTGAGGGGAGCAAAGCTGCTCCATCCCTCCGTGCCCTCCAAGCACAGGCCACACGCTGCTCTCCTGCCTTGTTATCGTTCTCTACAGGGCTTATCGCAGCCCCCTCCTCACCCCCAGGGCAGCCCCCCCGAAATCTGAACCCTCGGGGCGTAAAAAACTCCCGAGTCATCTTTGCAGCGCGGCTGCCGGGAAGGCGCCGGGCAGCGCTGGCCCCGCTGCTCTGACCCCGTATATCCGCATCATGTGATCCTCGCCATCCCTTCCCGAGCCTTTCAGCCGCCTTCCCTCCCCACCGCCGCCGCTGAGCCGCGCTAAGCTCGGCCCCCTGCACGGCCTGAGCCCTTCCCGCTCGGATCAGCCCGTGCCGAGGCCGGCACCGCTGCGGCACCGCCGAAGCGCAGCGCTCGCCTCGCCCCGGCACGGCCCCCCCGGCCCGGCCCGGCCCGGCCCGGCACAGCCCCCCGCCTCACCGAACTCGCAGCACGGGGATCTGTCTCTCCATCGCAGAAGGAGATGGAGCCGCTAATCTGGGGAGGGGAAAGCCCTTTCGGCTTTGGAGCCGGCAAGAGGCGGCTCCCGGCGCTGCCTCGGTGCTCGCACCGGGACCGGGAGCCGGCGGCGGAGCTGTCGAATCCCTGCCCCGGGAGCTGCGAGCAGCCGAGCCGCAGAGCCTGGAGCTTTCTGCTTCTTGGAGTGGGTCACGGGGAAGGAACACGTAAAGCTTGTTTGCCAGCCGCATGGTTTGGCTTATTTGCTCTCTTGTAGCAGGTGCTTAATTGTGGCAGAAAGGGCTCCCGGCAGCTTTGTGGGCAGCCAAATTCCCGCCTGCCCCTCTGGCAGCCAGGCAAAACAAAAGCACGATTGTCACTCGCAGGCGGAACGCTCCGGCTGCGGAGCTCGCACGGGCCTCCTTCCCGGGAGAAAAGGTTTCCCGGGAGGCGAGAGAGCCGGGAATGGAGGCACCGGGGTGGGCACGGGGCAGGGGAAGGGGCTCGGGAGCAGCCGTGCGGTGCGTGGGTGCTGCTCGCAGCCGCTCTCCGCCGTGGGAGGAGGAACACGAGGCTCAGCTGACTGTACCCCAGCGAGCCCACGCTGTGGCACAGCTTGGCACGGCATGGAACGGCACGGCATGGAATGGTACAGCTGCCCAGCGACATCCCAGCTCCCCCAGCCCCGCTGTCTCCGGCAGGGCTGTAATTAAAAGGCCTTTTCCTCCCCGCTCCCATCTCTCCAATTGGAGCCTCTTGAACCTATCCCAAGGAATTCTGCCCGTCCAACTCCTTGATCACTCCCAGGAAAAGAGCACCAAACCCAAGGCTGAGCTCTGGGGGTCACCCCACTGGCACCAAACACCCCTTTTCACCCCACAGCATCCTCCTCCCTCCATCTCCCCCTCCCCAGCCAGGAGTGAAGAAGCTCTCAGGATATCCGAGACATGAGCAGACGTTGCTCCAGCCCCAGTAAAATTGGKGACTCTCCAGTTTAATGCCAGGGGCCTTTCCACCCTTCCCAGGTGCTGCCAGGACCCTGCCCAGCCTCACTGGGGGCAGGATGCAGCGATCCAAACCCAAACCCGTTTTCCTTGTGCTCCTTGGAGCAGCAAATGCTCTGCGAGCGCTGCAGCTTTCCCGGCTCTGCCCCCCAAACCCAGCACCGTTCGCCTTGCAGGGGGCTGGAAGGCTGGGACAGACCAAGGCAATGCATCCCTCGCCGGAAAAAGTGGATTTGGGATGGGGAGACACCCCCAAAAACCTCCGGCAGCCCCGGACTGCACATTCCCAAAGCCCCCAGCACCAGGACCCTGCTCTGCCTAAGCCCTGCCGGGAATTTTCCACCTCATCCATGGGGAACGGAGYTGTTGCAGTGGCGCGTGTGGGATGGGAGCAAAGAGCAAAGTCCTGGAGAAAGTGGCCGGAGGAAAAGCGCCGGGAGCAGGAGGCAGGAGGAGGCAGCAGGAGGGTACTTACAGGCTGCGAGCCATGGCAGTCATCTTCCCGGCGGGGCTGCCCTTCCCGGGGCTTTCCATCGCTTTCTCTTGGCGGGCTCTGGAAGGAAAAGGAGCAGGGACTCTGTGAGGTCACCCCAAACACGGACTCACATCCTAAAGCCACCCCAGCATCACCCCCCGACCCTGGAGACGGGAAAGCTTTGGGGAGGCAAGTCCTGGGCTGGCCAAGCAGTGTCCTGGTGAGGGGACAGAGCTGTCCCTCGTCCCCCCACTGTCCCCGTGTCTCACTGCCAGCTCTGCCCTCCTCGTGCCACCCAACGAAGCAGCCGAAATAAATCAATCCATGGAGCACACGCAGACCTGTCCCCCGCACAGCTCCACAGTGACACCCTCCCCTCAGCCCCAGCGGGGCTCTCCCAGCTCCCACCTCCTCTCCAAGCACCTCACCCTTGGGCTAAGAGCCTTCCCTGCGGGTCTGAGCCCCCCGGGGTGGCCAGCAGGCCACCGAGTCCCCCGGCATGGTGGCTTTGGCCAAGGCTCCGGAGCTCAGCCGGGCACGGGGCTGTCCCTCCTTCCCCGTCGCTGGCTCAGCAGTGCCTGCCCACGTCAGGAGCAGAGTCCAGCCTGAGATTTCCTCCTGGCAGAGCCAGCAGAGTCCTGGCTCCTGGCAGGGAGTGCRTTCCCGGCACCCACCGTGGTGCTGGATCCGTCCATGGATTCACCAGGAAGAGCAGGAAGGGTCACCCCTGTGTTTTGCTGCTCTGAAAATCCCAAATCCTGCAGGTTTTATGGATGGATGRGGCTACAAGGGGTCTCCCTGCTTGGGACAGCTGCCCCAAGCACCCCCATGGGCCCTAAGCACCCCCACGGGCCCCCCGGCCCCATCAGCAGCCAGGGAGGGAGGTGGCAGCTTCTAAAAAATGGGATTTATGGGCTCAGTATCCAACTGGAGCCCGGAGCCAGGAGAAACCTTCAACCAGAGCTTTCCAAAAATGGCAAAACCCAACCTCGATGGGGGAACAGTGGGAACAAAGGGACCCACTGGGATGTGCCACCACACTGCTGGGGAGCAGGGCACAGGAAGCAGCTGATACCAGAAGGAAAGGTCTAAAACGAGCAGAAAAGAACATTTTTGCACCTTCCATCATCCCCTGACCTGCCAAAGCAGCAGGGGCTGCCTGCGAGCCAGGAGTTTTGGGGGGGCTCTGGAAATTCCCGGCATGCAGGAATTCTCTGGCCCAGCTGGATCCCATCTCCCAGCCCRGGAATCAGCCACCTGACACCCGCCGGGTGACAGCTCACCCTGCCATCGATACRGAGCTCCAGGGATTCGGCGCTCAGCTTATAAATATTTAAACCCAGAAGGAGCCGTGCGCTCCTGTAAAATGCGGCTCCTCGCACAAGCCCAGCATCCCTCCGCCCCAGCGCTGAGCTAATGAACATTTGGGGCTCTCCAGACGGATCTTTTTGCAGCTAAAAACCAGGTCAGGGCGAAATTCAAGGTCTCGATCCATCCGTGCGGGGTTTCTGCACCCTCCAGCTGGGATCTGTCGGATTTGCCACCGCGAGGGGTGCGGGAAGCGCTGCTGGGATGGAATCACAGCCGAGGCCGCGCTTCCAGCTGCTCGTTCCCGACACCCCAGGCAGGTTTTTGGGGGGCACGGCCGGCCCCACACTCCGGGAAAGGCTGCAGCTGCAGCCCTGGAGCACTGACAGGCTCCCGCCGGCTGCTCCAGGCAGGATTCACAGTTTCATACAGCATTAAGAGCTGCTGACGCCTCGTGAAAAAACTGTGAAAAGCTTCTATTTTGGGGAAAGTTCCTCTTATAACGGCGCATCCTGTGGCTTCTCTGTTTCCCTTTTTTCTCCCGGTTTCTCTCGCTACGGAGAGCGGTGCAGAAAATAGGCGGATAATGTTGCCAACYAGCCTGGGCTGTTCGTCAGGAAAGGAAAATAACCCTCCAAGCCACCCCCAGCCAAGGAATTCATTCTCATGCCGCACCTGGGTGGGGGCCTGGGGAGAGAAGGGAGAAAGTGGGACCCTCCTGGGACTTTTTCCTGGGCACGGAGCATGGGGGGGGCTTGGTGGGGGGCTGCATATTTCCTAATGGGGGAAAAATGTTGGTTTTGCTCGTTTTAGACCTTTCCCGCTGGTGTCGGATCTTCCCTGGATTCTCCTCCCCATTCTGCTCCCCACCAGTGTGGCGGCACCCACTGTGCCATCGCCTCCTTTTGCCCCCATTGTTCCCCCATTTAAAAAAAAAATTGATTAAAACATCGAAGAACCAGGAGTCTGTCTCCAAGCAACTGTCTCCAAGCAGGGATGGAGAGCAGGGAAGGAGAAGCGGCAGCGTCGAGTGGGGAGAAAACTTCTGGAGATCCCAGCGGGGACAAGGAGGGAGGGAACAGCAGGAAAAGAGGGACACGGAGGTGGGGAGGTGACAGCCAGCACTGGGAGCAGCCCAGGAGCCCCTGGGGCAGGAGAATCTCCCTCTTTCCTCATCACAGAGCCCGGCCACAAGTCCTGGCCCGCGGGGGGAAGCGGCCGCGCCTCTGCCCTGGCGTGTGAAAGAGCTCCCGGCTCCCCGGAGCCGCTTCCCAGCCCAGCGGCAAAGGAAGCGCAGCAGCGCTGCCTCYCCCCCTGCCCTGCAGGGGACTCGGCGGGGGGGTGACGCCGGCATTCGGTGGCTTCATGGCCCTGCTGATGACCCGCCAGGAGCCACCAACACCCCCGAGCGAAACAGCGAAGGGCGGCCGGGGAGAGCCGCCGGTTCTGCCCGCGCTCTTCCCGTGGGAGATCCCGTGCGATCCCACGCTGGAAAACTCCTTGCCCCCACATCTCGGTGTCTCCTCACTCGTGGCTCTGCCTGAGCAGCCTCCTCCCTGCCCACGGGCCGCTCGTTAAACGCTGAGGGCCACCAAGGCACCCCACAAGGGTCCCGCACCCCAATTCTGCACAGCTCCAAGGGAACGAGGAGCTGCGAGTGCCGCCCGCTCCGGAGAGGCTGAGCCTCCCCTGGGCTCTCGGAGCAGCCCGGGGGGCACCTGGAGCTGTTCCTGGGGCAGGATCCAGCCCCTATTTCCCARCCCTCAAAGCCTTTGCATCCCCCCACAACTTCCCGGCGGAGAAACCCTCACGCTCTCCGTGCCCCATCGCCGCTCCCCGGGGGAAACGGGGGAATCATTTGCTCCGGCCGTGGTTACCTGAGCGCAGCGGCCCCGCTCTGTCCCGCGGCTCTTCCCTCCGCTCCAGCAGCGCCTTCCCTTTCCAGGTGCAAACTGGCCTGGACAAGGCAGGACCCATTTTTATACGCTCGCCCATGTGATCCAAACGAATGCCCTAGGGATGAGTTTTTGCACTGACACARCTAAAGGGGCTGGGACTAAAAACCTGTTGGACCACAATCCCAGCTCAACGGACAGGAATTTTCCACTCGGAGCCGTTCAGGCCGGCTCTGGGTGCGCGAGCACGCGCCGGGGCCCGCGTCTCCCTGCTGCCCCCAAAAATCCCATTTTCCTGCGCTTCCCGAGTCTTTCGGACTCATTCCTAAGTGATTCCTCTACTGCAGCTGGAGAAGACAAACCATGGGCTGGTTCTGCGATGGAGGAARGGATGGATGGGAAGCGTGAAGGAATATGTTTGAGGCACTGAGTGCATCTAAATTCTGCAAATCTTTTCTTATTTTTCCCATGATCTGTGAGAAAAAAAACCACCAAAAAACCCTCCCAAAACAAACAAACAAACAAACAAAAAAACACAGCAGAAGATGGCAGCCGGGGTGAGGAATGGGGGGAATCCTTTGCTCCTGGAAAAGGAAACTCCCTGCAGCCTGGAGGCCTGGGAATGGCGCTCCTGCACAGGCTGGAAGGTGATTTTTAGGAGCTGCCCAGCCCGAGGGTCCCGCACTGGGATGCTCCTCAGGGATGCAGGGAAGRAAGGCAGGTCCAGGTGAGTCCGGGTGACCAGGAATGCCCGGGATGGGAATCGGAAAAGAGACGGTGAGCTCTGGATGGGTGAGTCAATGGGAACCGAGGCCCCGGGGAAGCGGCCACGGGCCAAGGAAAGGAGGCACGAGCGTGAGTCAGGGGATGAGCTGGTGACTCCGTGGGAAAGGAGGGAGGCGATGGGATAATGGGAAGCGCGATGGGATAATGGGAAGCGCGGTGGGATAATGGGCAGCGCGGCGGGATCACGGGCAGCAAGAATCAGGATGAGCCCCTTGATCGCGCTCCGCTCGGGCCGTTCCCCTCGGAGCAGCGCTGGAGAACGCTGCGGGTGCCGCTGGAGCCGATCCCGCTGGCGCTGATCCCGCTGGAGCTGATAAGAGCAGGAACGTGCTGCTCGGCACACACGGGGCCAGCCCAGCGCTTGCCTCACYTCCTCGCCGAGGTGCTGCGGTGCCCCGGGCACCGAGCGGGGCTCGCTCGCACCCCCGGGATGTTCTGGCCTCACTGCGGGCACAGCCGCTTGCTCCGGCCCGGCTTAGGGAGGGAACTCAGCGGGGTTTTTCCGCCTGATTTGGTGGCAGGTACTAAAAAGGCGCCGGTTTTGCTGGGTCACAGAGCAAGGGAAATGTTCCCCGCCCGGAGCAAGGGCGGTTTTGGAGCTGCTTTGTCCCGTACGTCTCGGAGCATCTGCGAAAGGTCCTAATCTGGCCCAAATTGCTGCCAAATGATCGCCCTGGGGGGATGTCAGCCCTCGCTGGCTCCAGGCTCAGCYCTGCCGAGGCGCTGGGGCTGTGCCAGAGCCGGCTGGGCACAGGCTCCTCTGGGCACACTGGTGCTGGAAGGAGGGGCAAGGTGGAAAAGGGGGGCCTGGCTGGCCGTGTTGGAGGTCCGAGGCTGTTTTCTGTCACTTTGCAGCTCGGGGGGTTTGTTTGGGTCTAAAGGCGGGGGTTCTGTGCTCCTGCTGGTGTGGGGAACTGTAAATAGGGGGATTTTTGGGTCCCCTTCAGAGCCAGGGTGCCAAAGGGTTGGGAAAAAACACCCGGGCAGAGGAGAAGCTGGGAAATGTTCTGGAAGCGGTGCTCGTGCTGAAGGGCTCCCCCCGAATATGGGAAGTGCCCTCAGCTCCTTCCAGCCCCCAAACTGGTTTTGGGGGATCGTGGGGCCGTGATGGGGGCTCGGGGCTTCCCAAGGACTCGGCTGTGAGCTCATTAAAGCTCTACCAGCCCCTGCTGCGAACCAGTTAAACCCATTTAGGGAAGGGTTAAGCCAGTTCAGTGTGATTTGGGAGTCTATTGATGCCGAGGTTAATCTGCTGTAAGTGCATCAACATCGGGGATTTGAACCAGTTTAACTGTTCCAGCTCCAGTTTTTTTCCTGGAGGACTTCGGGAAGGGTCCAGCCCCTGYTCCCCTTTATCCCAGGCTGCGGAGAGCCTTGGGAAGAGGGAGAAAATAAACCAGCGACTGAAAGGAAGAACCTCAATGACGGCTGAATCTGAAACGCTGCTATTTTTAGCCCATCCCTGCCCAGCCGGCCCGAATTCCACGCGGGTCCCGGTGCCCGGCTGGCACAGGGGAGCAGCAGGGTGGGCAGCGAAACCCTCCCGGTGCATCYCAGCTCGCCGGGGMGGCTCGTGGGACCAGGCTGAGCCCGAGCTGAGTCAGAGCAGAGGATGCTCCTTCCTCATCCCAGCTCCTCATTATCCCGCTGCCCCAGGGCTTTCCCACGAGCCTCATGCAGCCGGGCCGTGGGACCTGGAAGAGGTGTTTGTTTATTTTCTGCTGTCATCCCCGAAGGGCTGTAATCACAATTAGAGCGTCCACGAGGCACGGGGCACAGATTCATCTCCTTCCCGAGGCCGCAGCGCCCGGGAGAGTGGGAGGGAGAGAGAGAAAAGGTGGAAATGCTTCCATCACCCCATCCCTGCGCCCACACAGCATCCCCGGGGAGCACGGCGAGGTTGGCAGAGGTCACCCCTGAGAGTTTCTCAACGCTTTCCCTCCACGCCGCCGTCGCGTGTCGGTGTTGCAGCAATTCCTGGTGGCTTTTCCCGTCTCCGGGAGCCGGGCTGGGGAGCGCTTCGTGCAGGAATTCGAGCCAGGAATTTAAAGAGGCTCTAAGCAGCTCCCCGGTGGGGCTCAGCGGGGTGTGAATGGAGGGATGGGAACGGGATTGGATCCTCCAGCACCTGGAGAGGAGCGGGCTGGATCCCAGCACCGCTGGAACCGGGAGCTGCCAGGCTGCGGAGCTGCCGGAGGAGAAGCGGCTCCCGCACCGCTCTGCGCTGCCTTGTGACTGCGAAACGAACGCGCTTAATATAGGCCGAGTGAAACCATTCTGCCCGAAATAGAAAATCCTTCCCCAGAAAGCGCCGCAGCCCCGGCGGGAGCGCTCACGAGGAAGCTGCCGAGGCAGGAGCGCCGTGCCAGCTGTGCCCGGGCAGCGCCGCACATCCCGCCCCGGCTGCGGGCCCGGCCGGCGCCTCCCGCCTGTCCCCAGGGCCGCCTCCCCCGGGGGCAGCTCCCCCCGACCCTCCCCGAACGTGCCAGAGAAGTTCAGGGATGCGGCAGGCACCCCTGGAATTGGGATTGGGATTGGGATGGGGTGCAGGGGTGGCTGCAGCCCCAAATCCAGTGGTCCCATGGGTGCTGGGCTCGGGGCGCTGTCAGGGGATGGGATGGGATGGGATGGGATGGGATGGGATGGGATGGGATGGGATGGGATGGGAACAATTCCTGCTCGTGCTGCTGCTGGAGCTGAGGTTTGGGATGGGAAGGGGCTGGAAGGAGACAGAAGGGGGTGACCTGCTCTGGGGCTCTGGGGGCTCGCTCAGCTGGGTGCTTTTCCCTGGAAAATATCGGCTRTTCCTCCTCTCCTGGARCACCCAGMTGAGTCAGGGAGTGGTTCTGGCACCAGGAGAGGTTTTGGGGTCGCAGCAGCCCCGGCTCTGCTCTGCTCTGAGTTCCTGCTGTGCTGGCAGCTTCTCCTGTTGGGATCTGGGATCCCAAAGGTGAAAAGCATCGCACGTCCCCTCCCTGACCCCACAAAAATCCCTGCTCAGAGGTCTCTGTGGGTCCAAACCCCTTTTGGGGGCTCTGACCCGTCCCCCYCGGTCACTCGTGACCTTCCCAGCACCGCTGGTGCCCGGGTTTAATCCAGCTTGACCAGGCACAGCCGCCGGCCGGGAAAATGGGGCAGGAGGGGGTGAGGGTTCAGCGCCGGAGCTTCGCAGGTGCAAAGGGAAAAGCCAGAAATCCTCCCCCGTTCGTCTCAGGCTGCACCAGGGATCCGCATCCGGCGTTTAAAGCTCTGCTGTTCCATCCCGCGCCTCACGGCGGGGTTTGGGGGGGATCAACTCAAACCCTTTCACTCCGTATTTTTTCCCCAGCATCTTCTTAATGCTGGAAAGACCCAAAAATCCCGGCTCAGCCGCTCAGCTCCGCCCTTGCACCGTGTGAGGTCTTTAACCCCTGACCCCAGCGTGGCTCCGGACAGAGCCGGGGGAACTCCGGAGCCCGATAAATCTGTCACATCCCTGAAATCCACTTCAAAAACCCCCCCAAGGAGCAGAGGCAGCCCCGCGAACGGGTTCAGATGCAAATTTACGGCGGCGAGCGGGGTTTTTGATTCACGAAGCTCTCGCCCAGGGGCTCGGCCGGGGCAAGGTGAGGGCGACCTTGGGGTTGCTGGGTTGGAGCAGGGACCGGGAGCTGCTGGCCCAGGGAAGGGGGGAAAAAAGTGAGGACAACCCGCGGGGAAGGGAGATAAGAGGCACGGCGAGGCCAGGGCACGGCTGGAGCTGCCGAACCCGGAGGGAGGATGTGGGTTTTGTTTCCTTTTCTGATTGCGGAGGAATAAAGGGTTGGAAAAATGGGCTTCCTGCAAGGCCAAAATCGAGGGAATTCCCCTGGGCCGCCGGGGCTCTGCCAAGTGCTCGGCTTTGTGCTGCCTCGCTGGTTGGTATCAGCAGGGAAAATTGATTTTTTTGAGTGATTTTTCAGCCTGTAGGAGTTGGGGNTGAGTCAGGGAGTGGTTCTGGCACCAGGAGAGGTTTTGGGGTCGCAGCAGCCCCGGCTCTGCTCTGCTCTGAGTTCCTGCTGTGCTGGCAGCTTCTCCTGTTGGGATCTGGGATCCCAAAGGTGAAAAGCATCGCACGTCCCCTCCCTGACCCCACAAAAATCCCTGCTCAGAGGTCTCTGTGGGTCCAAACCCCTTTTGGGGGCTCTGACCCGTCCCCCCCGGTCACTCGTGACCTTCCCAGCACCGCTGGTGCCCGGGTTTAATCCAGCTTGACCAGGCACAGCCGCCGGCCGGGAAAATGGGGCAGGAGGGGGTGAGGGTTCAGCGCCGGAGCTTCGCAGGTGCAAAGGGAAAAGCCAGAAATCCTCCCCCGTTCGTCTCAGGCTGCACCAGGGATCCGCATCCGGCGTTTAAAGCTCTGCTGTTCCATCCCGCGCCTCACGGCGGGGTTTGGGGGGGATCAACTCAAACCCTTTCACTCCGTATTTTTTCCCCAGCATCTTCTTAATGCTGGAAAGACCCAAAAATCCCGGCTCAGCCGCTCAGCTCCGCCCTTGCACCGTGTGAGGTCTTTAACCCCTGACCCCAGCGTGGCTCCGGACAGAGCCGGGGGAACTCCGGAGCCCGATAAATCTGTCACATCCCTGAAATCCACTTCAAAAACCCCCCCAAGGAGCAGAGGCAGCCCCGCGAACGGGTTCAGATGCAAATTTACGGCGGCGAGCGGGGTTTTTGATTCACGVAGCTCTCGCCCAGGGGCTCGGCCGGGGCAAGGTGAGGGCGACCTTGGGGTTGCTGGGTTGGAGCAGGGACCGGGAGCTGCTGGCCCAGGGAAGGGGGGAAAAAAGTGAGGACAACCCGCGGGGAAGGGAGATAAGAAGCACGGCGAGGCCAGGGCACGGCTGGAGCTGCCGAACCCGGAGGGAGGATGTGGGTTTTGTTTCCTTTTCTGATTGCGGAGGAATAAAGGGTTGGAAAAATGGGCTTCCTGCAAGGCCAAAATCGAGGGAATTCCCCTGGGCCGCCGGGGCTCTGCCAAGTGCTCGGCTTTGTGCTGCCTCGCTGGTTGGTATCAGCAGGGAAAATTGATTTTTTTGAGTGATTTTTCAGCCTGTAGGAGTTGGGGGTTTGGGGTTTCTCGGGTGCTTTGCTCACTGAACCCTGGGGGAAACAGGCACGGAGGTACCACCTGGAAATATTCAGATTTTTCCCGAATCAGAGGGAAATGCTGGATTTTTGGGCCTGTAGAAGTTGGGTTTTGGGGTTGCTCAGGTGCTCTGCTTGCTGAACCCTGGGGGAAACTGAGGCACAGAGGTAGCACCTGGAAATATTCAGATTTTTCCCGAATCAGGGGGAAATGCTGGATTTTTTACCCTGTAGAAGTTGGGTTTTGGGGTTTCTTGGGTGCTCTGCTCACTGAACCCTGGGCAAGAAAATGGCAAAATTCCGAGGAATTTCAGCTTCAAATTGCGAGAAAATGGTAAAATTCCAAGGAATTTCGGCTTCAAATTGCAAGAAAATGGTAAAATTCCGAGGAATTTCAGCTTCAAATTGTAAGAAAATGGTAAAATTCCAAGGAAATTCAGCTTCAAATTGTAAGAAAATGGTAATATTCCAAGGAATTTCAGCTGCAAATTGCAAGAAAATGGTAAAATTCCAAGGAATTTCAGCTTCAAATGGCGAGAAAATGGTAAAATTCCAAGGAATTTCAGCTTCAAATCCCAAGAAAATGGTAAAATTCCAAGGAATTTCAGCTTCAAATCCCAAGAAAATGGTAAAATTGCCCATTTTATGGCTCGGGGAAGATGAACGAAACCCCGAGGCGCGGGCTGAGCGCGGTTTCTCTGGATTTCACATCCACAGGAAGCCGGCTCCGGGAGGAGAGGAGGGAGGGAAATTCCAAACGATGCTTTCCTGGGAAGTAAAATCGGAATTTTGATGAACTTTTYGGGTGAAACTCGGCTCGGGCAGCGCCTGCTCGGTGTTAAACCAACAAAAAACTGGAGGCTCCTCACTCTCACCTGACGGTCGCGGGGAGCCTCGAAAAATTCGTATTTTTGCCTCGCCTGGATCCTAAAACCCCCTGGCTCGGCTGATTTGGCTTCCTCGGGTGTTTTGTTGCTGTTAAAACGAGCCCCAGACTTCTCCTTTCCTCCCCTGATTTTTTTTTTTTGAGAGCTTTTTCATCCCCGAGGTTAACGGGGAAATCATTTCCTCACCTACACCTCGGTTCTGCCACCTCCGAGAGGTTTTTTCCAGCGGCTTTTGGGGCCGTTTGCTGAGGATAAAAAAGCAGAATATCTTTATTTTTGTGTCTCTCTTCAAATACCTGCTCCCCAAATGGATTGAGGAGAAAAAAGCAGAATATCTTTAATTTTGTGTCTCTCTTCAAATACCTGCTCCCCAAATGGATTGAGGAGAAAAAAGCAGAATATCTTTATTTTTGTGTCTCTCTTCAAATACCTGCTCCCCAAATGGATTGAGGAGAAAAAAGCAGAATATCTTTATTTTTGTGTCTCTCTTCAAATACCTGCTCCCCAAATGGATTGAGGAGAAAAAAGCAGAATATCTTTATTTTTGTGTCTCTCTTCAAATACCTGCTCCCCAAATGGATTGAGGAGAAAAAAGCAGAATATCTTTATTTTTGTGTCTCTCTTCAAATACCTGCTCCTCAAATGGATTGAGGAGAAAAAAGCAGAATATCTTTAWTTTTGTGTCTCTCTTCAAATACCTGCTCCCCAAATGGATTCAGGGGATTTTGGGGCTGCAGCGCTTCTCTTCCTCGGGCTTCACGTCGATTTGATTAATTAAATTCATTTTGCACCGGGCGCTCTGAAAGTTTGCTTTTATTTCCAGAATATTGGGAAATATTCCTCACGGAAGCTGGGRAGGGAGGAGGGGTTTTAAACAGGTTTCCCATGATATTTTTGTCCCAAAAAAAGTGAAAWTTTTGATATTCAGGGGCAGCATCGTTTTATTCTCATCCCACCCCGAACGTGGGGGGAATTCCCGGATTTCCCTGGGCTCCGGACCTCACATCCAGCACTGCACCAGAGGCTTCCCGGCTGGAAAATCGAGATTCCAGCGGTCCTTAGTCAGGAGAGGGAAGCCGGGAACACCCTGGGACAGCCGGAGAGGACCCGGTTTGACACCACAGCCCCTTCTTCCCATGGGAGGATCCTTCTCCAGAGGGAAAATCGCTGCACGCGGCCTCTCCCGGGATTTTTTTTCCGCTTTTCCCCAGCCCGGAGAGCTCCAGGCTCAGGCGGGAGGAGGAGGAGGAGGAGGAGGAGGAGGAGGAGGAGGGTGATGCCCGTGGAAATCGCTCGTCCCTGGGGTCGGTTTTCCAGGAATGGGGCAGGGACAGCAAAGCCAGCGGCTCTGGAGTCGCCCTGGTCTGGGTTTAAATACCTGGTTTGGGTTTAAAAACCTGGTTTGGGTTTAAAAACCTGGTCTGGGTTTAAAAATTAAATATTCCAGTGGTTCTGGAGTCGCCCTGGTCTGGGTTTAAATATCTTGTTTGGGTTTAAATACCTGGTCTGGGTTTAAAAATTTAATATTCCAGTGGTTCTGGAGTTGCCCTGGTCTGGGTTTAAATATCTGGTTTGGGTTTAAAAACCTGGTTTGGATTTAAAAACCTGGTCTGGGTTTAAAAATTAAAGATTCTAGCGGTTCTGGAGTCGCCTTGGTCTGAGATTAAAAACCTGGTTTGGGTTTAAAAATTAAAGATTCTAGCAGTTCTGGAGTCGCCTTGGTCTGAGATTAAAAACCTGGTTTGGGTTTAAAAATTAAATATTCCAGTGGTTCTGGAGTTACCCTGTGGTCTGGGTTTAAATACCTGGTTTGAGTTCAAAAATCTGGTCTGGGTTTAAAAATACAGGGGTTTAAAAGTGAAATGCTCTGGAGGGTCTGGAGTCACCCTGTGGTCTGGGTTTAAAAAGCCTGGTTTGGGTTCAAAAACCTGGTCTGGGTTTAAAAATCTGGTCTGGGTTTAAAAATACAGGGGTTTAAAAGTGAAATATTCCAGTGGCTCTGGAGTCACCCTGGTTTGGGTTTAAAAACCTGGTCTGGGTTTAAAAACTTAATATTCCAGCGGTTCTGGAGTCGCCCTGGTCTGGGTTTAAAAACCTGGTCTGGGTTCAAAAATCTGGTCTGGGTTTAAAAATACAGGGGTTTAAAAGTGAAGTATTCCAGAGGCTCTGGAGTCACCCTGATTTGGGTTTAAAAGCCTGGTCTGGGTTTAAAAGTGAAACGTTCCAGTGGCTCTGGATTCACCCTCATTTGGGTTTAAAAATCTGGTCTGGGTTTAAAAATACAGGGGTTTAAGAGTGAAATGTTCCAGTGGCTCTGGAGCCACCCTGGTCTGGGTTTAAAAATGAAATATTCCAGTGGTGCTGGTCTGGGTTTAAAAACCTGGTCTGGGTTTAAAAGCACAGGGCTTTAAAAATTAAATATTCCAGCGGCTTCCTGCCTGGAGCCCCTCTGGAGAGAGGCTGGGAGAGCTGGGAATGTTCACCTGGAGAAGGGAAATTCCAGGGAGAGCTCAGAGCCCCTTGCAGGGCCTAAAGGGGCTCCAGGAGAGCTGGAGAGGGACTGGGGACAAGGGATGGAGGGACAGGACACAGGGAATGG
>RAHM01000444.1:79740-91495 GCA_003713295.1 Parotia lawesii
AAATTTAACGTTTTCCACCGCGGATTTTATTTTTTTTTGCGAACTTTCAGTCGACTTTTCCAAGTTATCCCGGTGTCGGGCGGGGCTCTGGGATCTCCCGCCGATGGATCCCGATGGAATTTGGGATCGGGGTTGGGGGGGAGCTGCTGTTCCCTCCTTTCACCACCAGGTGGCAGCATTGAACTGCCCGAGCTCCAGCGCCGCCCGCACTGGGATCCACTGGGATCCACTGGGATCAACTGGGATTAACTGGGAGCACTGGGATCTCCCGGAGGCTGTGCCGGGGGTGCCGCGGGCAGGGGGAGGGGACAATAACTGGGGGTGACCGGGGATCTTTTGGGGGACACCCCGCGCCTTTCCCTGCTGTGATCTCAAAGCTGTCCCAGCATGTGGCGTCGTCTCGTAGCGTTCCCGAATCCCAGTGAAACCCCCCTGGCACCCCAAAAAGCGCCATATCCCAATAATTTCCATAATTCCCGTCGCCTGCTCCAGCTCTGGGAGCTGATGAGGGAGATCCCAGCTCTGGTGGCGCTACCTCGGAGCGGGAATAATCCGCTTTTCCGGCTCTTCGGCGCCGTCTGGGAAGTCTCTTCCCCCTGCGGATCACATGGTTGGAAGTAGAACTTTTCCTTAAAGATGCCTGATTCCCCCCCAAATAATCCTCCCTCCTGGCAGAGGCTGCAGCGCACGGACCCATCCCCGGGCTTTCCAGGAGTTTGAAGTTTCCCGGGAATGTGGGCAGAGGTTTTTCCTTTCATTTTAGCCCTGGAAAGCCAAGCAGGGCCGGGAGAAGGGAAGGGGCGCTCCGGGATGGGGCTGGGGCGCTGCTGCCGTGGGCTGTGGGAAGGATTTTGGGGGACAAGAGCCGGACCCTTCCAGGCTGTGCATCCCGGAATCCACCCCGGCTGAGCTAGGGGGTGTCACCGGTTTATTTTGGGATGCGATTCCAGCTGCGGCTCGGGGCGGGGGGGTGGCGGCTCCCCAGGGAGCCCCTGGCACGGCCGGCGGCTCCCGCTGGCACCGGGAATGGCTCCGCCGATGGATTTGGCAGCGTTTCCTTCCAAGACATCTCGGCACATCTTGCGCTGAGGCGGCATCTGAGGACACGGGGCCCTGCGGCTTCCCGGGGTTTGTGGTGGGATTCTCCTCTGGCCGTCCCCAAAAGCGGCTCCACACCGCTGGGAACGACCCAGCTGCGGTGTCCAAACCGGGAATTCATTTTGGGAAGGGGCCGGGTGGCCTTAAAGCCATCACAGAGAGCTGGTTCTGCATTTCTTCAGGGTTTTTTTTGATAGGAATATACAATTTTTATAGGAATATACAATTTTTATAGGTGTATACACGTTTCTTATTCCTCAACCTCTAAGGACGCTTTGGGATAATATTTTTCCCTCCGAAACTCACCCTAAATTGAGTGGGAACAAGAGCTGTGCCAGGGCCGAGGCCTGAGAGTTGTTTTTATGCTTCATGGRGGTATTTCTAAACCCAGGGAATTTGATTATTCCTACTTTTATTCCCAAATGGGAGTGGGAAACTCGGGCAGAGCGAGGTTCTCTCCATCTCCCTGTGGTGCTCCGGTGGGATGCTGCGGCTCMGTGATCCTGGATGGGGTGGGGAGGGCTGGCTGAAGGGCTGGAGCTGCTTTTCCCAGCCAAATCCGTGGCAGAAAATCTCGGGGTTTGAGGATGCAAACTTGTGTAGGAAGTGTCGGCTCTCTGTGGAACACTTTGTCTCTTCAAGAAAAACAACCACCGAAAAAGCCAAATGCGGAGTGTTTGTTTTTCTCCCCAGAAATATTTATCAGTTTTCYGAAGGTGGGGGGTGGGGGAGGGAATGGGAGGTTTCCCATCCTCGTCCCAGATATTTGGGATGGGTTTGGGGGTCACCTTTGTGCCCCGAAGTCCTTCCCCGTGGCCTCGATGCTCCTCAGCGAAGGGAGCGTCCRTGGTTTGGGGTGAAGGAGTTGAAAGTGGGGCGGTGCCTTGCAAAGCTGAGCTCTGATGGCAGCAAAGCCTGGCCTGGGGGACTTTACTGCATCGTTTTAGGGTGGATTTTAATATTTTTGTGGTGTTTATCCAGTTTAAACACAGAGCTGTCTGACCCGGCTTTATAAAACATCAATTTACTGCCCAAAACCCCATTTTTGGGCAGTTTTTGGTGCTGTGAGGGCACCTGTTGTGTGTGGCTGCACCTCTGTGAGCACCAGGCTCGGGGAAAGGAGTCAGGGCTGCGCTGTCAGGGACGGGAGCGTGGTTATGGATGGCTTGGATACCCTGGAAAAGCTTTAATTGCTCTGTCCTGGTGGGCAGAGGTGTGGAGATGCAGCCCTGGGGTGTTCAGGATGTTCCATCCATGGGAGATGCAGCCCTGGAATGTTCCATCCATGGGAGATGCAGCCCTGGAATGCTCAATCCATGGGAGATGAGGCCCTGGAATGAGCAGGATGTTTTATCCATTGGAGATGCAGCCCTGGGAAGTTCAGGATGTTCCATCCATGGGAGATCGCCCCTGGGATGTTCAGGATCTTTGGTCCATGGAAGATGCAGCTCTGGAATGTTCAATCCATGGGAGATCAGCTCTGGGAAGTTCAGGATGCTCCATCCATGACAGACCAGCTCTGGGATGTTCAGGATCTTTGATCCATGGGAGATGAGGCCCTGGGACGTTCAATCCATGGGAGATCAGCCCTGGGATGTTCAGGATCTTTGATCCATTGGTGATGCACCTCTGTGATGTTCAGGATGTTTGATCCATGGGAGATGAAGCCCTGGGATGTTCAGGATGCTCCATCCATGGGAGATCAGCCCTGGAATGTTCGAGATGTTCCATCCATGGGAGATGAAGACCTGGGATGTTCAGGATCTTTGATCCATGGGAGATGAGGCCCTGGAATGATCAGGATCTTTGATCTGTTGGAATTGCAGCTCTGGGATGTTCAGGATGGCACATCCATGGGAGATCAGCCCTGGAATGTTCCATCCATGGGACATCAGCTCTGAGGTGTTCAGGATGTTCCACCATGGGAGATCAGCCCTGGGGTATTCAAGATGTTTGATCCATGGGAGATCAGCCCTGGAGTGTTCAGGGTATTCCATCCATGGGAGATGCAGCCCTGGGGTGTTCAGGATGTTCAATCCATGGGAGGTGAAGCCCTGGAATGTTCAATCCACGAGAGATCAGCTCTGGGAAGTTCAGGATGCTCCATCCATGACAGATTAGCCCTGGGATGTTCAGGATCTTTGATCCATGGGAGATGCAGCTCTGGGAAGTTCAGGATGCTCCATCCATGGGAGATCAGCCCTGGAATGTTCAGGATGCTCCATCCATGGGAGATCAGCCCTGGAATGTTCAGGATGCTCCATCCATGGGAGATCAGCCCTGGGATGTTCAAGATGCTCCATCCATGGGAGATCAGCCCTGGGATGTTCAGGATGCTCCATCCATGGGAGATCAGCTCTGGGAAGTTCAGGATGTTCCATCCATGGGAGATGAGGCCCTGGGATGTTCAGGATCTTTGATCCATTGGGGATGCAGCCCTAGGATGTTCAGGATGCTGCATCCATGRGAGATCAGCCCTGGAATGTTCAATCCATGGGAGATCAGCCCTGGAATGTTCAATCCATGGGAGATCAGCCCGGGGATGCTCCATCCTCCCTGGGGAACTCTCCTGAGCACATCCCAATCCCACTTTGGATCCCAGTGGCCCTCGAAACCCCAAACACCCAAGCACCCCCACAGCAGCACCTTCCCAACATCCCCACCCGAGGAGCTGCCGGAGGCCCTTTCCCGGGCCGGGGAAGCGGGAGAACATCTGGAAGGACGGGAAGCGTGGCCTCCTCGTCCTGCCTCGATATTGCTTTGCTCAAGCAAAAATAAATTGGAAAAGAAAATTGGGCCCTCGCACCAATTTGGGGCAGTTTCTGGATTGCGCGGCGAAGCAAAGGCCCCGACGGTGATGGATCGCTGCATTAACCCGGAGCCGCGTGCCCTGATTCCCTTTTATTACCACTCGTGCTGGCAGACAGAAAAACGGATTAGGCCGGAGATCAAATCGATGGGAACTTTATTTACTGGCCTTTTAAAAACATATTTCGGGGCTTTATAAAAACATACGGCAGATGCCAGGGGTGGGCCTTGTCTCCTCGTTAAAAAGCAATTTACCTGCGCTGCGGCCGCTACCTTTTACCTGCTCCTCCAGCTTTGTTTTCATCCTGAGGTTTGACAACTTCCTTAGAGGCTTCTTTGGGCCGTGCCATCAGTTTTTTAAGGATATGGGAAGGAATTGGATTTGTTTTTTTTTCCCCCAGATAAAATCTAGAAATAAAATGGGGGTTTTTTTAGGGTTCCTACCCCAAAGTCGACTTATTTTAAACTTGTTTTTGGAAGGAACCACTCGGAGCGGCCAATTTGCACATCYCTGAGCTGAACTCCTCCACATCTCTCTGGGATAAAGGCGTTCCTGTGCTGGAAYGAGCTGGGGCTGGGAATGCAGCTGGAAAAGTCCCCCGGAGCTGTGGGGTGAGACCCTCGGGGGGGGGTGGCTTTGAGCTCCACCCAGCAGCTTTTTGTGCCTGGACCCATCACCAGCACCCAGGGGTGCTGCTGTGGGGCTGGAGGGGTCCTGCTGTGCCCTTGGGAATCGGAGCCCAGGGAGGGAGGAGCCAGGAGAAGGAGCCGCTCCCAGGAATCTGCGGAAAGTCCGCTCTGGTTGTGTCCCAGCCTTGTCCCCGATTGTCCCCGTTTTGTGAAGCGCTTGGTGGCCTGGCTGGGGACAGGGACAGGCCTGGCTGGGGACAGGGACAGGCCTGATTTATGAAGGGTTCTGCGCTCTGGGGGCTGGATCCCATTATTTGGGCAATCACTGGTGTGAGGAAATTCATTAATCTTCACAAAGGCAGGGGCGGCTCTGTTCCCCCGTCTCCTCCTCCTCCCCGGGATGGAGGTGCCGCAGCGGTGGCAGGAGGGGGGGACCTTTTTGGTGGCCCTCAGGTTCCATCCAAGCCTGGTTTCTGAGGGTGGTTTTGAAGCAGAAGATTCCTGACAGTTTGTGTATCCCTGCTGGCTCGTGGAGCCGTCTGGAGCTGAGGAGCCACCACAGCGTGGTTTTTTCCCTCTCTCAATCCTGTCTGGGCTCCTCAGAAACAATGGCCCAACATTCCTCCCCGCTGCTGTCAGCCCGAGATTCCCGGGATTAGCCCAAGCCCCCGGTGCTGAGCCCCTCCCTCCCTTTGGCCCCGCTGGGTTGGGTTCCCATGCCCCGGGACGGCTCTGTGGCATTCCAGCACCCCGGGCTCCAGAGAGGGAATGGTGTGAGGGATCTGAGMTTCCAGAGGGCCTCTCTGAGGGCTTTAGAGCAGGGTGGCCAAAGCCAAAATAAATGTGTGTGCCCAGGGCTCTCCGTGCTGCCTCAGCCCTGTCCTCTGCTGACCCCCGGCCGCCGCCGCTTCCATGCGGGATTTACTCGGGATGTGACCCCTCTGAGCCCAGCGCTGCTCGGGTTCCYATCTTTTGGAGGAGCCAGGAGGGTTTTCCCCTCGATGGGAACGGCTGGAGCGGTTTAACAACATGGCAGGGGGTGTCATCCCCCAGCGGGCCCCTCGTCCCACCGGAGGGGACCGGCGGGCAGCTGGTGCCGCACGCCAGGAGAGCCGCGTTCCACGAGCGATCCTGGCAGGAATGTCACTTCTCATCCATCTCCTGACCTCCCCATCCGCCGGACCTTTAACCATCCCGGACAAACAACGTTCCCCTGGAGGCAGGAGGGTCGGGAAGCACCTCCAGGTCATCCCCGTGCGCCGGCATCTCCCGCTCTCTCCTCGGTTTTCCGGCAGCAAAAAAAATGTTTGAAGGCGCCGCTGAATTTTTTTTTTTCCCTTTGATCCCTGTAAACACTATACAGTAATCAAAGTTTAAGCTGCTTTGGGTGAAATAATTGCTTAACAATCATATAAGACAAAGTGATTCAACAAATGACAATTAGGACTTGTGATCTACGGAACAGATGCATTCAGTGTAGCATATTATAATGTGCTAATAGGAGATTGACAGCACAATAATAGGAGAGAACAGCCACTCAGCCTATAATTCCCAACCAAATGTGAGGCTGTCCACAGAGCTCAAATCCGAACAGGCTGTAAAAATTAGAGGTAAGAAGGCACAAGTTTCACAAAGACTCATTAGCAGGTTGGCTGTGAATTTCCAAGGAAGGGGGGAAAATTCCTGCTGGAGGATTTGCTCGCGAAGGGAAGGAAGGGGAGGGATGGGAGGGGGGGAACCTCAACCTCCGCACGTCTTTACGTTGGGAGTGAGTAACCTGTGTCACGCTGGGCTCCGCCAGGCTGGAGCCGCCACCGTTGCCGGATGCCAGCCAGGTTTTGGAGCGGAGGGTGGCTCCCGTGCCGTGGCAGCATCCGGATCCCGCTGCCAGGGGCTGGGAAGCGTCGCTCGGTGCCACCGTCCCGCGGGGGACGCGCGGAGCCGCCGACGGTGTGAAGGACCAAATGAAATTAAGGCTGATATGAGCAYGGAGCTCCACCGGGCGTTCCCGACGGGAATTGGGGCGATTCCCAAGCCTTAAATGATACTGATGGGTGACAGGGGCACCCTTTAGCCCTGTCCATGGGAATTAAGGCTCGTGCTGCTCTTCTCTTTGGGGACGTCAGGGGACGGGGACGTGCGCGGGAGTGGAGCCGTCAATCTCCGCGGCCCCGGCACGTGCGGAGGCAGGAGCTGGGATCCATCCCTGAGCCCTTCCACACCCCRGGATAACGTTCTCGGTGTGTGCTGCTCTCTCCTCTCTGCTTCCCCAGCAGCTTTGGAGGCAGGGAGATCAAAGGAACTTAAATTTCCTAGCTCTGGTGACAAACCAGATTTTTCAGCTCGTCTCGTCCTCCCCGTGCCCCGTGCACGTGTTCCACCAACATGGAATTTGGCCGTGTTTTATTATGAAATAAACATGCCAGGAAATGCACTTTTTGTGCATGGGGGAGGATGGGAAGGTTCGGTAATTAAAACTTCCATCCATCAACGCTTCGCTCCCAGAGATAATTGTGCTGCTCCCGCAGATGTATGTTTTGTACGGAATTAACCGGTGGAAATTGGAGCTGGCGTGGCTGAGGGCATGGGATGTGCCACGGGCTGTCCAGGATTCCACTGGAATACCCCGGGGAAGGTGTGATYGTGCTCTGGTKGGGAATTTTTTGGGAATTTGGGCCTTTTCGTCCCGGTTTATTGCATGGGCAAGTGCTTCGTATCCACTTTATTTTCGCCTGCTCCTCCCAAAGCTGCAGGGACGCACCTGCCAGGTGGGGCTGGCGTAAAAAATAGGGATTTCCCATGAATTTTATTAATTGCAGAGCCAGACTRTGTTGTAGAAACAGACGAATCCCTCGAAAACAACCCGATCCTTCCTTCCCCCTGCCCCATCCTCGGGATTTTCCCGGGACGCCACAGCCCGTGATGTGCCAGCGTGGGCGTCGGAATTTCAGAGCCTTTAGCCGAGGTGACACCGGAGAAAAAGCCGCAAAGATCCCTCCCCTCGTCCCATAAACTCCACGATTTATTTTCGAGGAGACCCTCGGGAAGAGCTGCCCCCACAGAGCCTGGAGGCAGGAGGCAGAGCCCGCCTGGGTCTCAGAGCTCCCACGGGGYGGTCGGTGGCAGATCGATGAGCCCYGAGGGGACCTGTCACCCTCCTGGTGTCTCCTGACATCCCCCGGACCCGCCTGGGCTTTTTCAGAAGGAATTAGCGGCGTTTTGGGCGGGCAGGAGGGTTGATAGCAGCAGGCAGGTTCTCAGAACGCTCCCGGCACTTGAAAATTGAGTTTGTGGGGTTTGGAAATGTGTTTAAGCTGGGCATGGCTCCTCTTTGTCTTCCTCATCTCCCTGGAGCCCTCCTCATCTCCCTGGAACCCTCCTCGTCCCCCCAGCAGCCTCCCCAGTTCCTCCTGATTCTGTGGCAGGCCCCTGCTCCRCAGCTCCGGCCTTGGACTTGGTTTGGGCTGGAAAAGGCTCCGGATCTTCTGGAATACCGGGCTGGGTGGGTTGGAGGGGGAGTCTCTGCTTTGTCACTCTCCCCGTTCCAGGCAGGTGTTGCCCTCCCCGATGTTCAGAGGGCTCTGGGAGCAGCCAGGCTCTCCCGGGTTTCTCTGGGATGTGGCAAGGATGAAAAATCCGGGAGTTGGGAATCGTCGGGTGCTGTGGGAGAGGTGTTGGCCTGGCGAACACACCCTGACCCTGCTGCCACCCTCCCGTGGGATTATYCCAGCATCTCCCAGCCGGTCTCCGGCACCTGGGATGCCTCCAGCCTGCTCCGAGCCCGGGTTTTGGCAGCGGACGCCCTTTGGCAGCCCTTGCCAGGGCCCTTCCTGGCAGGGAATCCTGCTCCGTCCTGCTCTGCCGCGCTTCCCAAACACCACCTCCCACTCCAGGGAGCATCCCGGCGAGCTCAGCCTCACCCCTGGGCTCGGAGCAGCACTGCCGGGAGCCTTCCCTCCTCCCCTGCAGCATCTTCCCCGGTGCCTCCCCGCCAGCACAGGAGCCTTTTTTTTTTTCCGTGGATGAGTAATTCCTCCCAATTTGGGGGCTCCTTCCTGCGCTGTAACAACCCCGAGCTCGCGCCTGCCTTTTTCCAGCTGCCAATCTGCAGCAGAAATTCCCTTTTTTTTTTTTTTTYCCCCTCTTTTTTCCCTTTTCCCGGCGGGAGAGGAGGGGCCGGGAGGAGGAGGTGGAGGGGGGGATCTCGGTTATACAATCCGGGCTTGGGGCGACTATTTTGGATCCCTCCTTCCTGCCTCCAAATTGCAGCTCCGAATGTGACAAGTTACAAAACACTTGAGTCATTTCTCTCTCTCTCCTCTCTCTCTCTCTCTCTCTCTCTCCCGAGCGCTCGAGCGCTGCCTTTTTCCCCCATTTGGGTTGGTTTAAAGGGAAGAAGGAAAAAAAAAAAAAAAATAAAAGCAGGATGAGGATGAGGATGGGGATGAGGATGAGGAAGAGGGGGGGGAAAAGGCGGCTCTCAGCGTTCCCTCCCAGCCYGGGGGGGGGCTGCGGGCAGCCCCCCACGCAGGGGAACTCGCGGGGTGTTTATGTAAGATGCTCATGCTCTGCTGAGCTGCAGCGAGAGCTGCTGTCGATTCCCAGGAAAACCCACGCTGCCCACGTAGGATCTCCCGAGCAGGGTTGTGTAACGGGGAGCCAGGCAGCCGGGGGGGGTCGGGAGATCCTGCCTGAGGCGGGAGGGGTTGGGAAAAGCGGGGATGGATGGATTTGGAGGAGTGGGAAAAAAAAGTCCGTGGTGCTGGGGAAAGTCGGGCTGCTGGGATGTGCTGCGGGTGCCTCGCCGGGAGGGTTTTGGGGTGCTCGGGGGGGGGTCGTGCCCCGGGTTGGTCTCACCTCTCAGCACAGATTTGAAGTTATTTGAGTCACTGGGTGAGTTCCCAGCATCCCCGTTTCCTTGGATCTCGGCAGGAAAGGGATTTGGGTGACGAGGTTCGGTGTTGGGCTGGAGGAAAACATCGCTGATGTCGGCTTGGTGGAGGAGGTGGCCTGATCCTGAGCGCTGCCGGAGCTCCCGGGATCATCACGAGGGGAGGGCCAGGCAGGAATTCCCTCTTGGAAAGGGTTGTGRAACATTGGGAGGGGAGGTTTGGAGTCCCCATCCCTGGAGGTGTCCGAGGAACGCCTGGATGTGGCACCCAGTGCTCCACACTGGGGATGAGGTTGGGCTCAGGGATCCTGGAGCTCTTTTCCGACCTGAATGATCCCAAAATTTGGGGAAAATTCCCTCGTTTCCCACTGTCCCCRGTGGATTCGCGCCACCAGCCTCGATATCCGAGCTGGGGCCACATCCACGGCTCCAAACCGGCCCCCAAAATCACCATTTCAGTGCTTTTTTTCTCTAAATACCAAAAAATCCAGGAGTGCTGGTGGCTTGTGCTGCTCCAGCCCTCTCGGGGTGCCGGGATGGGAGTTGTTACATTTTTATCTCTATTTATTCATGCAGAGCAGAGGCGCGGGGCGAGGCGCCCTGCTCGGGAGCTCTGCTCTCCCCGAGAACGCTCCTTCATTTCCATCCTCCCTCCTTCCCCACAACTGAACTCAGCCGGGTTATTTTTATTCCTCATGTGTATTTTTAATTTACAAAAAAAAAAAAAAAAAAAATTAAAAAAAAATGTTGGGGGAAGGGGAGGAGAAAAATAAAAAAAATAAAACCCGGCCCAACCATCACCGCCCGTCTAAATTCACCTTATTTTTACTTCTATTCAAATTTCCCCTCTGGAATTTTTGATAAGCCGGGGGAAAAAAAAAATGAGGAGCACGGGGGAGCATCACCCGAGGGGAGAGCCGAGGCCCGGGAATGAGGGGGAGGAACGCGTTTTGGGGCAAAGAGTAAGTTTAGAACTATTTTTCTCTTAACTGGAGCACTTAGCTGCGCTGCAAGCCATTCATCTTGTGCTTTAATAACTCGTTCTCCCCGCGAGATGGGCTGGCACAGCCCTGGATATTGCTTTTCTCGGGATCCAGGATCAAAGATGGATCTGCTTCCTCTGATAAAACACGTTTTGTTGGAATTGAGATAATTTTCTGCACCCTGCTTTTCCCTTTTAGTTCGGATGCCGAGCTCTTCTTTGCCCCAAATCCTCCCCTGCTGGCCTGGGATTTGTTTATTTCCCTTCCCAAGCGATGGAAATGGAAATTCCCTCACCTTCCCCCATCCCAGGGGAGCTCCAAGCGCTGCCATTTGATCCTAATCAATGGATAAATCAGATATTTATAATTTATAGAGAATATTTTCCATCCGGGGGGTCTCCCCTGCCGCGGGAGCTGATGCGTTTTTGGGGTATCACAGCGTTTGTGACCATTTTACCCTTTTTTCCGCCACTTTTCTATCAACAACTCATCCCCTGGAGCAAACATTTCCCCGTGCAGCAGCTTGTGCTCGTCCCCCGGGGCTGTGAGGAGTTTGCAGGGCCTCGAGGCCGGGCCGGGGAAGGAGCCTGGGAGCGTTTGGAATCCTGGAAGGTTTTTTTTCCGGGAGCAGAGGGAGCTCTCGGCTCGCGGCTCCGCCGCTTCCCCGGCGCCGCCGCCGCCTCGCCGGGGTTCAAATCCCGAAAACAAAACTTGTCCCTTTCATGTTCCCCTCGCCCGACCGTCTCTTAACTACGCATTTGATCTCGGCGTCTCCGCCAGAAGCTTCAGAGCCCGAGCAGGAATTGATGGGAAGCGGGAATTAACGGGAATTAAGCGGCGGATCAAAGCGGCCGCGTGGCGGGCGGCGTTCGGTGGGGCCGGGAGCGGCGGTGGCCGTGGGGGCCACGCGTCCCGGTGGCACCGGGGGACACCGGGGGACACCGGGGACATCGGGGAGGTGGCTCCTGGTGCTCTGGCCTCCAGCACAGCCCGGGGAGCGCGGGGTGAAGGCACCCGGCAGAGGGTCCGTGTGCCAGTGCGAGGGACCGTCACCTCCGTGCCAGGCCTTGCGGGGGGCTCGYGGCTTTCTCTCCAGGGGTTTTCCAGAGTTTGGGAATGCTGGAGGCTGCCGCGCTTCCCGCAGCGCCGGAGCCCGCGGGAGTGCGGAGGGAATTCCCTGGTTAAACAAATATTTGGTGAGTGGGAAGAGGAGGGGAGGAGGGGGGGCAGCAGCGGTGCTGAGGCCCCCAAAATGCTGCAGCCCCCCCAAAATTCTGAGCCCTCCCAAAATGCTGAGCCCCACAAACTGCTGCAGACCCCTAAGATGCTGCAGCCCCCCAAAATC
>RAHM01000444.1:125187-135361 GCA_003713295.1 Parotia lawesii
TGGAGTTGCTCCCTCTGCTCGTTATCCAGATGGGAATTCAGTTTTTTTTTTCCCTCGGTGCTTCCACACCCCAGCCTTGCCCCACAGTTAATCCTAACCCTGCCTAGGGATGAATTCGGGGTGAAGCCTCAGCGCTGAAGCATCCGGCACCCAGAAACCCGCCAGGTTTTGGGGTTATTTGGGGTTTTTCCACGTGCCGGTCATGCTGACCTGGAGTTGCTCCCTCTGCTCATTATCCAGGGGTCGTTATCCAGATGGGAATTTAGGTTGTTTTTTTTTTCCCCTCGRTGCTTCTGTTTCATTTAACAAGCAGAGGCTACTAATTTGCCACAATTCAATAAAGCCGAGGTTACAAACACTCTGGCTGCTGTTTATTTAAACGACGGTTTGTTAATTAGCTCCTCTTAACGAGGAGAGAATAAATCAGATAAAACCTACCAAAAAAAAAACGGTGGGGAGAGATTTGGCAGATTAATTTTGTTTTCCAGCTGAGGTATTCCTGGCAGCCAAGCTCCCAGTYCCATCCCAAGCTGCTTCCCTGTGTGGGTACAAGTGTGTGAGGAGCGTCGTGGCCCTGGGATGATGCTCGGCCTCGTGGCGTTTCACTCTCCAAGGGTCCTAAAAGGACTTTTCTGGCTCTTTTCTGGCTTTTTATGGCTTTTTTTCTGCTGTCGGGCTCTGTCCCCACAACCTGGTCACGGTGGGGGGTGACCCTCTGGCTTTTCAGTTTTCCCTGTGTTTAACCTGAGGAAGTTTGGGGTGGAAACAACAATCAGAAGGTGAATGAAGTTGTGCTGATGCAGTTGGGAGCTCGGGGAAGGTTTATCCACCACCATCAGCCAGCGCCGAGCTCCGATTCCATCGCTGGCTCCACGGGGAGCCCTCGGCTCCTGTCACCAACCTGTCCCKCCACCATGGGAATATTTTCATTTACAGCCTATAAAACCTGTCCGGGGATGGGATTTCTTACAAACTCTCACCCGCATCCCCTATTTGGGGCCACTTGAGAGCATCCAGGGACCTCAGGAGCATCCTGGTGGCCGCGGTGGTGGCCGGAGGAGAGCGCTGGAGCTGGGGGTACTTCGCGGAAGAGACACSGATCAATGATTAATCGGGCGTGTGTGGTTGTGTGGGAGCGATTTGTGTTGGAGGAGGGAACTCCTACAGCACCCCGGTCATGAATCATTTGAAGAGCAAATTTGTGCAGTTACCAAGGGAACGGAAGAAAGGAAGGGACTTCCCTTTGCCGAAATGACTCGCGCTCTGATGCGGCTGAGAAAATCGCTCCAAAAAAAAAAAAAAATTAAAAAAAAAGGGAAAGGAAAAAAAAAAAAGAGTCGAAGCTGTGACTAAGCAGCAGAAGTTATGTAAAGTGCTCGCTGGGAAGTGCAGGGGAGGGACAGCACATCCTGCCGCTGCCCACGGCGGTGGCGGGGGGCGGCCGCCGGCCCCCTTCTCGCCTCCCCGGGGAGCGGGGGCGAAGCCGCCGGCTGGGCTGGGCCCGCTCCCGCCTCTTGCCCTGGCTCCTGCAGCCGCTTRAAAAGGTTGGGGGAGAGCGTCGGTGTCCCCGAGGAGCGGGGCAGCGTCCCCAGGCTGGGACCGCCCTGTGCCTCCGTGCCACCCTCGGCTGCGTCCCGCGGGGAGTCGGTGCCGCAGGCAGCGTTGAGGCAGGAAAACCCCCGGCTCCGGCCCAGAGGGGCAGTTTTGGGGTGCTTGGGGCCCCGCGTGTGCCGTGCATCGCCCTCACGCAGCCGGGTGCGTGGAGCTGGGCTTTTTCCRTAGGGGATCCCATCTCCGGATGGGAAGTGATCCGTTCCCGGATGTGGGAAGCGATGCTCGCATGGGGCTCAGGGTGATGATCTCGGAGYGGCCAATTTGGCGCGTCTCTCTCAGGGCTGGACTCGTGGCCGAGGGTGGGATCCTCCGCTCTGCTCCCCCGGGAGAGGGCCAGGTACTCATTCTGGGGCTCAGCACCCRAATTTAACGGTGCTCGCCCAAATTTAGGGCTGCTCATCCAAAGGGCGCAAAAGCACCAACCTCCCCTCCGCGGCAGCGGACGCGCGGGGCACCTTAAAACCGCAGGAATGTGGTTTCCCTGGGAAAAATTACCCTGGGGCTGTGCAAGGCAGAGCAGCAAAGGCTGCGGCAGCAGCGAGATCCGCAGCAGAGGCAGCGGCGGCGGCGGCGGCATCGCCGCGGAGCCCCAGCCACGCCGGAAAGATGCTTGGGATCTTTCCAACTTCCGCCCGGGAGCCCCCGAGCCCGGCGGGGAGCCGCAATATCTCCCGAAAAGGGAATGCAGAGGCAGCGGCACGGCGAAGGAAAACCCTCTGCCTGCCCTCCCCTGGTGCCACAGACACCCGGTGTCTGAGCGATTAGTCACCGCCGAGGCTTCCCTCCTCCACAGCAGAGCCTGTCCCCCCACACAGGGAGCCAGCGGAATGCTTAATTGGAGTTCCTCACACCTACCCGGGGGTAGCCTGAAACGAAGTGACAGCGCCGAGCAAAGCGCTGGAGTCAGACCCCGGGAGCTGCGGGTTGCTATGGAGTCCCCGGGTTTGGATTTTAGGAGGAAAAGGAAAGGAAAGGAATTGTGCGGCTGGGTAGAGGTGCGGGTCCCGACGGCAAAGCTGCGGGTGCTGCCGGGATGATGCCGTGGGATGGGGAAGGTGCGGGGTTGGTCCTTGAGGGGTTCTGCTCCTTTGATGGGATGCTCGGCCCCAAAAAGGCGTTTTTTGTGCCCCATAAAACTGTCAGGATTTGGGATTGATGGGAAACTCCATAAAGCTTCTGCATCCTGCGTGTGGCAGGGAAGCTCATCCCTGAATYCTGGGTATGGCAGGGAAGCTCATCCCTGAATTCTGGGTATGGCAGGAGCAGGGAAGCTCATCCCTGAATTCTGTGGATGGGAAAGAGGGTAGGGAATCTCATCCCTGAATTCTGGGTATGGCAGGGACAGGGAAGCTCATCCCCGAATTCTGGGTATGGCAGGGAAGCTCATCCCTGAATTCTGGGTATGGCAGGGGCAGGGAAGCTCATCCCTGATCCCATATACAGGAAAGGGTAAGAAAACTCATTCCTTCATTCTGCAGTACGGGAATGGGTCAGGGAAGCTCATCCCTGAATTTTGGGTATGGCAGGGAAGCTCATCCCTGAATCCTGTGAATGGGAAAGAGGGTAGGGAAGCTCATCCCTGCATCCCGGGAATGGGGAAGGGTAGGGAAGCTGATCCCTGCATCCTGTGGATGGGAAGGGGTAGGAAAACTCATTCCTTCTTTCTGCAGTACGGGAAAGAGGGTAGGGAAGCTCATCCCTGAATTCTGGGTATGGGAAAGAGGGTAGGGAAGCTGATCCCTGTATCCCGGGAATGGGGAAGGGTAAGGAAGCTGTTCTCTGCATCCCGTGGATGGGAAGGGCTTGGAAAACTCATCCCTTCACTCTGCATCCTCCCTGAGTGAAGCTCAGCGTGGCAGGGAGCATCCCACGGGATCCGGGCAAGGCTTTTCCTTCCCGATGACTTTTGGAACTGTCTCAGACGCATCAGGAAAGTCCCAGGTGACCGTGTCCCAGGGGTGGGAAATCTGTCCCAGGGGTGGGAAATCTGTCCCAGGGGAGGGAAATCTGTCCCAGGGGAGGGAAATCTGTCCCAGGGGTGGGAAATCTGTCCCAGGGGAGGGCAGGACAGTCCCCAGAGCGTGGGTCCGGAGGCAGCAGGGCTGGAGTTGGACCAAGGGATTCATGGATTCTTTTTCCTGTCTGAAATTCCCAGTGAGGGTTTCAAGCCCTTTAAAACCAGTTCCTCCTCCCAGTGGGGCCAAGCACCGCGGGCTGGTTTGATCAGCCAAGGGGACAGAGCAGCACTGGGACCCCCCCTGAATGTCCCATGTTCCCCCTCTCATAGCAGCCCATCACCTTCATCTTCCTCCAAAAAATATTTGGGCTCAACTTCCAGGTGGTTTTTTAATTTCAAAGGTGGGGAGTGGGGTGCCARGACCTGAGTCCCCACCAGTGCCCCTCACCTGGGGGAGCCTGGACATTTGCCTTCCCTCAGGAGAAGGAAATTACGGCTTCATTCCCGTCAGGAACAGCTCCTTTTTCCCCAAAACAGAGCAGGAAAACAGGATATCGTTATATCGTTTGTGGTTTCGTGAAAAAGTCATCTTCTTCTTTTTTTTTTTTTTTATTCTCGTCACTTTAGGTTCTATTTAAAATTTGGGTATTCTGAGATGGAAAGTTATTTCAAAAGGGCAAAAACACGTCAAGCTCCAGAAAATGGTGAAATCAGCTCCATGGTGGCTTTTTTTTTTAATTTTTTTTTTTTTTTTTGGAAGCACAGTTCTTCCCCCAAACTCCTCCAGTGCAGGATCCAGCCCCATCCTGCTGCATCCACAAAGAACATCCCGGTACCGAAATGCCATTTTCCACCCCAATCCCTCCCCCAGCCCATGGCCTGGGTGTATTCCTGGGGGATTTTCCACCCTGCGGAGCCTCTCCTGTCGCCTCGAGCCCGACCCGAAACCCGCGGGGGTGGGAAGGGACGATGGTTGCAGCCCCATTGATCGCTGCCCCCGGCTAAAGGGCCCCTCATCGATAAGGCATCGACTCTCACGGGGCACTCCCACCTTGAAAAGATCATCTGGAAGCGAGAGCTTTTCGCTTCGCAGTGATTAATTAGTGTCTTGTGAACGACTCGGAAAGGAGGTGGCCGGGAAATGCGAGAGCAATTAAATCCGCGGTGCCCCAACGCCTCCGACCCCTCGGCCGACGCATCGATCTCCCTCGGCAGCCTCTGGGGTGGGTTGAGCCGGGATCGGATCCCCCAGGCATGGGGAAAAAATGACTTTTCCCGGGCTGGGAAGTGCTTCTGGCTCTCGGTGCAGGCGCAGCGGCCGGCTCGGCGCTCCCCTGCCGACCGCGATGGGTTCATTCCCTGCTGTTCCTGAGCGAGAGCGATGGAACAAGGTAGGAGAGAGCGAGGGAAAACCCTCCGCTGGCTTCCCTTGATGAACTGAGCTAATTTCTCTCTTAATGGTTAGCTCCGGAGCTGAATGTGAGGCTTTCCTCCTGCACAGCAAACCCTCTCCCACACACAGACAAATAGGCTGAATATTTAATTGGAATTCCTCACACCTACAGGGTAAAGCCTTGTCAGTAGAAATAGAGCCCATCGCCAGCTGGCATCCCCGCACGCCACCCACCTTCGCTCGGAAAAAGAAATCCCTCCCCGTCCTCCCCCCTTTTCCACACACCCACGGACCCTCCCCCCCATCCCCCCGGGATCTGCCCCCCGCTCCCGGGGTGCCCCCTCCGGGGTGGGGATGCTGCGGGAGGGTGCCCGGGCAGCTCCCGGCCCGACGGGTTCTCCCAGGAGAAGGTTCCCGCGGCCCATCCGCTCTCGGGCGCTGCCCAGGCCGGGGCAGCCCCACGGGGATGGCTCAGGGAGCCCCCCCTTGGCAAAGTGGGGACCCCAGCGCGGTGCCAGGCTGGTGGCAGGGGGCCGGGAGCACCAGAGGGCACTGCCGGGCCGTCCGCCCGTGCCATCCCAGAGGGATGAAACGCCGGGAGAAGCGTGTCCCAACCCTCCGGAGCACGGCCAGGGTGGAGGCTGGCAGAGGGGTGTGGAACCCCCCTGTTTGCCAGCCCTGGAGCCTCCCAGGTGGCAAAACCAAAGTGTCCGCTCCCCAAAAATGACTCTTCCTCCCGTGCCCACGCTGTCCYGGCCGCTGTGGGGTGTGATCCGTGTGGGAGCACCGCCGTGGAGCTGATGGGATGCGGGAGCTGAAGCCAAGTGCCCCCCTTGGGGAGGGTTCTGGGGTCTCCCCTGGGGCTGCAGGTGCTGCTAACCCAGCCCAGAGGAATCCCCCAGTTCAGGTTTTCCAGGGATGGACGAAGCGGGAGGAGGAAGGAGTCAGCCCGTGTCCTCCCCTGCACCAGGCGACCACCCGGTGCCAAGGCAGAGCGTGGCACTGTCTCTGTGGTGGCACTGTCGCCGTGGTGGCACTGTGCCCATGGTGGCACTGTCTCTGTGGTGGCACTGTCGCCGTGGTGGCACTGTCCCTGTCGTGGCACTGTCCCTGTGGTGGCACTTTCCCTGTCGTGGCACTGTCTCTGTGGTGGCACTGTCGCCGTGGTGGCACTGTGCCCATGGTGGCACTGTCCCCGTGGTGGCACTGTCCCGGTCGTGGCACTGTCCCTGTGGTGGCACTGTCTCTGCGGTGGCACTGTGCCCGTGGTGGCACTGTCCCCGTGGTGGCACTGTCCCTGTGGTGGCACTGTCCCCGTGGTGGCACTTTCCCTGTCGTGGCACTGTCCCTGTGGTGGCACTGTGCCCGTGGTGGCACTGTCCTGGTCTTGGCACTGTCCCTGTCGTGGCACTGTCCCTGTCGTGGCACTTTCCCTGTCGTGGCACTGTCCCTGTCGTGGCACTGTCCCCGTGGTGGCACTGTGCCCGTGGTGGCACTGTCCTGGTCTTGGCACTGTCCCTGTCGTGGCACTGTCCCTGTCGTGGCACTGTCCCTGTGGTGGCACTGTCCCCGTGGTGGCACTTTCCCTGTCGTGGCACTGTCCTGGTCTTGGCACTGTCCCTGTCGTGGCACTGTCCCTGTCGTGGCACTGTCCCTGTGGTGGCACTGTCCCCGTGGTGGCAGGGCACGGCCAGACCCTCTCCTTATCTCCCGGGCAGGTGAGATAAGGAGACAGGGGCACAGCCCCGATCTCCAGGATTTGGGGTGGGAGAACAGCGCAGGSAGAGGAGAGGCGCGGAGGGAGCTGCCGGGGACAGGGATGCTCCATYCGGATTCTGCCTGGGATCTCCAGGATGGAGGAGCCGCTGGATGCTCCTGCCTGTCCTGCCTGTCCTGCCCCTTCCCACCTTCATCCCGCGGGACTCCCGAGCATCCCCGGGCACGGAGCTGGGCTTGCCCCTCTTCCGAGGGATGTGGAACCTCCCGGAGGAGGATGAGGATGAGGAGGAAGGTGTTGGGTCCTCTGGGACACTCCAGCACCCTGCTCTGCCTTTTCTGCTCTGGACTCTGGGAGAGCAGCGCTTGCATCCCCCTCGTCCCCCCAAAATTTCCTTTGCTTCCCGAAGAATTGCTCTTTTCTCATCCCCCTCTTTTCCTTTCCTGCTCTTTTTCCCTCTCTCCTTCTCGTACCTCTCTCATCCCAGGTTTCAAAGACCCCCCTCCATCCATCCCCTGCAGGGATCTGCCACCATCTGCGGTTTTTCTTTTCTCTTTTTTTTTTTTCCCCCCTTCTTTTTAAAGTTTCCCCGTGTCTTTGTCTTAACGAGCCAGGTTAAATATTCTGTAATCAGTGTAATAATACACCTGGACTCGCTCGCGAGATATCTGCCTTTTGTACTGCGACAGGACATTAATAGTAATTATTCTGCTTTGTAATTGGAGCTTTAAATACTAATTCAAACAGCCAGAGGAAAACCAATTAGTGCTAATTTATCTCTATGTGTTTTGGAGAGCCTGTGTCTGTCATACTGTGAAGAAATAGGTTGGTAATTAGTACAGTTGGGTGGTAGATAGAAGTAATTATCAGATTCTTTCATGTTCTTTAAAGGAAGGGAAAAAAAAAAACCCAACCCGACTCTAAAGGCTGCATGACTCTTCCTTTCCGAGGAAGTTTGCACCTCGAAGGAAGGGCCCAGCCAGCGCCGGCTCCGTGCGATGTTCCCGACGCTCCTGCCCAGATCCGTGGGCACCTGGTGGCGGATGGAGCGGGATCGATCCCGGGACGGGGTGCTGTGGGCATGGACAGAACATCCGTGGCCTCGTGTGGTGCTTCAGCTCGGGCAGGGCAGGGGGGTGGCCTTGGAGTGACACCCCGGTGACAAAATGTCCATGGCAGGAGGAGCTGCACCCTTGGGATGGTCCTGGAGCTGCTGTGTCCAGTTCTGGGACCCTCAGGGAGGGGCTGGAGTGAATCCGGGGAAGGGAACGGAGCTGGGAAGGGTTTGGGGCACCAGGAGAGGCTGAGGGAGCTGGGAAAGGGGCTCAGCCCGGAGAAAAGCGGAATCAGGGATGGGTTATGGGGTTGGAGAGTGTTCAGGGATGGGGAGTTCCTGAGGGAGCTGGGAAAGGGGCTCAGCCTGGAGAAAAGGGGGATCAGGGGGGACCTTGTGGCTCTGCACAACTCCCTGACAGGAGGGGGCAGCCGGGGGGGGTCGGGCTCTGCTCCCAGGGAACAGGGACAGGAGGACAGGGAACGGCCTCAGGCTGGGCCAGGGGAGGCTCAGGGTGGACATCAGCAGGAATTTCCTCATGGAAAGGGTGGTCAGGCCTTGGAACTGCCCAGGGAGGTTTGGAGTCCCCATCCCTGGGGGTGTCCAAGGAATGACTGGATGTGGCACTCAGTGACAAGGTGGGGATCAGGCACAGGTTGGACTCGATGGTCTGGGAGGGCTTTTCCAAGCTGAACAATTCCATGATCCCGTGATTCCGGAACCGCTGCTTTTGAGCCGTGACCTTTGCGTGTGAGTCCAACTCGATTTATTTGAGCCGTAACTCCCATTTGTGAATCCTGCCCTGTGCTTTTGGGCCGGGCCCCACATTTATGGAACCGACCCTGTGCATTCAGAATCCTTCAGTCCCAGAATGGTTTGGGTTGGAAGGAATCTTAAATCCCATCCCATCCCACCCCCTGCCATGGGCAGGGACACCTCCCACTGTCCCCAGGCTGCTCCAACCTGGCCTTGGGCACTTCCAGGGATCCAGGGGCAGCCACAGCTGCTCTGGGAATTCCATCCCAGCCCCTCCCCACCCTCACAGCCAGGAATTCCTCCCATGTATCTGAGCTAAATTTCCCCTCTTTCAGTTTGAATCCGCTACTCCTTGTCCTGGCACTAAAATTCCTGCTGAAAAGTCCCTCTCCCTCTTCCCTGTCCCCGCTCCAGACCCTCCGGAAGGTGCTGGGAGGCAGGAAAGTCGCTATTTGAGGCGGATCCTCCATATTTGAGCCATTTCCTCACAAATTTCAGCCACACCTCGCGCTTCTGACCCAGACCTTGAGCGTTTAGGGGGATATTTGTGGTCAACCAGCCCCTGTCCCCCTCATCCCTGTCCCCACCACCTCTTTCCCTTCGCTTCCCAGGAGGAAGCAGCAGGTTCCTCGAGGACGCCAGGGCCTGTCACACGCTGCTCTTTTATTTTTTCCACTTCTCGGGCGAGAGGATCTCTCGAGGTTTTTCAGTGCGGGGAGGATTTATTTGCGGTTACTCGGATCTCCCCCCTCCGCCCAAGTTGTGCTGTTAAAAAAAAAATAAATAATTCATGGAGCAGTTGTTCACCCCRTCAGGAACTGGGGGCCGAGCCAGGCCAGGAGTGCAGCAGAGTCTGCAGCGATTCATTAATGGCCCATTCTGCATTTCCTTTCCCCTTTAAAACCCYAACGGAGTTACCTTGGTAATAATAAAGTGCACGATTCCAGGAGGGAGGGAGCAGGTTCTTATTTGGATTAAACGGATTTCTCCTCCTCCCCTCTTTTACCCCTTTTTATTCCTGCCAATTTCAAAAAAAAAAAAAAAATTTTTGTTTAGGGGGAAGAGAAAAAAATCAAAAAAAAAAAAAGAATTATAAGCAAATGCCAAGGCTGGAAAGGAGGAAAAAAAAAAGCACATTTTTTTCCAGGGAGGGGAGAAAATGCCTTTGGAAGTGTTCTATGCAAAGAGATGCCGGGGGGCACGATATATCAAAGAAAATATAATACACCCAGGTTAAAACTAATGATTGCCATATAATTAGATGTGAAGCATTGTGCTATAAATGTGTATTCTTCAGCGTGCTGTGATTTTACTGTAAAAGAGAGAGAGAGAGAGAGAAAGAAAGACAGAAAAACACAGAACCCAGCAACATACTATAAAAAGCACTCTGTTGACTTTTCGGCTGTTTAGTATTCCTTGCCCGTACTCCCCCGGGAGTATGTAATTAGTGCTTTATGAAGAGTGCATTTAAAGCAGTTTAATATTCACCTCATTCAGTCTGAAACAATGTGATCACTGCTTAGACAAATCACTGCTCCTCACTGACATCCTCTGTCAGAACATTACCTCTGAAAAGACCTTTCAAGAGGCTCCGATGTTAATTAGTTGTCTGTCATGGATAAACAGAGCAGTGAGCAGAAGGGCTGCGCCAGGCCACAGACACACAGGGAAATACTGGGAATG
>RAHM01000444.1:137947-171398 GCA_003713295.1 Parotia lawesii
CAGTCCTGCATCCCAGTGCTACATCCCAGTCCCAACCCTGCATCCCAGTTCCAAACGTGTATCCCAGTCCTGCATCCCAGTGCTACATCCCCTTTTTGCACCCCAAAGCGGCTCTTCAACCATTCCAAGAGACTCTTCCCGCTTTCCATCGTGTGTAAAATGTTGGATAACGGCGGTCGCCTCATCCTGCCTGCTCCTGGCTTTAATTTCTCGGGAAAATCCAGCAGATTTGGGGCAGCGCCGGCCCCGCCGTGCGTCGCTCACCCCCATCCAGCCACRTTCCTGCGGGATGCTCCCCCTGCCCCCCGTGGGCTCCCAGCACTGATTCCTCCTTCCCTGTGTGCATCCCTGGGTCCTTCCCGTGTCCCGCTGTGTGTTCCCGGTGTCCCTCGGTGGTGCCAGGTGGGTTCAAGGCACCGTCCCAGGAGCTGCTCGCGGCTCCTCCGGACTCCGTGGTGGGGATGGAGGGCTTGGAGCCACAGGAATCCCGTTACCAGCCCCCCATCTGGCAGGTCCCAGGTTCTTGGGAGCCAAATCCGGCAAATCCAACACTTCCCAGGGCCGGGGGAGCCGCTCGCTCCTCGTTGAGGTGTTTAAGGCTCAGACGAGGCYCAGCGCCGTCCTTTCCCTTTGGGAAGGAGCAGACCCGGAATGCTGCTCACTCTGCTCCTGGGAATGACAGCCAGGGCTTGAAACCTCGGCTGGGTTTAGGGGGGAGCCCCCCGCGCCCCTCGTGGGGCTCCGCACGTGGATCCCCGTGCACATCCCATCCTGCAGCGGGAGCGCACGGAGCATCCCCGCGGGCCACCTCCCTGAGCCTTCCCGGCCTCCAAGCACCCTCCAGCTCAGGGTTTTTCCCCCTTTCACTCCTTTTTCCAGCACTTTGTTTCCCTGGCTCTCTTAGTCACGAAGGTGAGGCCCTGACAGAGACACAGACATCAAAAACAAGAGGTGATGAAACGCCGGGAATAATTAAGTTGCACTAAATCACCGGCCCCGGYGGAATGCTGCCAGGGAGCTCGGGAAAACTGGAGCACCACGGAGCCGAGCTATTATTAATAATCACCAGCGCCCTCGTGAACAACAACCTACTTTGCACCGATTTTTTGGGAAGGGGCCGGGATGGGGACAGAACCTCCAGCGTTGTGGGCAGGAGGGCGAGGTTCGCTTCCCGCCGGCTCCGCGCTGCACATCCCGGGATATTCCAGCCCGGATCCATCCCGGGGCAGCCGAACCGTGCCGGGCTGATCCCGGAGCAAGTCTGCTCCCGCCACGGATCCTCCACGCAACCCCGGGCCTTACGTAAGGGCGGCTTTATCCGCCTGCCATCGGGGCCCGGCCTGCAGCTCCCATTCCCAGCGTGTGGGCGAGCCRCTCGCCCCGGGCTGGGAATTGCACAGCTCCTGCACCTCTGCCTCGCTCCACGCATGCAACCGGCTGCAATTCCCGATGGGCAGCTGATAGCAAGGCCAGGCTGCCGGCCCTGGGTTTGTGGGGTGTTTGGGATGTGTTTGCCTCRCGTTCCCCGCCGGGATTCGTCCTCGGGAATGCTTGGGAAGGGGTTGGATGTGCAGGGTTTGCTGCCCCTGCAGCTTCACCTTGGTTATGGGGTTTCAGGTCCGGCCACGGCTGCTGGAGGTGCTGGTGGAGGGGATGCTCCAGGTCCCAGAAATTTGAGGTGTCACCGGGTTTTTTGAGGAGAGAAAAGGGGTTTTAATGCAGGAATTCCTTCTCCAATGGACGCTGAACCGATGGCTTTACCTTRTGCGGCTTCAGGGTCTGATCCCACTTGGCTCCGTCTCTGCAAGAGCCCAGGCAGGTTCAGGGTTTTGGGCTGATTTCGGGTGCCACGTGGCCATGGGTAAAGCCTGAACCCCAATTCCCACCAGGTTTCATCAGGAGAACCGTCCAGACCCAGTCAAAATCCTCCCTGGCGGGGTAAACCCGAAGGTGTCGAAATTTGGGAGAGCTGTAAATCTCGTGTGTTTGTAAAATCTTTAAGCCTCCGTCTGCAACGCGCAGGTAAACCTTTAATTCCCTGACAATGCCRAGCTAACTCCCAGCTAAATCCTTAATTCCCGTGCACTGTAGCCCCGTGGATTCGCCCGTCTGCAGCCCAGGTCTCGTCTGCAGCATCCACGCTCTTTGGACGTGGAAAAATCCCCCAAAAAATTGCTGTGCACAAGGTTCTGGGGCTGGAAAAGTCCCCCAAAAATCACTGTGCACAAGGTTCTAGTGCTGGAAAAATCCCCCCAAAAATTGCTGTGCACAAGGTTCTGGTGGTGGAAAATCCCCCAGGAATTGCTGTGCCCCACGTCCAGGTGGTTTTGCTCTGTTGATCAAAAACCTCTGAAACGCTTTTTCACCTCTTAAAATTAGGAATAATGATGGATCCTGCATCCCTGCGGAGTCCGGCACCCGCCCTGAGGTCACAGCGTGCAGGGGGACGGGGAAAAGCCACCGAATTTGGGGTTCCAGCCCTTCTGAAATAGATTGGAAGSGACGAGTGGGAATGACCCCATTGCCGCTGACAGACTTTCCCCCCTGATCCAACCGGATCCGATCCCGGGGCGATAGGGACAGGGTGCAGCTGCGGGGCCCCGTGCAGGTGGAGGGGACGCCGAGGAGCCCAACGGGTTTGGGAGCTCGTCAGCACCTTGATGACAGCCAGGCTGGGATTGGGATTGCTCCACGCGGGTCCCAGCCGCTGGCGGGACGTTTCCCAACCCGGAGAAACCTGTACGGACGACCACCCTTCCTTAGGCAATTTTCCTGACTCAAGATCCCATCCCAAACCAGCGGGAGATGGATCTCTGCTGCCTCTTGCAACACAGCTCCATCCAAACTGGTTTTCCCATTAATCCCTCTTCCAGTGGTTTTTTTTTTTCACCTTTTTTTTGGGTCACCTTGGGAGCTGTTGGCTCTTCGGGAGGGTTTTTGGTGCTGCCTTGGCTTTCCTCGGATGGGGAGCTGAGCCCATCCAGCAGAGATGAGCCGAAATTGTGTCTGTTAGGACACAAAATTCCTGAGGCAGGAGGGAAGGGAATGATTCCTCTTGGAACTGGGCAGGTGACACGCACAGGGAGGGACTGTCCAGCAGCCTTTTTTTAAAATCAGCAGCCCAAATATTGACGTGGAGCAAACCCAGAGGACAAGGCCGCGTTCGTCCCCTTGGATTTACAGCCGATTTCTGAAGGGTGAATATTTTTGTGGAGGAGGGAGAAGTTGCTGATTTATTTCAGTGCCCATCAAATCGCAGAATCATGGAATATCCAGAGCTGGAAGGGACCCTCAAGGGTCAAGGGTGATGATCCCAGTGGGCTAAAAACCCTTAATTACACATCCCAAATAGGTATGGAAGCATCTGCCATCACCTCCACCTTGCCCAACCGACTTATAAATTAATTTTGGGGTCTTGGGCACCACCCGCCGCCACCTCACCTGGGTCCTGCCAGGTCCCGCGCCAGGTCCTGGCAGCTGAAGGGTTACTCAGCCCCATCTGCTCAGCTCCCCATTTCACAAGGGCGGGTTTGGAGTTTTACTACAAGTTTCAGACAATGAAGGTGTGTCTGCGCTCCGAGCCTCGTTTGCCCGTTGTGTAGGCGTCGGGTTCAGCGCCGTCTTGTCAACACTTGAATATGTTGAGCATCACTCACGGGGCATTCTGTAAGAAACCTATTAAGTTAATTACCGAGGCTGTGTGTGTGAGAGAGAGAGAGAGAGAGGGAGAGAGAGAGAGAGAGAGGGAGAGAGAGAGAGAGGGAGCGTGTGTGCTGCTCCTGTAAAAAATTTGGCTTTCTTCGTTGCAAGACACTTGTGATGCAAGCCCCGGGCTCTCGGTGTGATGACATCTCGTCTGCTGCTGTAACTGAGCTGGGGCTCGGGCAAGCTGCTGCCGAGGGATGGGGGGGGTCAAGGGGGGGACCCCAACTCATCCTGCCCTGGGGACACCCACCCGAACACCGGGACCTGCTGCAGCGTCCCTGGGTATAGCCCGGGGCRGGGGGGAATTGGGGTGTAAATCCTAAATTTGCGGGGTTTGACCTCAGGGCAGTTTGAGCGTCGCCGTGGGGAAGAGCAGCTCCTGTTGTTGGCTTTTACATTTCCGGTCYGTCCAAATTCCCGGGAAAATGCAGCTTCACAGGATTGTGGAGTGGTTTGGGTTGGAAGGGACCTTTAAACTCGTCTCATTCATCCTTCCAGCAGGCCAGGGTGTTCCAAACCCCGTCCGGCCTGGCCTTGGGCAGTTCCAAATATGGGGCAGCCACAGCTTCTCTGGGAGACCCCTCGGTTTGGGAAGAGACCTCTTGGTCTTTCTATTTGCACCACCACCCTCAAGTGGCCCAAAATTATCAGGGCTGGAGTCGGGGGGGCTGTTTTGGGGTGCTGGGAGGTCCAAGCATGGCCGGGGAAGGGGATGGAGCAGAAAGAGGGGGGACACCCCCTGTGTTTCTCCTCTTCCTGCTTCCCACCAGCCTCTCCAGAGCCTTTCCACCGCCGTGGGGAAGGAGCTGTGGGTCCGAGCCCCATCCCAGAGGGGAGCAGGGCTGTTGGGGYGATGTTGGAACGCCGTGAGGAGCAGCACGTGCTGTCCCAGCCCGGCCACCCTTTCCCTGTTCTTCCCCACACCCCTTCCCAGCCCGGCTGCAACGGGGCCGCCTCACGCTTCGCCTCCCCCGAAATAATTTAAAATTTAGGTTTTCCCTCTCTGGAGCCCGAGCCAGGGCAGGGAGCGGGGCGAGTGCTGGCTCCTGGCTCCCGGCTCCCGAGGTGGTTTTTTTTTTTGGGGGGGGAGGCATTGCACAAACAGCCCCCGGCGCTTGCACGCGCCCCAGGTAGGGCGGCTCAGCCCCCTCCTTGCAGCATCCCACGGGAGCCCGGATCCGGTGGACTTTTATGGAAGAAAGGGAAGTCCATGGCACCGCCGGAGCGGTTTTGGCAGRCGAGCAGCAGCAGCAGCGCTGCCGTTAACCCCTCGTCCTCCTCCTGCTGCTGGGGTTGCATTTTTTTGGGGGGGAGGATGGGTGGGTCAGCAGCTCCTCTGCTGCTCTGCCGAGAACCTGAGGTCCGTGGGATGCTCAGCAGCCAAAAAACTCCACAAAATAAAGGGTGCGTTTGGCTTCTCATCATCATCACCCAAACCAATGCAAAGCGCTCCTGAGCATCCCGTCCTTCCAGAGCACCCCCTCCCCGAGCGAAAAATCCAAGCAGGAGGGAAAAGTGAGGAAAACTTGAGYTTCCGGCCGGAGTTTCTCCCGTCCCAAGGGCAGCTCTGGACTCTCCCTCCGAGCGCTGCCAATTCCAGCCGTCAGGAAGCGGCGTGGGGGGGTTTTGGGGGGACGGCGGGGCCGAGCCCGCGGCCGCCCGGATGCGCTGGCGGGGGCCGGACAGCGCGGTCCCCTCCCGGCCGGGGCTGTCGTCATCGGGGGCCAAAGGGAGAAATTTTGGCCAACGGAAGGAAGGGAAAAGCAGGAAAAAAAAAAAAAATCCAAAAACCCATCCCAAAAAAAMCCCCTCAGAGGAATAAATGAGCCCCCCAAGCCCAGGCTCCCGCTCCCATCAGATTAGGGGAGCCGAAATAGCCAAGTTGGCCCAGAGCGGGAGCAGGGCTGGCACGCGCGGGCTTTGATCCGCCCCCGCGCCCGGGAAGGTGCCCGGGACGGGGATCAGACACCCCCGGGAGGAGGAATTTTGCAGGGGAGGATTTTGAGCACCCCCCGGACCCCCGGTAGCCCCCGCAGCCCGGCTGTGGGGTGGGATTTGGTGTCCGTGTGGGATCCGCGGGAGGGATGGGCTCAGCGTCCGACCCCAAATCCCACCGGGATCTGTTGGTGGTCATGGCTGGGTGCGACCCCCCAAAATCCCCCCCCAGCACGGCCAGAAAGTCCGGGGAGGGGATTCCTCCCCCTCTGCCCCGCTCTGGTGGGACCCCACCTGCAGCTCGGGGTCCCCAACACCACAAGGACGTGGAGCTGCTGGAGCAAATCCAGATGGAGCTGATCCAAGGGCTGGAGCCCCTCTGGAGCCGGGCTGGGAGAGCTGGGGGTGCTCACCTGGAGAAGGGAAGGATCCAGGGAGAGCTCAGAGCCCCTTGCAGGGCCTGAAGGGGCTCCAGGAGAGCTGGAGAGGGACTGGGGACAAGGGACAGGACACAGGGAATGGCTTTAAGCTGAAAGAGGGATAGGTGGGATATTGGGAAGGAATTCCTGGCTGTGAGGGTGGTGAGGGGCTGGGCTGGAATTCCCAGAGAAGCTGTGGCTGCCCCTGGATCCCTGGAAGTGCCCAAGGCCAGGTTGGAGCACCCTGGACAGTGGGAGGTGTCCCTGGGCACGGCAGGGATGGCACTGGATGGATTTAAATCCCTTCCCACCCAAACCACTCCATGATTCCAGCCCGGCTGTGCCTCGCACGGGGATGTGCGGTCCCGATGTGAGGAGTCGAGGCCCGCGTGCCCCACGGCCGTGGTTGTTGCCGCTGGCCACAGCCTGGATGGTGGCAGCACTTCCCAAACACCAAAGGAAATTATCCCGGTCCCCGAAGGCGACACGGGCGGCAGAGCCTCCTCGGGGACACATCCCAAGGGAAGGTTCCAGCGCAGGCCCCGCTCTCATCCGCACAGAATTCAGGCTACGGGCCTTTAAATGACTGAATTAGGCAAAATTTGGTGTTTCTCCAAGAATCCTCCGGAAATCTGCTGCTGGAAAAGCAAACTCATCTTAAAGCTACACGCACGCAGGGCGAGCAAGTTTTCCACTCTCAAGGACTGGGATGGAAAAGACTTTCCCAGTCCTACCCAGACCTTTTTTCTGGCCTGGCCCAGCTCGTTCCTCCTGCTGGGGTCTCAGGGGCTTTGTGGAAACCTCTGGTAGTTCACCTCTCCTGGGAGTTCCTGCAGCATTTTGGGGATGCTCCATCAGAACTGGGGGTGAACTGGGGGAGTCCAGGGAGCCCAGATCCGTGGGGTGGATGCGGGGAGGYGCTGGTGGAGCTCCTGGGAAGGACCAGGCTGGTGACCAAGCCCAGAGCACCAAAGGCAGGCGCGGTCTGGGTGTCGCAAGCGGCGTTTGAGCGGTGCCACCCTGTCACAGCGAGGGGCAAAAAGTGCCCTTCTCCTTGCTCCCCTCATGCCCGATCCGTCCTCATCCCTTCCTCCTCCTCCAGATCCAGTGCCACTTCCCACCCCAGCAGAGCAGCATCCCACCGAGGAGGCGGAGGATGCTCCAGGGGGGTCCTGGCCGGATCCTGAGCAGGACAAATCCCACYCCAGCCCTCCCCTGGCCGGGCCAGCACCGGGCCAGTGGGTCAGGGTGATTCATCCAGCAGCCAGCTCTGCCGGGAGCTCGCCCGGGATTGCGACAGCGCGGGCCAGCGCCGAGCCCGGCATCCACGCAGCTTCCTAACACACCCCTGGGGTTGCTATCAACATCCCTGTTGTTCTTAGCAATCTCATCCATCATTTATCATCCCGGCTTTACGGCAGAGGCGCAGGGGCCGGGAGCCGGGGTGTGACCGCGCGGGACGCGATTGCGGCGCTCCCCGAAAGGGGCTGTGGGGTGAGGCCACCCCCCGACTCCCCGGGGTCCAGAGCACGGCAAGAAGAGCRTCCACAGCCCTTTCCATAGCCTGGTGCAACCATCACTGTTCAAYCATCGTTGTTCAACCATTGTTGTTCAACCATCATTTATTCCACCTTCRTTTTGTTCAACCTTCATTTTACTCCACCATAATTTTATTCCACCATCATTTTATTCCACCGTAATTTTATTCCACCGTGATTTTATTCCACCATAATTTTATTCCGCCTTCATTTCGTTCGATCTTTGTTTTATTCAACCGTCATTTTATTCACATTTCATTTTATTCCGTCTTCGTCTTCCTCAGCTTTCTCTCYTCAACGAGCCCCTGGTGCTTCCCTGCCGGGCATGCAGAGGGAAGGGGTAGCAGGGAAGCTCCTCCACGAAGTTTCTTGGCAAAGCCACCGGCCTCGGCTCCCAAATCCAGCGCTCCAGCCCACGCCAGGAGTGCCCTGGCAAAGCCACATCTCCCGTGCCCTCCCACAGCAGCTCGGCTGCAATTTTGGGAAGCGAGCCCAGCATCCTGCATCCCATCCCGTTCCCCCCCCGGCTGCCCCCGCAATCCCGCAGGTGTTTTTATAAAAGAAACCAACCCAATCCCTCTCCTTTTTCAACACAAATGTTTTCGTCTGAGGTTTCAAAACCCTCCCGGTGTCATCACAGCTGGCTCGGWCCCCTCACCTACATCCTGCAGGAAAGGTGCAGATGGGCACAGCAGCCGCGCCTAAGCCGGGCTGGGATCTGTCTCTCGCTGGAAATCCACCCAGCAGAGCCTCCCTCCTTGCGCTGGGAGATTCTGGAGCCGGGAATGCCATCCCTGGGCTGCCAGGAGGGAGGCAGCAGCCCCGGAAGGTCCCTGCCAGGGATGGTTCGGGTTATGGAGTGCAGGGTTTTGTATCTAGATTAAAAAAAAAAAAAAAATCCTTGCAAAGAGCCAGGCACGGAGGTGATTTATGTTTATTTTGCTCAGTTAATAACCCGTGGCACGTCCTCCCCTGCGGCGTTAGGGTGGATCAGACAAAGCTGCATTTAAATTAYGACCGTGCCCGATATTTATTTTTTAATATATTTTTATGGTCGCCTTCCCCATTTATCGTGAGCTAGAAAAATGTCCGGGCYGTGCCAAGAGCTGCCGAAGAATCCTAAAGGCTGTAGGGGTAAATCCTTGGAGTTCAGACCCTGGAAAAGTGGGAAAGGCTCTTCAGATCTGTGTTGGAACGGTGACATCCCTGGACCTGCTCCAGCCTGGAGGTGACAGTGGGRCCCCTCCTGCTCCTTGGGGACCCTCAGCAAGTTTTCCCAGGAGTTCTGACGAGCCTCAGAGGATTTTTTGGGGGGAGGGTGTGCGGTCAGTGTTGGTCAGTTGGTCAGTGCCTGCTGGGACGGGGTGTCCTGACACAATTTTGGGGTTCAAATCACCCCGTTTTGGTGCTTGTGGCTGTGTCGTTCCCCAAAGAGAYAAATCCATTGGTTGGGATCCCAACCCACCCAGGCTTAGCTTTCCTGAGGTTCTGGATCTGCCCTGAAAAGAAGTTCCCTGTAGAAGGAAAAGTACCTTTTCCACTTTTTTTCCTGCCTGGATGTGTCTCGGATCACGGTCATTTATTAATTTTTCAGGTGCAGACTGACAGGGAACAAGTCAAATATTACCCAAGGAGTGGTGAAATCCCATTAATATAGAATTTAATAAATTAAAATAATGGGGTTTGGCTCTGGCTGAGAGGGCTGGCAGCTGGACATGGGATGATTCCATGTGTCCCACCTTGTGTTGTCRGGCAGGTCCCCTCCTTGGGGACCACAGGGCTGGGCTGGACATTCCTGGAGCCTGTGAGAGRAGCAGGAGGCTCTGGAGAGAGGATTTACTCCCGTTCTTTACGTGCATGGGAAGCAAAGCGTCTGGGCAGTGAGGATCCGGCGGGAAGTTTGGATGGAGGCGTTGGGTGCCGGTGTTTGGGAGCAGGGAAATGCTGGGAATCATTCCTGCCTCAGGTCCGGGACGGCCTGGGCCACATCCCCAGCGGTGCCCCAGGAGCGAAACTGGCTCCGAGCACAAACCCAGGGCCCTGAGTCATCCCAGCATCCAGGAACTGGGGCTGCGGGGAAGCACCGGGGCAGGAGGCTGAGGATGAGGTTTGGGGTTGGGAAAGCTGGGCTGCTKCCAGCAGGAAGRGGAGGTTTCTCTGGGTTTGGGGTGTGATGGGATCCAGCCTCYGTRGGGTCTCATCCCTGTGTCAGGTCATTCCCTGCCCTGGGAATGCTGTTGAAACTCTTTGGAGTAGCAGAGCAGCCAGGAGAGGCCCTTCCCTAGGAGGCCTTTCCCATCCTGGTCGGAGGCGACTTTCCCACCCTGAGTTCTTCCATGAACTCTTCCCGTGTTCCTCTGCATTTTTTTCCCTCTTTCTCCCAATTTCTTTCCCGACGGAGCGACCGCCACAGCCCAGTGGCATCGCAAGGCTGGCGTAACGGGATGTGACATTTCTCGTCACAAAAGGACTCGCAGGGTCGGGGCTGACAGGCTCCTTCGGGCACCAAACCCCGGCGTGACGGTGACGGGCAAAGCGAGGGTGGGCTGGAGCCGCGCCGGCAGCGAGGGGGTCGGGGCGGCGTGGGCGAGCCGGAGCCRTTCGGGAGCATCCCACGCCCCAGATCCCAGATCCAGCACCAGGATCCCCGTGGAAGCGAGCTGCTGCTCAAACGGGCGGGAAATGCCAGAGTTTGGGAGTGCTGGGAGCTGGCCGGGCCCTGCCCTGCTCTCTCCCGGCCTCCCTGCGAGCGGGGATAATTGGAGGGAGAGTTTCTCTTGGATCGGCTGCTTGCTCACATGCTTTTTGTCGGGAAGCAGGACGAGCCTGGATGTTTCTGGGAGCTGGGGGAGGAGTGGTCCTCCCCACCTCTGCGGGCTTTGGTGGGGAGGAGGAAACCCCAAAACCTTCTCCTTCCTCTGGCAAGGACACGGTGGAACAGATCCACATCCACCTGCAATTAGCATCCCATCCCTGTATTCCCCGCTCCAGCCATCCCAGAGGCTCTGCCCTTCCCGGGATGCTCCCCTGCGCTCTCTGAGCCAATTCCTCCATCCCGACCTCATTACAGAGATCACAGGAKTTGAGGAGAACAAATCAGGGCTCCCGCTGGGCCGGCTTTGAAGCCGCTGGGCCCCGTCAGGCCGCGAGGAGCAGCGCAGGAGGAGCCCCGGGTGTTTGGGATCGGCTTCCCCCCATCAGATCGTTGCCGGCTGACGCCGGGCCGGCCCCTCGGCTGCTCCCCGTGGGATGCAGCCCCCGCACCTGGCTGAGCCCCCCCGGTGTCCCGGGGTCTCCAGGGCCGGGTTGGGACGCGCTCCCGGCCAGGCAGGAGCAGCCCAGCCCTGCTCGGCTGCACTTCCCTGGGTCCCATCCGTCATCTGTTTGTCCTGGTCCCCTGCCAGCGATTGTGCCGATTCCCACACCCACTTTCCATAACCCTCCGTCCTCGCCCGGGCGAATCGCTGGCGAGAGCTCGCCACCCATCCCTTTCCCCTCCTCTCCGATGGGATCAGACACGTTCTGGAGAGGGGGAAGAAAGGGAAGGGGGTGAAAAGAAAACAAAAAGATCAAGAGGGAAAACACAACGTGACTCACTTGCCTTTAATTTATTTGTGTTTATTTATTTATTCCCACCCCGCCACTCTGTGCTGCGACGTGCAGGCAGCACCGAGGGCTGGCCGGGAGCTCCCAGGGAGCCTCGCTCGGTGTTCAGGGCACCAGGAATGAGAGGGATAAAATCCCCCTCTCCTTTGGCCAAGGAAAAGATCGCGGAGAGGAGCTCCTGGCGCTGGAACTGCGCGGCACAGATTTTTCAGGCCGCCCAGGTCTCTGCACGAGCATCCCGTGCCCCGCCAGCTCTCGGCACCACCCGGCACAGACCGGAGGGTGGGAATATCTAATTCCACCTCCTACACTGTGTCCTCGGCAGGGGAAAGAGAGAAAGAGGAGATAAAAGGCTGGGAAGCTCAAATGGTGTCATTAGGAACTATTAATGCTCTCATAAAAGGGCATTAATAAACGCGGCAGCTCATCAGTGTCCATTAGCTCCGCTCGTGGCAGGGATCTCTGGGAGCTGCCGGAGTGTGATGCTCCCCTCGCCCTCACCGGCGTGTCAGCAAAGGGGAAAGGGGCTGGAGGGGGGGGGGGGTTATTCCTCCTATAAACCGCAAAAAAAAAAAAAAACAAAAAAAAAAACAAGGAGAAAATGTCGCAGGAGCCAGCAGGGTGTCACACCCGACCCCTCCAATCCCTCCTGTATCCCGGCAGCCGTGCCCAGAGCTCGCTCCTTGCTCCCAGGATGGCTGTTTACTATTAGAGGGAGAAAAAAAAAAAAAAGGCAGGGTTTGGAGCGCTCATCCCGACTTTCTCCCTCCCGCCCTCTTCCTGTTCTCGCCTCTTAAAAAGGAGCTTTATCCTTTGACTCTCCCATGCCCGGGGCTAGCGAGGAACCCGCAGCATCTCGGGGCGAGCCGGCAGCCCACGGCAGCGGGCAGGGAAGCAGGGAGGAGGCCCGGCCTCTCCCGATAAGCCCCTGGCAAAGCCAGGAATAGCAGCGCGGTCCCCGCACGGGAGCGTTCCTGCCAGGAGCAGAGAGAAACCCGCAGTCCCTGCCTTTGAAGGGCTGGGGCTGGCAGCTGGCCCGGGATGAGCCCGGGATGAGCCCGGGGTGCGCCGGCAGCTTCCCCCCCCCGCCAGGCAGCGGCACATCTGGGGGAGCAGGCACAGCTGGAGGGCCCGGGCACGTGTGCACATCTGGGCGGGGGAGGCGCGAGCCCGCGGTGGGTGGGCTGGCGGCGCACATCTGGACGGGCGCTGCCGAGCATCTGCACGCAGCGGGTGCGCGCATCTGGATGGGGCGGGCGCGCACATCTGGATGGCGCGGGTTTGCACATCTGGGCGGGGACGCAGCAGCCGGCGCAGCCCCACGGCCCCGTGTGTCCCCTCCAGCACCCCCGGGTGCTTCTCCCCTCGCACCCTGCGCCCCGCCTTCCCCTCCCGCTGTCACCCCAGGCACCCGAACCTGCCCAAAACCTTACTCATCGCCCTCCCCCAGCATCGGGATATTTTCGGCTCCGGCTGCCAAGGTGGCGAGCCAGCGGCGAGGAGCCGATAGCCCCGGATCTGAGCGGGCTCCTGGCTCCCCGGTGACCTTTGGCGTGCSAGGGGCAGCTGGCAGGAGGCTGTCACCGGCCGTGACTCAGAGCGGAGCAGGTTCCTCGGGAGGGAAAGGGAAGCTTCCATCCCGGGAAGCCGAGGCCCCGAACCCTGTTCCCCGCGTGCACTTTTGCTGGGACTTATCTGAGGCATCTTTTTTTTCGGGATAATAACTCCCAGGGCAGGTTAGGACAGAGGAACCCTGGCAGCGGAGCGTGTGTGGGCAGGACTGGAATAACGGGTGCCGTAGGAGAGGATTTACGAGCGCTGGCAGCAGCGCTGGGAGGTTGGGAATGGCCGGGAATAGCACAGCAGGTCAGGGGTGAGGTGGGATGTGCGGGGCTGGGATGTGGATGCAGCTCCTGTTATTGTCCCTTTGCCATCAATCCGGTCCCCACAGGACGCTCGGTGTCCTGGGAAAGCCTCCCTGCTCCCGGGAAGCATCCCGGGATGGGGATGGAGAGCCAAACCTCCAGTGAGACTCGCTCTGCGAGCAGGAGTTTCTGTCGAGAGCGAAGCCAAAGCTTTGCCCGTGGGAGTGCTGGTGGAAATCACCGCAATCCCACCTGGAATGGGCCAGCTCTCCCCAATTCCGGTGTGCCCAGCAGCACCGAGGCTTTTACCGGAGTTATTGTGGCTTTCCTGGTGTGCCACAGGCTGGACCCCTGGCCTGGATGTCCAGCCTGTTGATGTCACCGTGTGCAGGTGACAGCAGCGTCAYCTGTGTGCCAGGGCGTTGTGGATCGAGCCCCTAAATCCCAAATTGCCAAAGTCCCGGCACCCTCCTTCCCACCCGCCCCGGAGAAGTGGCTCCAGAATGATCTTTACAAGGAAAACACACAAAATGTTGGAAAATGAATCCCTGGAGAGAACTGGGGAGACAGGAGGGGTCCATCCCCACGTGGGTTTCTCCAGAGGATCCCAGTTCCATCTCACCTCCCTCTTTTTGTCCTTTCAGGGCTCGGATCTGAGGGTTGGGAAGATCAGAGGGAAGGTCCTGACAAGTGAGTGCAGACCCCGAATGAGGGGGTGGGACAAGGGGGTGGCAGAGCTGGCTGGGATGGGTGCACCAGGACACGAGGGGGGGACACGAGGGGGGGACACAAAGGGGGACACGAGAGGGGGACACAGAGAGCTCCCCAGGGCAGAGCTGGGCACTGTCTGAAACAGGAGCCACTTTTTCCTCTTATTTTTTCTAGAGGCAAAAGTGGTTTAAAAACTCCCCAGATTTGGAAAGGCTCCAAACCAGTGCGAAAAGARGGGGGAGGGACAAAACCCAGAAGGAAAACACAAGATAAAAGCGGGTGAATCCCAACAACTCCTGTGATGTTGCACGAACAAAGACTTTCAGTCCAAAACGGGCCAGACGTGGCTCTCGGGGAGGTCACACCCCAGGGGAGAGGGGCTGGGGGCTCACCTGGCTGCAGGTGGCCAAGTCCTGCAGCAGCTTCAGCCTCTCGTCCCGTGGTGTCACATCCTCCTGTCCCCGATGGAGGCCGAGGGGTGGCTGTGCTGCGCATCGGGGGTGCTGTGCATCCCAYGGATGTCCCTTTCCCAGGGACAACCGGTCCTCTCCGTCCTCAGCAGCTGGAGATGCCGGAGCCAGCTGCAGGCCTCACATCTGGGCAGCTGTGCGCTGCTCCCTCCCAGCCCAAGTGCACACCCCGAGACCCCCCCCGGGCAGCCCAAGGGGTGCTGGCCCTGCTCTGGGTGAGGGGCTGGGGGSTCTCAGGCTTGTCCCCCCCCCAACAAGCCCCATGCCCAGGGGAGGCTGCACCCAGCAGGGGAGRGGTGCAGAGATGGGAAGGGGATGGAGGAGAGGTCGGGGTGATCCGGGAGGCGGCGAGGGGCTGTTTTCGGGTGGGCACAGCGGCCGCTCTGCCCATGGAACTCCCGAGCCGTTCCTGATGTGAGGGCCCACAGCGCAGGGAGCTGGGTGGGAGAGCTGATCCCGGCCTGGAGGAGGGYGATGGGTGCCTGGTTCCGGTGGGAATTTCGGCTCGCGGGGATGCTCAGGCCTTCTCCTCCRCATCCCAGGTTACAGCCGGCCCAGGCCCCCGCGCTACAGCGGCTACCACCGCTACCAGTTCCGCCTGTACCGGCAGCCGGCACACGAGTCCATCGTCCTGAGCTCCGAGGAGCAGGACTCGCTGGGTAAGGACCCGCTGTGCCCCCCATCCCGGCCCCGAGGGGCTTTTCCAGGGGTGTGGATAACGCCGCGTGTTCCGGCAGGCTGGGGTTGCTCTGGTGCAAAGGGATCCTTACAGGGGGCACGGATGAGGTGTTGAAGCCTCGCCAGGCAGCAGAAACCCTTGGAAAAGGTCTGGTAACGGCCTGGCTAGCGGGATCGGAAGCAGGGAGAGATGTGGGCTGTGAAATGCAGTCCTCGCTGGCACATCCCCCCCCAGGCCGGGCCGCGGGAGTTGCATCACCGGCACCTCGGAGCAGGCGGATAAGGATCAGCCGTGGAGAAGGTTTAGCAAGGGATTGCTCAAACCGGGCTGACACAACGCCCGCCAACTCCCAGCTCCCCAACTCCCTTCCACTGCCTCCTCCCAAAATCCCGCACGGCAGGGATGGAGCAGCCGAGACCCCCCCGGGACACCGGGGCACCGTTTGCTGCTGCTCCATCCCGGGGCAGCCTGCAGGACCCCGGGGTGGGCAGGGATCCATCGTGCCCGGTGCCGAGCGTGGGCTCCTCCCTGCCCTGCTGGAACACGGGGCTCTGCGGCTCACGTGGCCTCCACAAGGGAAATTTCAAAACTTTCCCAGCTGGGACCACATGAGCAGGGCTCGACGGGCAGGTCAGGTCGGTGCGTCTGAGCCGCGCTGCCTGACTCACGCCGTGCCTGTTAACCCACACCGCGCAGCCCGGGACGGGGGGCTGGCTCCGGGGGGCTCTGGGACAGACCCCGACCCACCTCCCCCCACCCCAGCACGGGGGCCGTGGTGCTCATCCCGGGGCCGGAGCGGGATGCGGCTGCCGCGAGTCTCCCTGCGGGTTCTCGCTGCCCGTGGCTCTGTTTTCTGGCTCATTAGCTCCGCTTCTTAATGACACCGCTGATGTCACCCCCCCTGCTCGGAGGAGGGGGCTCTGTGTTATCCCCACATTCCCATCGCAGCATCCCGGAGCTGGGAAGRGACGCAGGGACACCCACCGAGGAGCTTTATCCGGATAAATCCTCTTCTTAGCAGGATGTGTGGCTCCAGCCCCCCAGATTTCACCCCCGAAGGGGTTCAGCCACCCTGTGGAAGGTCCCCCACCGCCCYCCTGTCCCCAAGGCGTGGGGCGGCCGGGCATTCCCCAGCTGGCGCTGTCTCCAGCCCTTCCCGCGCTTCCTGGGAAAGACCCAGCGGATATTTTTCCGCAGGATCCCATGCTCAGGCATCGTTTGTCAGGCAGCTGCGGGGTCTGGCGGGGGCTGCTGTTTAAGGAGTCGGTTGAAGGTTATTTTTAACCATTTCCCTGCTGCGTCACATCCTTGGCCTGTCCAGGCGGTGCTGCTGCATCGAGACACCGACAGCCCATCATCTTTATTCCCAGGGAATGAGCCCTAAAAGCAGCCGAGGGATGAGATTTTGGTGTCTCAAGGGTTTTAAATAAATCCATCCCCAAGGCAGTGGGATGGATCTGCTGGTGCATCCAGCCCTGTGTGGCTGAGCCCTGCGGTGCAAAGGCAGCGCACAGGGGAGAGGAGCAGACACCTTCGGCAGAAGGTGGGGACAGGGAGGGAGCGACCCCAATCCCACAGGATCGTGGATGAGAGCCCACCCCGCTCCTCCGTGGCTCTGCCTTGCTCCTCTCCCGCAGCAGAAGCAGTGCGGGTTCTCCCGGCGATGCCGCAGGCACAGTTCACATCCTTGCTCGGAATTTCCCATCTTATTTGGCCTCAAATGAACCCCTCTTTGCTGCTTTTGCTCTGTCCTACATCTGGTGACAGCGACATCTCTGTCTCACCGAGGATGGGGACACCCAACACCACCACCCCCGGAGAGGGGACGCGTCCTGACCGGGCGCAGGGAGCGGCGCTGGCCCGTCCCAGTCTCGGGATGCATCCAGCCTCCAGCGCTGCATCCCTGGAGATGCATCCCTCCCTCGGGCAGAGCTGGGCCGCACCGGAGCGTTTCTGCTCAGCTCCCGGAAAAAATTCCCTCCTGGCACGGGATGTGTTTTGGAGGTCAGACCAGACCAGGCAAAGTCCCGGGCCGAGCGTGGCCGAGCCGGGGGAGGTGACAGCGCCAGGCGGGGTGGCAGGAGCCCGGCCGGAGCCTCCAGAAGAGGGCACTAAACCAGGACCTGCCCGCGTCGCCCTTGTCCCTGCTCCTGGAAAAGATCCCTGGGAATTTAAAACGCGAGGGGCGACGGCGGAGTGGGGAAAACAAACCCGARTTTCTTCTCCCTCCTTGCCTGGCCGCTCACAGGGAGAGAGGACATTTCCGCGGCGGCTCCGGTGCCCACCCTGCCRTGGGGATGTCCCGGTTGGGACGGCACCGACGGGCACGGCTCGGGTGCTGGAAGGGCTGCAGGACGTGGACACGTCCCCCTGTCACTCGTGGCGATGTGGAAATCAGTTGTTTACGGCCGAAGTGTTTCTCCAGGGCGGCTCTTGAGCAAAAAACTTGTTTCATCAGGAAAAAAAAAACCACCCTGATCCTTCCCCGTGAGGGTTTCTGCTCAATCCCGGCTCCGTGTGAACTCGGGCGATTAACTCAGAGCCTCAGTTTCTCCTCGAGTCTGATTCACTTCAGTTTTTGGCCGTGCCACTGAATTGTCACCGAGCACCAGCTCTGTTCCCTCTCAGGACCGAAGGTGGGGACATTTGGGGTGTCCCCACGGCTCTTCCTGCCACTCGCCCCACTTCCCTCGCAGCCAGGAGTGTTACAAGCCGTGGTCGTGTTTTGGGGAGATGCAAGATAATAATTTGTGGTCTGTGAAATGTCACAGCCGCCGTCGCATCCCGAGGCGGCAGCGCTCGCCACAGGCTCTCGATCCACGGGAAATCCCTCAGCCGGGGAAATTCGGGCACCCACCAGACCCCGGTTGTGGTGCTGGGGGATTCAAGTTCCCCCCCGCAACTTTCACCGAGGGAGATCTTTAATTAGCACAAAATCTTGAGGCTTAATTGCACCTGAGTACATCCCTCTGCTTCCGGCTTTTCCCATCAGCTCCGGCGAGCTGGGGAGATGCTCYGGCATCCCCAAAGCCCCTCCTGCCCTGGACAGATGTTTTACAACTGGGAATGGAATTTTTTCCTCCCAGAAATTCTGCCTGCGGGAAACAACAAGTGCTTTGGGGAGCAGGGAGCGGGCTGAGCCCGGCCAGCCGCCCTCCCTGTGGCTCCACATCGYTCTCCAGCTCCAGCTCCGGATCGGGGCCGCGGCATTGACTCATGAGCCGACCTCGTGCGCCTCCAATCCGATCCACCCAGCTGGAAAATCGTGTTGGACTGGGCCCCGGCGGGGAGGGAAAGGCTGCGGCTGGGACGGGAGGCGGCTGAGGGCTGCGGGGAGAACACGGTGCCGGCCCAAGTCCCCGGGTGTCACTTAATGGTGACCAAAGCGGCTGCCGGCCTCCCGCCCACCTCCGCTGGGACATCATTAATCTTGGCAGAGAAGCGTCAGGGCTCCCATCAGGAGAACGTTCCCGCTGATGAGGCTGATAAATTACAGCCRGGGGGCCGGGGGAGGAGGGGATCGGCGTTTAGGGGGGTGGGCAGGAGACAAGGGCAGCGCTGGGAAACCTGTGGGATCGGAGGGATGCCGAGCTCCCCGAGCCCAGCGCTTGCCTCGTGCCTCAGTTTCCCCATCGGGCGCTCCGGGCTCAGGCGGCCGCGCACGTGTGGGTGTCAGCGGGCACTCCTCTTCCTCCGGCGGGTGCTCAGATAAGGGCCGAGTGGGATGATTTAATCCTTTGGGAAATGAGTTTGAAAGCGGACCAAGCCACGGATGAAACGCCGTATTGTTGCGGCAGGGAGAGGGGACAGCGGCACCGCGACCTCGGCTCCCCGGCCGGCCCCCTGCTCCCTTCCCGGCTCYGTGATCCCGGTGACTCACAGTCCCCAGCCCTGGGAGCCAGCCGGGGTGATTTGGGATGGCTGGCACCGGGATGTCACCCTGTGCCAGGAATCGGTCACGCCGGGATGGGGCACCCGCTTTGGGGATGCACCCGAGGGCTTGGATTTGGTGTAGGGGGACCCGGACCCCCAAGTCCGGCATCCCCCCGGTGCCTCCCCCCCTTTGCCGCACCCGCGGCTGCCCCGGGGCTTTCCCTTCCCCGACGGGCCGGGCACAACCGGTGCCAGGGCAGGTAGGAAAGTAGGTCAGGAAAAACCCCGGCCCCACGCGCGGGGCGAGGGCCGGGGCCGGCGCCTGCAGCCCCGCAGAGGCTCTGCCTCCCCCGGCTCCTTTCATCCGCGCCTCTCCGGAGGCTCGGCGAACATCAGTGACAGCTCCGGCACCCCTGGGAGTCGGGGGTGCCGCGTCTCGCTCTCACCCCGGTCCCGCGTGGCCCCGGCTGCTCTCCCGCAGGGTCTTCGCAGCGCTTTGAAACCCTCCGGATGAAAGGCACCCGGCCAAGGCTGCGGGCGCAGCGGGAGCGGCCCCCCCTCCCCCCGAGGCTCCTTCCCCTGGTGCCACCTTCACCGGGACCCCCAGCGCTGAGGGGGCTGGGCTGAGACCCCGGAGTGAGGAGCTGCCCTTCCTGCCGAGGTGGAATTGGGGGATGGAGGTGCTTGTGGCTCTGTGTCCCGGCCCCAGTGCAGGACATGGGGACTGTCCTCGCTCTCAGCTTGGTTTGGGTCCTCGGAGGGTGGCAGGGGGCACCGGGGACCCTCCAGCAGCAGCCTGATGCATTCCAACATCTCATCCCGGCTGGAATGCGGGATGCAGGGTCCTTCCCGAGCATCCCCTGAGCTCCTTCCCGGGCCCTGGAGCGTCCCAGCCGCGGGCCCTTGCAGCTCCGGGAGGTCACAGGGTGCGGGGCCGTCACCACGAGAATCTCCAGAGCTTTTTTCGGAGCTCGGAGCCGGAGGTGGGGAGCAGGTGGGAGCTCCAGCAGCTCCCCGAGCCATCACCACCCCACGCAGGTGATGCAGCAGCTCAGGTTTTGCTCAGCACTTTTGCAAGAGCAAAGGGGACGCTCTGCTCCTGTCGGGGCTGAGATGTGACAGCAGATAAGGGCTGCCAGGCGGCCGCGTGACATTAAAGAGCAGCCAGGAAGAGGAGAGGACGGGTTTCAGATAAACAACGGGCCCCTTTCCCCGGTGTCCCACAAGGAGGGGCAGCGTGAGCTGTTTGGGTGCCAGGGAAAGCCCCTCCGGTCACAGCAGGATGCTCCACAGCCGCCAGCCAGACCCAGCCTCGGTGCCCGACCCTGGCAGGGCACAGGGGGGGATTTCTGRCAGGCTGTGAGGGAATCCCTCCTGCCCTCGGCCCTGGAGAGGGTTTCCCTGCCTCCTACGGGGGAGAAACCACAGCTGGATCCAGCACGACCCGACCTCCGGGATCCTGGGGTCAGGGCAGAGAGCAGGGTCAGGAATGAGGAACCCCCTCGGCTCCAGCAGTCGGTGGAGCAGCAGCTCAGTGAGTGCCAGTGAGGGGGGGACGGGGAATCTCCTGCGACGCCCCCRGGGGGATTTCCAGCCAGGCCACCCCCGGGGTGGGCTCGTAGGAAGCCGCAGGAAGGTTTGCTCCAAATGTCAGGGGGCAGGAGAGGAGCCAACCCCGTGTAGCCCCGGGACGCTCCGAGCCGGGGTCCCCGTGACTCCCCGCTGTCCCCTGGGCCTCCCGGGGTGTGCAGGATGTGGTTTGGGGCAGAGCAGCAGCCGCACAGGGCTGCTCCCCTCTCCAGCCCTCCTCCAGCCYGGCTCACCCCCTTTTCCTCTCTCCCCAGGCACCTGGGACTTGAAGGACTTCGTGGAGGACTTTCATCTGGGCTACCCCGTGGCCTCGACCCAGTTCCTCACCAAACACTACAAGGATTAACTCCGGCCGTCCCTTCCTTGCCCTGCACATCCCCACACCACAGAGCCACCTCTGCCTGGAGCAGAGGGGACCCCAGGACACACYGAGGATGAACCCACCCTGCTCCCAGCCCAGACCCAGGGCACCAACCCCGACCCCTCCGCTCCCGAAGCCAAGTTCTCTCTCCCTCTGGGGAAGGTGCCAGGAGCTGTCCCGGCTYGCCTGGGTATCCCAGGAATTATGGCATCACCCCTTCTCCTCCCTCCACCCCGTTTCTGACCCCTGCATGTCCCCCTGGCACTTTGGGGACTTCGAGTTTGATGCCTGCAGCTTCCCGAATAAAATTTGGATGRAGCACACAGGGCTCTGGGTGGCAGCGAGCACTGGGCTGGGCCAGCACCGGGTTAATCCGGGATTTTGGGATCTGCGTGGGATGAGCAGACCCCTGTGGGCGACGGGAGCAGGGGGTGGCCAGCCAGACCCTCGTGTAGGTGACCCCAGGAACACCCAGGAGGGGACAGGGACAGCGGTGCCTGTCCAGGGGTCCCTTGGTGGCACCGCGTGGGAACCGGGCATGGAACCGGGCGCTGCCCCGGCCCTGCCCTGCCTTTGCCCTCAGCCCGTTCCTCTTGGAAAGCAAAACCAAAATTAAAGGCATAAATCAGCAGAGCTCTGCCTGCTGGCCACTTAGCTGGACCTCCCCTTTAATTAGCTCCTTAATTAGGCTTTCATCTAAGACTCAGTTTTCTCCGAGGCTTGGATTCACCCGCCTGCAGGTTCTGCTTGGAGCACGTCCCGGTGTCTGCGCTGTGACAAAGCTGCCTCTGTCCTGCCCATGGCCAGGGATAATATTCCCCTTGGAATAACCACGGGGAACAGGACCCCAGGATATTTTGCGGGTGGGGGAAACTGAGGCACGAGGGAATGACTCGCTCAGGGCTGCGCGGGGAGGCCTGGGATGTGTCAGAGGGGTTGTGATGCTCTGGTTGCTGCCTCTCAGCTCTGCATCAGTGCCTGGGTCTGGAACAGAGCAACCTGATCCCGGAAAAACATCTCTGTGCCATCCTGCTGGTCACCTTCCCTGGATCCCTGGCAGTGAGAACAGATTTCAGTCCTGCATTGAGGGTTAAAGGTGGATTTCAGTCCTGCACTGAGGGTTAAAGGTGGATTTCAGACCTGCATGGGGAGTTAAAGGTGGATTTCAGACCTGTATTGAGGGTTAAACGTGGATTTCAGACCTGCACTGAGGGGTTAAAGGCAGATTTCAGTCCTGCACTGAGGGGTTAAAGGCAGATTTCAGTCCTGCCTGGGGGGTTAAAGGCAGATTTCAGTCCTGCCTGGGGGGTTAAACTTGGCCAGGACTTTCCCTCCAGGAAGTGGCTCTTTGCCTCGGAGGGGCTGAATCACAGCAGGGTCCTGCAGAGCTCTGTCCCCTCCAGGAAGGATCAGGGCATCCAAGAGGGATGCAGGAGCAGGATCTCAGCTTGCCCTGGACAAACAAAGCTGGGTGAAGCTGCAGGAGCTGGAGGGAAGGAAAGAAAGAAAAAAAGGAAGCTGGGTAACACCACAACCCAGGGAAAAAAAACACGAACTAAGATTAGCAGCAGAGGAAATGACACTGTGAGATGTCATGGAAGTCTGCTAAAGTTGGATTTCTCCTTCTCTTTTTCTATCCCTGCCCTCGGAGCAGGGTGTAGTTGGCCCGGCTGGTCGGTGCGAGGCTCCGCTGTAAATGAGAGGTCACGGCTCCGCTGACATCCTCCAGCCAAACTCCATCATCCTTCCCTCCCTGCCCTCGGCTCCTTGTGGCTGGGGTGGTTATTTTGGGTGGAGAAAAGGCAATCGGATGTTTATCCTTCTAGGAAATTGTCACTGTCGCTCCTGGGTTTAATTGGAGATGAGAGGAGTCGGATGCACGGCCGGGCCGAGCAGGGATTGGGATCGCTGGGAGCCAGGGCCCGGAGTGATCCACTGCCCTGTGTGACACCGATGGGATGGGAATGGGATGGAGAAATGGGAATGGGAATGGGATGGAGAAATGGGAATGGGAATGGGAATGGGGACAGAGACGGAGAATGGGGATGAGGAGACAGATGGGGATGGGGATGGGGATGGAAGTGGGGATGTGGATGGGACGGGTGGGAAATGGGATGGAGAACAAGGATAGGAATGAGGATGAAGACAGAGATGGGGAAGGAGAGGGGAGTGGAAACGAGAATGGGGATGGGGATGGAGAATGGGGATGGATAAACGTGAATGGAGATGAGGATTAGGATAGGATGGAGATGGAGATAAAATGGGATGGGATGGGATGGGATGGGATGGGATGGGATGGGATGGGATGGGATGGGATGGGATGGGATGGGATGGGATGGGATGGGATGGGATGGAGAACGGAAATAGGAATGGGGACAGAGATGGAGAATGGGGATGAGGAGACAGATGGGGATGGGGATGGGGATGGAAGTGGGGATGTGGATGGGACGAGTGGGAAATGGGATGGAGAACAAGGATAGGAATGAGGAAGAAGACAGAGATGGGGAAGGAGAGGGGAGTGGAAATGAGAGTGGGGATGGGGATGGATAAACATGAATGGAGATGAGGATTAGGATAGGATGGAGATGGAGATAAAATGGGATGGGATGGAGAATGGAAATGGGAATGGGAATGGGGACAGAGATGAAGGATGGGGATGGGGATAGAAATGCAGGTGGGGATGTGGATGGGATGGGTGGGAAATGAAATGGAGAACAAGGATGGGAATGAGGATGAAGACAGGGATGGGGAAGGGGAGTGGAGATGAGAATGGGGATGGGGATGGAGAATGGGGATGGGATGAAGGTGGAGATGGGGATGGAGAATGGGGATGGGATGAAGGTGGAGATGGGGATGGAGAATCATGAGTGGAGATGAGGATAGGGATAGGATGGACATGGAGATGGGATGGGGATGGGATGGAAATGGAGATAAAATGGGATGGGCTGGGCTGGGATGGGATGGGATGGGAATTGAGTGTGGGGATGGGGATGGAGAATGGAAACGGAGAATGGAAAAGGAAATGGGGATGAGATGGAGAATGAGAAAGGGGATGAGGATGAAGGTGGGGAGGAAGATGGAGATGGGGACAGGGATGGGGATGATCTGGATCAGGAATCCCCATTTTGCAGGTGGCTGCAATATCGCTGTGGTGGGATGATCCCACCTGTGACACAGCACCAGGCACCGGTGGCCTTGTGTCAGGCCCTTGGGCCCACTCAGGGCTGCAAACGCGGCAGCCCCGGCTGGCCCTGAGCAATAAACTCTCACTGGGATGCACACGAGGCCTCTACGGCGTGGAAAATATTAATTGTGGTTTTCTGGTTCTCTTTTTGATTATTTAGAAAGAATGAAGGGAAAAACTCAGAAGGAGGAAGCCACGTACAGTCACTTCGTGCTGGCCCCACCCCCTTTATCTCTCCTTCCATTCGCTCACCATCGGTGYGAGAGAGAAAAGAGAAGCTGAGCCTCTCAGCTGCCTAAATGTAGAAAGTTTTGCTTCTAAATCAGTTTGTGATGGAAAGGAAACACGTCACATCCCTGGGGAAGTGGCTGGTTTTGAGCAGCCACAACCCCAGCGCCGAGCGCTGCAATGGAACAGCCCGGCACTGAAATAGCTCCACGCTCTGTTATTGTCACCCAGAGAAGTTTTTTTCGCTGTCTACGGGTGTCATTTTTAGCCTCCAGAGGAAGTTTTATTTGTATTTGTTACCTCGACTTTCCACTGTCGTGGCTTYGTGACTTTTTCGTGTGAAGGGCTGGGAGAAAACAGAGTGGGGCGAGCTCAGGCGTGGGGTCAGAGGGGTGAGAGGTGGGACCTACAGCACCGACGCCGTGTCCYGGCCATCCCAGCACGGATTCACCAGAGCCCAGCTGAATTCCAAGGCCACAAACCCATGGAAACACAAAGTCCCCGGGATTTTGGGGGGCTGTGAGCTGAGCTGAGCCCAGGCATGGCCAGGGGATGGACACAGCCCCCCTTTGCTCCCCCAGGATGGGGCTCTGAGCTGGGTTTGGGCRCTTCCAGCCCCTTCCCAAAGCAAACCCACCCACTCCACGGGATGACTGAGGGAGAGGAGGACTCGGAGTTTCAAAAAAATAACAATGAACTCGTGAAAACTGAGTGCTCCTGGTGAGCAACAGCAGCGCCCAGCAGCACACGGAGGGGGTGTTCCTTCCCAAAACTGGGCTGGAGGCCAGGAGAAGCTCGTGCTAAACACGATCCCGAAGTCAACGGGAGAACAATTACCTATTTTTAATAATCACCGAAATAATTACTGAGAGAAAGTCTCAGCCCCTGGCTCGAGGGGAGCAGCCCTGGGTCTGGTGCAGGGCAGGAGGAATCTCCCCTCCCCTGGCACCACCCCAGGGGTGTTAAGGGGCCGGGGGACACCCCTGGCACCCCCGAAGCCTCGGTGGCACCGAGGGGCAGCGCAGCTGCCGGGAGCTCAGCGATGCCAGGCAGCAGCTCCCCCTCAGCCGGGGACTTGCTCAAGAAGGGATTAGCAGGATCAGCTGATGATGATCTAAGCGCATAACTATATCAACCTGTGAATTAATTACTGATATCTCACACCTCGGAGCGCCTCTATCTGCACATCTCTGCACTCCTCAAGCGTTCCCTGAGCTAAGCCCGGCTGCACCCCCCGGGAAATAGGTCAGGAGGGATCATCCCCACGTGCTGCTGGGGACGCGAGCAGCGCTGCCCGTTTTGGGAGCCGACGTGGGAGAATCCCCCGGGCAGCTGAGCATCACCAGCCCCACGGGATGCTGAGGCACCCGGCTCTCCACGTCAGCCACGGGGTGGGCGAGGCTGGGTTGATCCAGCGAGGCGCTCCCAGCCCTCATCCTCCTGCTGGGGACACACGAAGCCCCCCAGGCTGGGGGTCCCTCCCCTGGTGCCGCGGGGGTGGGGGTGGGAGCCTGCACTGGGAGCTGGTGCTCGGCTTTGCTGCTCCAGGAGCCGGGCGGGCCCTGGGAGAGGCTCCTGGGCCGTGGCAGGAATTTAGGGCTCCTGAAGTAATAGGGAAGGCAGGCAAGGTGAGGACAGGGATGTGTCCCCACCTCTGTGTCTGTGCCAGCACCCAGAGGGGTCCGGCAGGCAGCAAGGGGCACAGSGGCTGGTCCTGCACTGATAGTTTCATTAATTAGCAGTAATTATTTATTTTCTGGCCTCCAAAATGCTGTATAACATCAGAGGAGCTTTGTGGGGTTGTCTGGGGGCCCAGAGCCCTGTTAGAGCAGGTTGGGTTTGGGGGTCCCGGGCCCCCATCCTGCTCACTGGGGCTGGACAATTCAGCCAGGCTCTGGCAGCACCCTGGGATGCAAATCCCAGCTGATCCTGAGGGAAAGCAGCAGCTCAGCTGTGCCCAGAGACGCTGCCAGGCATCCCGGGATGAGCACTCCAGGGATGCTCGGTGGGGAGAAACTCAGCGCAGGTTTTGTTTCCTCTTTCAGCTGCTCCCCGAGTCGGTTTGGGCTGGGTTTGGAAGCTCTCAGCCTCTCCCACTCCTCCGGGAGCCACGAGCACCTTCAGATGTGGTTTGCCCCAAAACGCTCCTGGGTAGAACTAAAAAAAAAAAAAAAAACAAACCAAACCAAAGCGTTTTTGATACGGTGGTCCCAGCCCACCAGCTCCGGGAGCTGCCGTGCCCGGGTGCTGCCTGGCGCTGCCCTGTTTATCCCAGCTGGCTGCGGGATGAGGCGGATGCCTCCGGGCTTTGCATCCCAAGGTGTGGTGGAAAGAGCCGGATGGCTCTGCCAGCCGCCCCTGCTGCTCCCCGGCCAGCGCGGACGGACTCGCCCCGCGGCCCCGGCCCGGCCTGCCCTCACTTGTCGGCAGCTCTCGCTTCCCATTCCCTGCCCGCCGCCCCGCGGGTCCCCAGCCAACCTCACATTTCCTCATTGCTAGGAAATGGCGAATTCCCCCCCGGGCTGGTTTCAATGGCTCACGGATTCCTCCTCGCCTTTGGCCTCTCCCCGGTTTCTCCCGCGCTGGTTGTAGCGCAGCCCTGGGGAGCAGCGCCTTTTCCCAGGCACGCAGCCTCTGGAATTCTGCGGCTGGGAGCGCATCCCTCCCCTCACAAGGGATACCCCCGTGCTGGATTCACCCCTCACACTACGCCGAGCCCTTTTTCCGTCGGATGCGGCGGATTCGGGTGTTCTGACGTCCTTCGCTCCTCTCCGTCAGGGAATCGCTCACGTCTCCAAAATGTTGTGTCACGGCACAGCTCTGGGAGCTGCGATTCCAGTGGCCGGTTCCTCTTCTGTTTCTTGGTTTCACACTAAAAAAAGCCTTTGTGGTCCCTCTGCGAACCCCTCGTGGGGTCACTCCAGGGTTCCGAGCTTGCTGCTGGTCCCATGAAATCATCCTTGGGTTTGCAGCCGYTCCGTGCCTGATCCCTGGCTGGAATCCCGTCCTTCCCACCGGTGCTGCTCCCTCGGGACCACTTTCACTCTGGACCTGCTCTGCAGTTTTCCTGCTAATCAGCTGTCTCCTTATCTCCAGGTCACACCGCGCCAGCTGCCACCGCTATTGTTCCCCAGCTGGATAATAACAGGAAAGGCTTGGAAAACCAGACCCGTGTCGGACTCAGACRACCCAGAGGTTCCCAGCTCCCCCAGTGCGCTCAGCGGCTCCTCRGAGTCACCCACCCAGCCCTGGGAGCAGCGGGAAGTTGTGGGATGCTCTTTGGGAAAGCCTCCCCCTCCACAGCACCCCAAATGCTCCTGCAGGTGCATCCCTGGGCCTCCAGCCATCTCCCAGGGCTGTTCCCTTCAGGAACCAACCCCGGCCACCCAGAACCCATTTCCCAAGACTAGCAAGATGTTTGCAGCTCTGCTCCAAAGGGCTTTTCCTCCCCATCCCAGGCTTTTCATCCTGCTGCCGCACAGGGTGAGGCAGGGCTGATCCCCGCCTTGCCACGGGGGAAACTGAGGCAGGAAAGGGCTTCCCACAGCCACCCACAGCGCTCCCATGGTTCCCCCCACCAGCCACGCTGGGGTTTGGTTTATTGGGATCCGTTCTTTGGGATCGACCCAGGGACACCCCAGGGCAGCAAGTTCTGCCTGTGGGTCCCTTCCTCCCCTGCAGGAGGAGGGAGATGCCCGTCTCCTTTTCCAAGAGGGAGATGCCCGTCTCCCTTTCCATGRAGGAGATGCCTGTCTCCTTTTCCGTGCATATTTCAGTGCGAGTGTTTCCGAATATTTCCGGAGGAGGAGGGTGTGGAGTTCTCACAGGCAAATCAGGAAAACCAAGGTGAGGCAGGAGACGGCGTTGGGAAGGACGCAGGCCGTGCCGGGAGGGGTTGGCCCGGGATCAGGAAGGCTGCCCAGCAGTTTCTCCTGGCTGAAGTTCCCTCAGCCAGAGTTTGGCCTGAAACGAGGGTTTCCCACGCCCGAGAGCAAGGGAGAATTTCTCCTCGCCCAGAAATTACGGATTACCCTGAATCCCATCCCTGCCAGCTCTGAGCATCTTTCATGGCYGGGCCACGGGACGCTCAGAGAATAAACTGCTGCTGGTGCAGCCACATCTGGGCAGCTGTTGTTTGCCAGAGGGAACCGACAGCCCTGAAGTGCCACATCAGCTCAGCACTTGCAAACAAAACAAAACAAAACTCACAGCCCTGAGAAACCACCGCGGCTTGATCAGATGTCCCCGCGACGCCCACCCCGTGGTTTGGGTGGCTCGGGGTGTATTTTTTTTCGCTCTCCGAGCTGCTCGAGAAGAGTTTGTGTTGTCGACCATCCAGGCAGCCGCCTACACACGTGGCCCTGGCGCAGCCGTCCCCCGGGGGTAGGAGGCCGGTGACCTTTCAGGTCCCCACCAGCCACACTCTGTTTACGACTCTGTGACCTTACCAGCCGCAGATCTGCATCTGCAGCGAATCCAAGGGCTGGGGAGGAAAGGCTCCGCGCTCTGGTGCGTGCCTCAGGCTCCGCGTCTGAGCATCCTTTGTAATCCGGGATGAGGTGACAATGGCGGTGATCATCGCCATCATTACAGATGATCCCTCTCTCCCTTCTGCGGAATTAAAAGCCTGAAACCCGGAGCCGTGCACCGCGTGGAGCTTTCCAGATCTCCTGAGACACTCAACAGGGCGGTGATGAGCACTTTGTGATGTCCCCCAGCCTCCACGGCTCAGCTCTGTCCGTGCTCAGCTCCCAGCCCCAGCGARCTTTAGGGAACGAGCAATCCCATCCCATCCGCCTCGCCACGAGGCACGAAAACCGGGCTCGTGTGTCCCCTCCCTGTGAGTACAATTAAGCCGCCGTTAATTAGGCGAAAAACCCTGACGAGTTCCCCTTTTCGAAGCCCGGGGGTCCCCCGAGGACGTTCGGCGTGGCCGCGGAACAGCCCGGAGCACCCGCAGGGCTCCCGGCACATGAATCACGGCCCGGTGGGTCACAAGACCGAGAGGAGCGGGGAGAAGCCACCCGTCAGGTGACAGCACCCAGGGGACACCGTCCCTGCCCCACGGGGGCCAGCGGGGTTTTGGGGACGGGGTGTGGCTGCTCTCAGCATCACACAGACCCCGAGGGAGGGTCGGGGTGGGGGCAGCTGGGGCTGGGGGCTCTCGGTTCCTGGCTGAGGGGAAGCTGCCAGCGCTCGGATGGGTGTCACAGGGACCGGACATCGTTAAATAATGTCACGGTTTGTCACAGCCCCTGCACAGGCTGCTGTGGGGTGAGGGGGGATGGGGCGATGCTGGCGTGGGACACTCAGAATTGAGGAGGGATGGCGGCATTTCGTGGAATTCTGGAATGGTTTGGGTTGAAAGGGACYTYAAATCCCATCCAGTGCCACCCCCTGCCATGSSCAGGGACACCTCCCACTGTCCCAGGCTGCTCCAGCCTGGCCTGGGACACTTCCAGGGATCCAGAGGCAGCCACAGCTGCTCTGGGAATTCCAGCTCAGCCCCTCACCACTCTCCCAGGAAAGAATTCTTTCCCAATATCCCAYCCAKCYCTGCCCTCTGGCAGTGGGAAGCCATTCCCTGTGTCCTGTCCCTCCATCCCTTGCCCCCAGTTCCTCTCCAGCTCTCCTGGAGCTCCTTTAGRTCCTGGAAGKGGCTCTGAGGTGTCTCTGGAGCCTTCCCTTCACCAGGTGAACRCCCCCAGCTCTCCCAGCCYGGCTCCAGAGGGGCTYCAGCCCTCAGAGCAGCTCCGTGGCCTCCTCTGGAGCCATTCCAGCAGCTCCACGTCTTTCCTGTGCTTCCCAGACCTGGACCCAGCACTGCAGGTGGGGTCTCACCTGAGCGGGGCGGGGGGCAGATCCATGTGCACGGAACACGGATACCAGCAGTGATGATCCAGGTTAAATAAACACCGGGATCAGGATGGGGTTCACACGAGGCAGGTGCGTGGGATGGCGAAATAAAAGTGAAACCTCTCAGCTGCAGACTGCATCCAGCCTGGGCTGTAATTTAAAACCATCCAGAGCATCCCAGGTGAGACTTTCTCTGGTTTTTTTTCCCCTCCCGTTGGGTAAAGAACTCTGCTCGGGATGCTCCGACCCATTAAGCTGAGCTGTAACTAAGCCAGTCCAACCCCCATGCGGCCGTTTCCGTGCCAGTCTAAGTCTGCCTCGGTTTATTTTGGCTTAAGGCCGCTCCCAATCAAACCGCTGTCAGTGCCTGAGCTGTCCCGCTCTCACCAGCCGGGTTTAGCGGCAGGTCCTCATCATTCAGAAGCTTTAAACCCAGCCTAAACCCCACCACGAGGGTTTGGGGTGCACCCACAGCCCCAGCCGCCCCGATCGGGCAGGAAACAGCTGCATTCCCAGCGGGAAGCAGGTGCCACTCGTGTCGGGGGGGTTGTTGTGCGTTCCACACCTGTGTCACTGTCACCCTCGGGGGGCAGACACCCACCCGGCTCGGTGGGGCAGGCACTCGTGGGGATGCGGAGCTTTCCAGCGCAGGGCGAGGCGCTGCTGGCTCCGGAGCAGGAATTCCCCACGGGACCCTCGCCCGTGGGTGCCGATACGGCAGAGCAAACCCGCACCCCCCGCTATAAATCGGGAGGAGCCGGGCGGTGTTGTTGTTACCGGACACAATTAACGGTTGAGGAGGGGCGGTTTAATTTTGGGGGGTGGGGGGGGGGTCCCTGCTCGGACCTGCGGGGCCGTGGGAGCCGGACACGCCGCGGGGGCCCCGCAGCATCCCCGGCGCTGCGGCTGCGGCCGCGCTCCCACCGTGGGAATGCGGTGACGGGGAAGGACGCGGGGCACACCGGGRGGACGGCGGTGTCGGCGGGACCCCCTCCTCACCCCCGCGGGTCGCGGCGGTGCTGCCCGGGGGGGGGGGGCGCGGGCCGTGGATCCCCCTCCGCGCCCCGCGCCCGCCCCGCACCTCGGCAGCGCCGGGGGCGCCGGAACCGGCGGCCAAAGAAGGGAGCGGAGGCGGGGCCGGATCCAGGCCTTGTATGGCGCTTCCCCTCGGCCGCCCGCCCGCCGCCGCCCCGCTCCCCCCTCTGTCCCCCCCCGCCGCCGCCGCCGCCGCCGTCGCCGCGCTCCCCCCGGGCCGCGCAGGGCCACGGGCGGGGCGGGCGCGGGGTGCGCTGGAGAGGGGAGGCTGCGGCTTGGGGGGGCGGCGGGAGGGGTGAAAGATGGGGGGAGAGAGGGAGAGAGGGGGTGCAAAGCAAGGAGAGTGCCCTGCAAAGGATGGGGGTGATAAGGGCGCAAGAGAGGGGGGCTCTGTGCGGGATGGGGGGGCCTCAAGGAAGGGTGGGGGGTTCTGCGCAGGTTGGGGGGTTCTGTGCAAGATGGGGGGGGCTCTAGGAAGGGTGGGGGTTCTGTACAGGATGGGGGCCTCCGCACAGGATGGGGGGGACTTCTGATGAAAGCGGGGTCCRTCAATGGGGGGGCACCGCTGCGGTGGTCGGGGTCGCAGTGGCTGGGGGGCTGCAGTGAATGAGCGGCCCTGAAGTGGATGCGGGGGGCCCTGAAGTGAAAGGTGACCCCGAAGTTGGTAGAACACACGGGCCCCTCCTCCCCCCGCGGTCACAAACGGGCCAAGTCGGGGCTCGCTGCCCCCCACCCCCGGTACCGCTCCCCCCGCCCTGCTCACCGCAGCACCCCCCGCCCACCCCGCCCCCCGCCCCGAGCGGCTGCCGGCACCGCGCAGCGACAGCGCCCGGGCCTCGCAGCACCTCCACAGCCCCCGGGGTGCCCGTGCCCCCCGTCCCCACGGCGAGTGCCCGCTCCCCTCCCGCCGCAGCCCTCCCGTAGCCCGGATTTCACTCCCATGGCAAAGCCGGCCCTGCAGGAATTGGGTAAGTGGAGCTATTGCAACACAGCATTTTTCCATACATTTGCTATATAACTCGGAGGGTTTTAAAGATAGCATCAGTTGGCACACTTAGCACGAAACCACCTAATTACTGACGCCTTGGAAGTGCCAAACTTTTAAAGGGGGGAGGTGAGGTTAAAATCACAGGCGACCAACAAGTGTTACCTGTTTTTAAAGTATTCCAAGCGCTGCTCTCCACGGGAGCCGGGAYATGGGGAGGGGGCGGCTCGGGGCAGAGCCCCCCTCTCTGTCACCACTGCCACCACAGCGAGGGGTTGGAGGCTTCTGCAGCCCCCCCCTCCCCGCTGACCCTCTCCTTCCCACCCAACTCCACTGCCTGGCGCTGTGGCTTTCCCCGCACTGCTCCCATCCCGTTCCGGCGCCACCCCGGGCTGCGGGATGGGGTTTGTGGCCGGTCCTGGTCTCCAGTAGAGGAAAAAAACCTCCCGGTAAGAGCCTGGCTCTGAGCAGCCCCGGGGGCGGCCGCAGGGTCAGGCACGGCGGGGGCGGACTGTCCCCGCGCCCCCGCTGCTTCCCGGGGGGAATGATCCGGGCTGGAAGGGCTGGAGCCGCCGCCACCTGCCCTCCGCAGGGGGACGGCATCGCTCGGCGCGGGGGATGCAGTGCAGAGGGGGAGACCCCCGGTCCGGTGCGTTGTGCCCGGTGTCCGGTGCGAGATGCCCGGTGCCCAATGCCCKGTGCAGAGTGCCCGGTGCAGGGTGCCTGATGCGTGCCCGGTACCCCGTACTCGGTGACAAGTGCAGGATGCCCGGCGCCCTGTGCCCTGCGCAGGGTTCCCGGTGCYCGGTGCCCACTGCCCGGTGCAGGGTGCCCAGTGCTCGGTGCAGGATGCCCGGTACCCCTTTTCCGGTGCAGGATGCCCGGTGCTTGGTGCAGGAAGCCCGATCCCCCTTATCCGGTGCGGGATGCCAGGTCCCCCGTCCCCATCGCCCCGTGCAGGACGCCCGGTACCCGGTACCCCTTCCCCGGTGCAGCATGCCCGGTGACCGGTCCCCTTTGCCCGGTGTCCGGTGCCCTGTCCCCCTTGCCCGGTGCAGGATGCCCCGTTCCCGGTCCCCTTTGGCCTGTATCCGGTGCCCGGTCCCCTTTGGCCGGTGCAGGGTCCCCGGTCCCCCTTGCCCGGTCCCCTGTCCCCCGTCCCCGCTCGCGCCGGCCCCGCTTCCTGCTCTCTCCAACGTTCCATTGTGCGGAGCTTCCATTGTGACGTCTCGGCCTCGGCTCGGCTTTGTCTGTCCATATATGGGCAGCTACGTCACGGATCTCTCTCGCATAAAGGCCCCGCGGAGTCCCCGGCGGAGCAGTCGGGCGGCAGCGAAGGAACCGGCGAGCGGAGCGGGGCCGAGCGCGGGGGGAGCGGGGCCGGGAGCCGGCGAGAGAGAGAGAGAGAGAG
>RAHM01000444.1:180799-192431 GCA_003713295.1 Parotia lawesii
CAGGTTTGTCCCGGTGCTGGCCCCGACAGAGTCCCCAGTGCTGGCCAGGTTTGTCCCGGTGCTGGGTCCGGAGCTGGCCTGGAGTGGACCCTGGTGCTGGCAGGGCTTGTCCTGGTGGAGACCCTGGAACTGGCCCTGGTGGGGTCCCCAGAGCTGTCCCGGTCCCGGCCAGGCTCGTCCCAGTCCCAGCCAGGCTCATCCCGGTCCCAGCCAGGTTTGTCCCAGTCCCGACCAGGCTGGTCCTGGTCCCAGCCAGGCTCGTCCTAGTCCTGACCAGGCTCATCCCGGTCCCAGCCAGGCTCATCCCGGTCCCAGCCAGGCTCATCCCAGTCCCGGCCAGGCTCATCCCGGTCCCAGCCAGGCTCATCCCGGTCCTGGCCAGGCTCGTCCCAGTCCTGACCAGGCTCATCCCAGTCCCAGCCAGGCTCATCCCGGTCCTGGCCAGGTTTGTCCCTGCTGTCCCTCGCACCCCTTGCACCCCTCACACCCCTCACACCCCTCACCTGTGCCCCCCACAGCACCCCCTGCCCCCTTCCCCCGCTCCCACCTCCTCCCTGCAGGGTCCCCAAATGTCCCTGTGGGCTCCATGGTCTGGAATGCTGTAAAACCACCTTCAGCTCCATGAAAACAAAGCTTTTTTCCTTCGAAAAAGAGGAAAGAAGAGTTCCCACCTGTGTTTGAATCAGGTGAGGGCTCAGTTTGGAYGCGCTGGTTCCTTTGGTGCTTATTTAATTGAATTATATTAGAAATTAATGATATTAGAAATTAATCTGGACTGGCGTGCGTGATTTCTGGTCCTGGGTAGTCCTGGAGATCCAGCGCTGTTGTGAGAGATGAAGGCTGGGATGGATTAAGGACTAAAAGGCCTTTTCCTTGCCTGGAAGTTTGAGTTCCRTGGTGAAAATGGAAAATTTTTTGGGTTGGGAGCGGTGGGAGTTGTGGTTTGGAAATGTACTGCGGGAGTGTCATGAGGCACACACAGGTACCGATTAAAATTGGGCATTTGGGCTAAAAATACACATTTATCCAGTGGAATCACTTCGGTTGTGCTTTACTCATCTCAGAACAGCAACAATTATGGATGGTGTTGCCTGATGAGCTCTTGGAGCCGCCTTTTCCCAAGGAGTCTCAGGGAAGGGACTCTGGAAGAGACCCTCTGGTCCAGGAGGAGCTTCAGAGCTCTGTGAGGGATAAATAATCCCTTCATGTGTTGGCTGTGGGATAATTTGGAAGCAGCCACACTTCCACTTTTCCCGGTGTCCATCCGGTCCTGGGGACCTCGCTGGGGGCTGTCACTTGTCACCACAACACCCCTGGCTCTTTCTGGGAGACCTTTCCCTGGGAGATCGGCTGTTTTCGCCTCTTTCTGGGGAGGAATCCGAGGTCGTTGCCGGGCGAGGGGGGGAAATTGGGGACTCCAGGGAATTCTGAGTCTCCTCTTTCTTCTCCGGCCGCGTCAGCCTCCGTCAGCTGACGCACGAGGGGCTCGCCGCCCGCGGGGTTCCAGCGCCGTGGCAGCCACACAATCGCCCTCAGTCCGGCTCTGGACCGTCCACCCTCCCGGCCGGTCCTTCCCGGAGCTGCCCGCCCGGGATGAATCGGGCCATTCACGGGGGGCCGGGGTTCAGGGCCGGGCGTGACGTCCGCGGCAGCGCTGACACACGTCGGGGTCGTGCCCCGCTCCTGAAATGTCACGGTGAGGCGCGTCCGGCCCCGCTGCCGCCGCTCTGACAGCGCTCGGGAGCGGGAGAGCTTTGTTCCATCCCCGGCTGCTTTGGGAAGCGGGGGCTTTGCTCAGCTTCCGCGTGCGTCTCTCTGGCCTTGGGCGCCGTTAGTCCTGGGTTGATCCCTCTTTTTGCAGGGGTTGGCTGCTGCAGCCGAGGAAGAGGATGGAGCTTCCTCCTCAGCTCCGTCCTGCAGAGCTGGGAAGYGGCACAGCCTGCCGCCACTTGGGCTCCCGGACGCTCGCATCCTTTAATTTTTTAGCGAAGGAGATTCCCGGAGGTTGAAGGGCTGTTGGCAGGTTGATGCCTTGTTGAGTTGTGTGGGGTTAGTCCCGGGCCGTCCCTCGCTCTTTGGGAGCTCTGCGTGCTGCGTGAGGGCTGGGAACACAGGGAACACTCAGGAATGCAGGGAGCACTCTCAGGAGCACAGGGAGCACTCAGGAACAGAGGGAGCGCACTCAGGAGCACAGGGAGCACTCTCAGGAACACAGGGAATGTTCCCAGGAACACAGGGAGCACTCAGGAACACAGGGAGCACTCAGGAACACAGGGAGTGCTCTCAGGAACACAGGGAGTGCTCTCAGGAACGCAGGGAGCACTCAGGAACGCAGGGAGCACTCAGGAACGCAGGGACCACTCAGGAACACAGGGAGTGCACTCAGGAACACAGGGAGTGCACTCAGGAACACAGGGAGTGCACTCAGGAACACAGGGATCACTCAGGAACACAGGGATCACTCCCAGGAACACAGGGAACGCTCTCAGGAACACAGAGAACACTTCCAGGAACACAGGGAACGCTCTCAGGGACACAGGGAATGCTCCCGGGATCACAGGGATCACTCCCAGGAACACGACGCTGACCCTTGTACCGACACGGGAAAACTGCTCCAGAGGGCTCGGAGTAATCCTCTGGTGACAGAGCCTGGATTAAACCCCCAAATTCCCGGTTCCTGCACCCAGGCAGTGAGGCAGCGCTGTCTTTCTAGGCTGAGCTTTATTTAGAGCAGGAGTAGGCTTGTTTTGGGACACAGCCTTGCATGGACAGCTGAGATGTTTTGGGAATCTCAGCCCAGCTCCGTGGCTTCCTTTAGGCTTTGGCGCTGTGGATTGGGATCTCTTGGAGCGTCCTCATCCCCCTCTTCCTCCTGTGCAATCCAGTGATTCCCTTGGCCATAATTCCTTCTAAAAATAAAGGGAGTGGAGTGCTGGATTTCACTGCATCATCCCCTTACTGCCCCGAGTGCCTCGTTTTTGACTTTATGAAGCGTTTTTTTAAGGTTCCTGAAACCACATCAAACCAAACCTCGTAACCGGCCTCCCAAACACCCCCTGCTTCGGTTTCCCACTCCCCCCCAGGTGAATTCCCACAGGGATAAAGGGGGTTTTCAGCAGCCTGCCAGCTCCCGGCACCGCTGCAGCTGCTGGTATTTACTGGGAGGGAAAAACACGGGAAGCAAATGTTGACGGGGAGCGCTCGCGGTGCTCGGGGCAGGGCTGGGGGCCCATGTGCCTCCTGGCAGGGAGCTCTCCCGCTGGACTCCGGAGCTGGCATCCCTGGGAAGGCAGAGTGGGAACGGGTGGTTACGCAATGTTGAGCTCCCCGGAGCGCTGCCGGAGTGGCTGGGAGTGATTTCTGGAATATTTAGGGATGGAGGTGAGGAGGAGCTGCCTGGCTCCCACAGGATGGGAGGCTGGGTGGATTTGCCGTGGGTTTGTTGGGTTATTCCCGGTGTTTTCTGCCTTCTGGAGCCGTGGCCACGCTGGGCAGGTGCGATGCAAACGCAGCCCTGGGCGCTGTTTTTCCTTCCCTCTGAGCCAATATTGATGTTTTTTGGAGCCCGGCGTGGCCGATGGCAACGCTCCCCCTTCCCTGCAGGTCTCGGTGATACTGGGATCAGGAGATGAACACGGGATAAAATGAACTGGGATGAAGCAAGTGGATACCAGAGCGGTGAGCGAGGCTCCCAAACACCTCCCTGCTAACCTGCAGCACCTGTGCAAGGTGCTTTGCACATCCCAAAGTTTTCATCATGGTGAAACCGGAGCACCAGCCGGGCATCTCCCGGGGTGGAGCAGCCGGGAAGAGCCTCCTGCCACCTCCCCTGCCACCATTGCGGCCCTCGGAGTGCTTGTTCCTTCATGGCTCATTTTTCCACCTGTTTTTTGTCCAGGTAGCTCCAAGCCAGCGCTCTGGTTGAGCCACAACCGTGTTTCACAACCGTGCTTAAAATGGATATTTTTGTAGCATAGTCAGGGCCTAAAACAGCCCTGCAAAATTCTGCTCGCCCACGCGCCTGGCGTGAGTAATTTTCTTTTGATGGGTGAGTAAAATATCATTATTTTTTTTCATGCTCCTCTTGGAATGGGTGGGAGAGAGGATTCTGACATTATTTTTGATTTGCTTAACACTGACACCGCGCCTGGCTCCGTGCAGGATGCAGAGGGACCCGCTCCCAGGAGCTCATCCCTCCTCTGCCAAACTTCAGGAAGGTGCCTCGTTTTCCCTGGCCTGACCTAAAATCCACAAAATCGATGTTTACACCTTTTTTTTTCCCCCTCTTTTTACACCTCTCTTTCCCTTCTCCCCCGCCGCAGCGGCTCGCCCTGACATCCCTGCGTGGCTTAAAGCCTCCAAGTTTCCAGGGACGGGGTTGAAATCCAGGTGGGAGCGCTCATTCCCGAGGGATCCCATCCCCGCATCCCTCCCATCTCCACGAGGAGAGCACCCAAACGGGGATTTGGCGCAGAGTCTCCCTCGACAGAAGCTGTTTGTGATCCGTTGGAATCATTTTTTTTTTCCCTTTTTTTTTTTTTTTTTTTGCCTCCGCGCTGTGTTTGGAGCGGTTGCCATGAGTTCCTGCGAGGCGGGGAGGGGGGAGCGGGGTGGGACGGTGCCTGCGGTTTCCATGGACACGCCGGGAGCACAGCGAGGAGCCATCCGGGAGATCAGTGCCCAACCTCAGCCTGCCCGGCTCACCTGGGCACGGCCGGGATCCCCTCCTGGCCTTTTGGGTGTTTTTAGGGAGCTCAGGGAATGTGCAGGTTTGCGAGGTTTTGGTGCGCGGTGTTCCCCTCTCCTTGTGCAGGCTGGGATTAGACTCGGGAATGCTGCTCGGCAAAGCCCTCCCAGCTTCCTTYGAACTTCCTGCCTTTCCCATGTCGTGGAAAAGTCCTTCCCTAACACCTCCATCCCCTTCACCCAGAGGAGAAGCTCCACCGAGTTCACTCAGAAAGTGGGAAAGTGGAGGTGCACGTCCTTCCCGGTGTGCTCCCGACCTTCCTGCCGGTGTTGGCAGGAACGCTTTGATCCCTCTGGGATGGCAGCCGATCCCATGACCAGGCAGCTTTTCTGGGTGCAGCTACACCTTGGGCTGAACCYGTTCCCAAACCAGGAGCTTCCAAAGGGAAGGGCTCAGGGAAGGGCCCTGTCGCAGTTTCTGCGGAAGCTTCGGGCCGCTTTTTGTCTGYGCAGAGGATCGGGGACGGGTTTGTAGAATCCCTCATCATCCCACATGCCAGAATCCTTGGGAAAACCAAGCTCGGAGGGTTGGGGTCACCCCAGCAGCGCGGGAGGCTGGGTGTCATCCTCCTGCCTGCAGGCACAGAGAGGTTTCTTTCCGGTGAAGGAATTGAGATTTTTGGTGGAAATTCAAAGAGTGAGAAGCTCTGGCGGGGATCCAGGCTGTGCTGGCGCTTGGGGTTTCGATCAGAGAGAGAGAGAGAGAGAGAAAGGGGAAAAAAAAGCCCTGAAACTTTCCACGGGAAGCGGGCACTTCCCACAAAACATGGATTTAGTCAGTGGTCTGGCAGCGGTACCAGTAAAAACCAGTTGTGGCCACCAGTTCATACCAGAGCGGGACCTGTGGGTCCCCAGCAAATGCCACTCGTGCCCACCTGGGGTGGGAATATTGAATTCCCGGCGAATTGAAGGCTCGGCGTCGCTTCTCCCAAATTAATTAACATCCAAACTGCCCCAGCCCTTGCTATCCCTGTCCCTGCCTGTCCGTCCGTCTGTCCATCCTCCCTTCCCTCCCTCCCCAGTCCCTGCCTGGCAGCTCAGCGTCCCCAGGGGCAGCATTTTATCAGCTGTGGGTGAAAATATTCGGTGTTTATCCCTTGCTTATCTGCCAAGGGTCTTCTGGGGCCTGATTAGGGGTGGCAAAGAAGCCACGTTCAGCTGGAACGAGCCGGGGAAAAAGGATCGGATCCCGCGGGAATTCATCCCCTGGGCACGCTCTGAGCTCCATCCCAGCTCCCCACGGCCCAGGGGTGATGCCAAGGTTTGATGTCCCGCTCGGTCCACCCTAGGAAAGGACCATTCCTCCCGAAATTGGCAAGGATTGAGTGATTCCTGCCGGCAATTCCAGCGTGCCCCCGTTCCGGGGGACCGGCGGGGAGTGGGAGCTCCATGTTTTAAGCTGCAGCTCCCCGCAGACCTCATCGAGCTGGATCCACCCCCCGGCCCATGCCCGGGAGGTTTGTTTCCAACTCTCCTGTGCATCCAGAGGAGAATTAACTGCTTTTGGTGCGCGTGGCCCTGCGTTTGCACATGGAAAAGCCAAGTAAATAGATGAGCTTGCTGGGGAAACTTCAGAGGAAAATCAGCCACAGCTTCTCCCACCTTCCCCTCCCTGGGGTTCCTGAGCATCCCCGAGTAGAGCTCGCAGGATTCTCTCCACCCACACTTTTTCCCCCCCCCTCCTTACTTTAAGCTCTTCCCACCCTCTCCCTGCAGCGTTTCAGCCTCCTCCCTCCCCGCTGAACCCCGCTGCTTTCCCAAACTCGCGGTGCCCTCGCGGGGAGGGGGCTGCGAGGGGCCGGGGATGCTCCCCCGAGCCCCGCGGGGTGGGAACGCRGCTCCGGCTGTGACTCAGCGCGCTCGGCTCTTCAGGAACGGGATTTCAAGGGATTTCACACCCCAAACACAACCCCAGCTTTCTCTCGCTCAGCAGAAACGAGACATCAAAAAAAAGGGGAAAAAAAAAAAAAAAAAAAGCCCCGATTCTGGTTTTTCTTTTGGTGTTTATAGAGCCAGGCTCAGCTTTGAAGGTACCAGGGAGATCCGTGCCACGCTGGGAATTCATGGCAGCGATGGATACGGATCCATCTCCCTCTGCCTGGTTTTATTTATTATCCCCCATCATACATTTTCAAACCAGAAAAAACTCTTTAATTTTGAAGGAAATGGTTGTGATGCTGCTGTGGCAGCTGCACTTTGTCATCCCCCCCCCCACCCCCAAATTTTGCAGGCAGGGCCACAAACTCCCAGAGGGACGAAAATTCGGTGCCAGCAGCAGTTTTGAGGCGTGGGGTGAATCCGTTTGGTTTAAAAGCTCCAATAAAATCCATACCTCTCATCTTTTTTTTTTTTTCCCCTTCCTTACCGCTTTCTTCCCTGCTCATCCATCTCCCCCCCTCCAAAACCCTCCCTGAGAATCATGTGAAAAGGCAATGATTTAGAAACCAGGAAAATGATGTAAAATTGTAAAACAGAACAAAAAAAAAAAAAAAACCCCAACCCCGATAATTGAGGAACAGACCTGACTTGCACAGGGTTATTTTTTTTAGAGGTTTTACTGAGACAGACATAATTACCAAGCGGCATCACGATGCTGATGGAGATATTTACTGCTGCGTGGGGGATTTGCAGCGCTCCACTGACTTCCCTTTGTTTCTGGGAGAAAAGAAGGGATTTTTGGGGTTCCTCGCCCTCCGTGGTGGGATGGAGTTGGGGAATGGGGATGGGACAGAACCCCCTGTGCCTTCCCTCCCTGTGCTCCCAGCTCTGATACCCAACCGATGCCTATCCATGGCTTTTCCTACCCCACATCCCTCTTTTTACCACAATTCCCTCGATTTAACCRTTTTTGCAGCATTCAGCACCGGTTTGGGATGCTCCCTGCGCCCCCCCAGGCAAGGCAGAGGGGCAGGTTGTGCACAGGTAACGCTTTAATCACCTTTTTAATTGTCCTTTCCCACTAGGAACCAGCCTGGCTCCAGCTGCCTGCTCATTCCCGGCCTGCCAGAGAGCGGCAAACTGGTTTTAACTGGGATAACACTCCCCTGAGTAAAACCCTCATTTTTTTTTTTCATCCTTCCACCACCAAGTCGATGCCATCGCTTCCAAAAACATCAAGTGCCAGCACCCGGCTGTGCACGGCAGGCGGGAGGTGCCTTATTTTAGTTTGTATTTGACCCATGGAGGAAAAAACACAAAGGGGAAGAAAAAAAAAAAAAAATCCATATATTTTTTGTTTTCTTCCTGTAAGGCGCCACACCCCCGAGTTCTTGACGGGGAAATTATACAGCAGAGTGGTGTTTGTTTATAAAAGGAGAGTGATTCACACACCGCCACGGGAGCTGGAAAGGGTTAAACCCCAAAATTACCCCGGTCCCAGCCGAGAACCATAAACAGGAAGTTCTCCCAGAAAAAAAAAAAAAAATATTAAATTTAAATTTAAACCTGGTGACTCAGGGAGGGACACGGAGGGTGCAGCCCTGGATTATTCCTGGTGGGTAATTACAGCATTGGTTTGAAAACAACGGGAAAGGTGGGAAGAGGCAAGGCTTGGAGTTTGGATAATCCAGGTTGTTTTTTTTGGTGCGTTCTTCCGTCGCAAACTCTTTCTGCCGTGCTCACAGTTGGATTTTACAGCAGGTTACTCGGGTAAAAATGTTTCCTGGGGGTCCAGCTGTTGGATGGAGCGCTGCTGGGGGGGCTTGGAAGCGAAGCTGGTGGGAAGCAAATGGAAAACCAGCAGTGGGAAAAGCCAGGCTGGGAGGCAGCGGGACAGCACAGTCCCAAAATCCAGGGGTTTAGCTCAAGTTTGGTGTCACAGAGTGAGAATTTGGGCTGGTCCGGTCCGAATTCTCAGGAGGGGACTGAGACACTTTCCCAGGAAGCTCCTGGTGCAGATTTGGGATGGGATGGGATGGGATGGGATGGGATGAGCTGAGCTGTAGGTGAAGCATCTCTGGCAAACGCCACTTTCGTGTCGCTACAACCTCAATTTTTTCTACTTATTTAAAACAGCCTCAATTTTTTCCACTTATTTAAAACACCACAACCCAGAAAACGTGGGGAGATTTGGGTTTGAGGTGCTTTAACCAAGCAGCGCCTCTTTAACTTAATTAAATCCATTGACAACAGCAGCCGAATTCCCGGATTTTCATTATCCTGATAGGTGAAAGAAATCCAATTATTTTCAGGCCGCCTGCGTGGCTGCTCCCAGCTGACCCAGCCGCCCTTACATATGTTGTGTAATTTATTTAGAGTACTCTTCACCTCCGAGGGAACCACTCAGGTAACCCAGATTTTCCTGGGAATTAGGGATTTTAAGAATGAAGGCTGTGCTGGCAGGTGAGCCGCTCCTCCAGCTGTTGGAGCGGAGGAATCCTTTGAAGCAGCTCACAGCTCCAGACACCGGGCTGTTACTTTTTTTTAATATCCTCTTTCTAARTATTTACAGGGTTTGTTTGGGGTTTGGGGTGTTTTTTTTTGGTTTTTTAGGATTATTTTAGGATTATCTCCCCGTCAGATTTGGTTTGGAGCAGAGCGGGTTCTTCAGCTGCTTGTGGAGCATCCTCGCCTTGGTTTGGGGTGGAGGGAGRGTGGGGAAGGATGTGTGGGGCTGACCTTAGGGGTGGCACTCTTGGAGAATCTGGAAGGGATCCACAAGGATCATCCAGTGCAGCCCCTGGCCCTGCACAGACACCCCAAAATCCCACCCTGGGATCCCTGGCAGCGCTGTCCAAACACTCCCAGAGCTCTGGCAGCCTCGGGGCCRTGCCCATTCCCTGGGCAGTGCCCAGCACCCTCTGGGGGAAGAACCTTCCCCTAAAATCCAACCTGACCCTCCCTGGCACAGCTCCAGCCGTTCCCCGGGTCCTGTCCCTGTCACAGGGAGCAGAGATCGGAGCTGCCCCACAGGAGGGAGTTGTGGGGTGCTGAGATGTCTCCCCACAGYCTCTCCCACCCTTTCCCTCTCCAGGGGAGTGCACAGTGCCTGGGACGAGGGGCTGCCACCCCGGGACAATCCCCGCTGCCCCCAAACCCACCCCCAGCACGGAGCCCGGCCGCCCGAGCCCGGCATCGTCGCCGCTCACACGTTCCCTTCTCCTCTCTCTTTTCCAGGATCCCGTTCAAGATCGGGCAGCCCAAGAAACAGATTGTACCCAAGACAGTGAGTAAACCAGTTCCCCCTTTTTAGCTCCAGCCTCGGATCATGTGGCTGATGAGTCAAGCCGGCACTTTGACTCGTCCCATTTTGCAGCGTGTGGGAGGGAGCTGGAGCAGCAGAACCTGTTGCCGCGTGTGACCAGCGCTCGGCTCCTCGTGCGAGGAGCGAGGGGGAGCCCCATCCAGGGAGAATATTTTGGTTCGGGATCTGTTGAAATGATAATTTTTTTTTTGATTTTTTTTTATTATTATTATTTTGGGAGGGGKGTGTGTGTGTGTGTGGGGTGGGGGAAAAGAGCTCTCTTGGTCTGGCACGGTTTTCCTCGGAGATGGCTGAACGGGTTTGCTTCCTTCCTTCCTTCCTTCCTTCTTTCAGCAATGGCTTGTTTGTTCATCCTTTCGGAGCAGATGGAGGAGGAGGAGTGGTTCAGATCGCTGAATATAACTGTTTCCAAAGAAAGGCTTATAAGCTGAGATGCTTAGTGCTCGGGCGTGAATTAATTTGTGCTGCACAGCATTTGCTTTAAAAGCAAATTAAAAAAGCATTTTGTATTCCCGTGGATTTGAGGCTCCTACCCCAAGTGCTGCTGCTTGCAGCTGGCTGTGGTATTTTCCCTTCTTAAGCAGCTTGGCTTTGCATTTGTCCCGTGCCAAAAAATAAAACCCAACAAACAAAAAAAAAAAGCTGTGGAACCTCCCAGGAAAACTCACCTGGACACCTGCTCTAAAATGGGAGCCCTGAGAGGCAGCGTGGGGCAGAGCTTGTCCCTCTGAGGGCGTTGGTGACCTAATCCCCTGCACAGACTGACATCCCTGATCCTTCCTCTCCGGGACGCTCCGCTAATTCCGCGGGATGCGTGGGCACCCGCCTTTGTGGGGCAGTTTCTCCTTGGGGCATGACATTTTCCCTGGAGGCAGAGGGCTAATCCCACCACTCCCTTCAAGGCTTGATTGTCATGTTTTATTTTAAAGGATTTGGTGGTTGTCTGCTGCCGTGGAGCAGCAATTTTCTGTAACAGCTCCAAACTGTCAGTACAGAATTTAAGCCAGGCAGGCGGCGAAGACGAGGACTGCTAAAATTCCTCCGTGGTTTTTCCGTGTGTTTTCCAGCTGCCCTTTTCCAAGGGCTGGCGATCYACCAGGAAGGTGCTGCTCAGCTCTTCACCCCACTCCCAGCTCGTGTCAGGAGCCCCCACATTCCTTGCTCCACAACATTTTGCCTCTCATCGCCTTTCCCGGTGTTCCCAACGCCGCTGTCCTTCCAGGCTGGGGCAAGAACCAACGGCTCTGCAGCTCTGGGTGTCTTGGCCAGCTCTGCTGGGCATCTGCAGCCCACCCATTCTCGCATCCCAGCTGAATATTTTATATTTCCTTGCTGATTTCCCTCCCCTCCTGCTGCGTTCGCTGTTGGGAGAGGTTTTTCTCCCCTGAAATCAGCCCTCCCTGAGCTCGGGCTCCCTGCAGACGAGCGGTGGCACCTTTGAGATCTTCCCTTCCCCGGAGCTGCTGGAATGTGCTGTTCTGAAGCAGTTGGCAGGCTTTGCTTACATATACATGTGTGTGTATTAAATAGAACAGCTCAGAATATCCGGCAGGCAGAGGTTCATTCAGCACCCAGAGCGCTTCCAGGCCCTTTCCTTTCCTTTCCTTTCCTTTCCTTTCCTTTCCTTTCCTTTCCTTTCCTTTCCTTTCCTTTCCTTTCCTTTCCTTTCCTTTCCTTTCCTTT
>RAHM01000444.1:192646-209539 GCA_003713295.1 Parotia lawesii
CCCTTTCCCCTTCCCTTTCCCCTTCCCTTTCCCCTTCCCTTTCCCCTTTCCCTTCCCTCCTCAGCTCCCCCAGGAACAAGGCTTTGTGTCAACAAAGTTGGAAGCTGGTTTCTAAATGGCTTCCACTTGCCCTGTGATGATGATGATGATGATGATGATGATGATGATGATGATGATGGTGCTCTCCAGGCAGCACATACAAGGGAAGCAGAAAACAGGAAGCCCAAAGCCTCGGAACTTCACGCCAAGCACGGAGCGCAGCCCTTCAAAGCAGAACCAACGGCGGGAAACCACCGGCATGCCCCGGGAGCAGGCGTTCCACGCCGCGCTGTGGAAGGGACGGGGCTGCTTTGTAGCTCCAGCGAGCTGCAGGCCCCCGAATTTACCTCCCAGTCGCAGGCTGAGACGCTCCATCTGTGCCGGCTTTGGGGAGCAGCGGCAGCAGCCAAGGGCCGGGATGTTCCAGATGTTGGGCTCCGCAGGAAGTGGGAAGGTGTGGCATCTCCAGGGCTGCATCCCGAGCCCATCGGAAGGGAAGTGGTTGTGGGTAGAGGATCTCCCACTCAAAGAGACCGGACCACAAAAGAGGATGCTGAGGGGGAAGGATAAAAAAAAAAGGCAGTATTTGTTAGGATGTAACTTGTCTGGCTCTCCATGAGGCCTGGGACTGGAGTCAGGAGAGGGGGGTGGCTTTGCCGAGAGGCTCAGTGAGCCAGAGAGGCTTTTTTGTTGTCTTGATGCTGGGGCTGGTGTCAGATCTAGGCCGGCAGTAGTCCTGAAAAGCAATTTGCCTGGGCTGCCGAGGAATTAGTCATGACTCCCCGTGCCCACTCGCTTGTGATCCTTTGGAGAAGGGCACGGTGTCAGCCGCAGTTTAGCTCTTGAGGGAGGAAGGAAACCCCGGTAAGAAAATATCAGCTGGTGAACTGAGGTGATCTCCCCCTCCCCAGACGTGCCTGTGCTTTGTTTCCACCTTAACCTGGGCAAATCCAATTCCAGACAGCATAATCTCTCCCCTCCTCTTCCCTGAAAAGAGCAGCTGTCACCGGGCTCCGGGAGCCGGGTGGGAGGATCTAATGCTCGGAGAGGACCTGCTGTCAGCAGGGCCACGGGCCCGCAGCCCAATTAAACTAATGCCCAGTGATAGGGGTTAAACCTGTTAGAATTACATCTCTCCATGTTTATTGCTCAGCCACGAAGCCTCTTAGGGCAGAGACGTTCTCCCCTCCCTCGGGACAGCTCCGCTCCCAGCAGAGGTTGCGCTGCCATCGGAGCTGTCTCGTCTCCCCAGCTCTGCTGCAGCTCCAGCTGAAGTTCACCTGCGTCCCCCCGAGGTCGTTCCCTGCCCTTCACYGGGGCTGGGATGATCCAAGCAGGCAGGGAGCCGGGGAGCAGAGCCGGCCCCGCAGCGCCGCGGGGCGCTCGGGATGGGGCGAGCCGAGGTTTTTATCCCGTCTCCCTCCCTGCCTCCCTCGTCCCTGCTCTGGCCTGGGCTGACTCAGACCGCTCGCCCTCCTCCTCCTCCTCGCTGGCCTGAGTCAGCTTGGCAGGGAGGGCAGACCTGAGCTGCCAAACCTCCCTTCCTTGACTCATCCCAGCAGCTCTGCCTTCCCCAGGGGTGTCGGACGGAGCAGCTCCGTGAGCAGCAGGATTCCGCTGCGGCTGCGGCCGCCAGCACCTTTCCACCGGGCTCCACCAGCGAGCTGGAAATCCCAAAACAGCGGAGTAAATGTCACGGGAATGCTGGGGTGAACTCGAGTGGTGCCAGTTAAATCATTTTGCTCATTTTCACTCTCTTCCTTCAATCTTTTCCGGCCAAAGTGGTTTCTGAGGTTGGGAGGCGCATCCTTCTTCCCTTCGCCGCCTTTCTGGGAAGCTTTCCTGCGGGATGGGGGTGTGGAGATCTGGCTGGGTGGAGTCTGTGACATCCCACCTGCACTCTGCAGCTCTGGCTCAGGATATTCACCCACAGGACTTACCTTGAATCTCCTGATGGGATGGCAAAAGCTCAGCGGAAATTCCATCTTCGAACAGAATTCACGGCCTAATTCTGGGGGTTTCTTTTTGTTTTTGGAGAGGAGGGAGGAGGAGACACACGCTTCCCTCGTTTTCCCAAGATCCACAAAGAGGCTGAGCCCACTGGAAGATGCAGAAATCAGCTCATCTTCCTCCTCCAGGAAAAAACACAAACCCCAGGGGGATCAGAAGGTTCCTCACAGTCCCTTATTTCCATCTCTTTGTAGCGTTGGCTTTGCTTTTGCTCCATTGCCTCGTAACCGTGGCGGTGATGATGCTCCTGCCCTTCGAGCAGGGAGGGATCTTAGCACAGGTGGGAGGCCCAGTGTTTGCAAACAAACAAAAAGAAGAGAACTGGGTGAAGGAGAGAACGTTGTTTTATTTCAAAGCTTTCTAGAGCTCGTCGCTCTTGATGTAGATTTAAGTAAAAACCCCGAGACGAGCGATTTTTGCGTTACCCAGCCCCTGTGCCTGGAAGAAAAAAAAGGTTCGATACAGAAAGCACGGCTTGATTGGGAGGTTTCGGGGAGAGGCTGCGGAGCAGTGGGATTATTTTAATAATACGGAAACTTCCCTTCAGGATATTGTAATTTTCTCGCCCGTACTTCTTGTTCTCGTTACTCTTAACGTGCTTAATCCTCTCCACAGCCTCTGTCGGCTGCGTGTGACCGTGGAGAGCTGCCGGGAGTGGGAATTACTGTGTGCTCTGCAAAATGTTCCCAGCTCGTCCTCCTTGCACGGCTCTGCCTGTGACTCTGCTGGGTGGGAGCACGTGAGAGCAGCTTTTCCCTCTGCAGAGCTCCTTGGGAGCTGGTTTTTGTGGGATATCCGGGCTCCAGCCACGGCTGGGAGGCTCCGTGAGCTCGCAGACTGTGGGGACTGGGAGCCAGTTGCTGCCTGTGGGCGTGAAAAATAAGAGCAATCCTTGGGCAGCTGTCTCGGAGAGATGGGGCTGGGGATGTGAGTCAGGCTGGGCAGCTGAAGTGTCTCTGTGTGGAGTCACCTCGATGCCGTCTGGATCCTGCTCCGGCACCGGGGTGGGGATTTTGGGGCAGCTCGGGAGGTTTGAGGGGGGGTCACAGCACCCAGAGGGTCGCAGCAGGGTGGGGAGGTTTTGTCTTTACAGAATGAATCCTAAAATCCCAGAATGGTTTGGGTGGGAAGGGAGCTTAAAACTCATCTCATCCCACCCCTGCCATGGGCAGGGACACCTCCCGCTGTCCCAGGCTGCTCCAGCCTGGCCTTGGGCACTTCCAGGGATCCAGGGGCAGCCACAGCTCCTCTGGGAATTCCATCCCAGCCCCTCCCCACCCTCCCAGCCAGGAATTCCTTCCCAATATCCCACCCAAATCTCCCCTTTCCCAGTGGGAAGCCATTCCCTGTGTCCTGTGCCTCCATCCCTTGTCCCCAGTCCCTCTCCAGCTCTCCTGGAGCCCCTTCAGGCCCTGGAAGCTGCTCCACATCCCTTAAGCAACGAAGCCTTTTGCTTATTGCACGGAAACGGGCGAATCTGGCAGCAAAAAGGGGCAGAAACCCTGAAATATTCACAGGTATTTCACAGCCCAGCCCTCCAGCTTTTGGAGGAATTGGTTGCTGAGCAGATCCTCCCAAACAGGGAGAGGGAACGATGAGGGAATGACACCGCCAGCCTTCAAAGGGGGCCCATTTCTGAGTCGTGCCCGACCCTCTGCGGTTTGCAACCAAAACAATTCACACCTAAGGCCTATAAATAGAGCTCAATATTCCCGGGGTATTTTAGCAGCAGCCGGAACAGGCACGGGGATGGAGGGTGAGTTTTACTATGTGCCGGTTACCTGACCTGCCGGCGCCAGCTGCCGCGGATTTCTGCGGCTCCCCGAGCGCCAGGCACAAGTCGTGTGAGCTGCCCCCACACTGCTCCCGTGGCTGTTCTCTCCAGAGCCCAATTTTAGCAGCACGAAAAGGGAGCTGGAGCTCCGGGGAGGGTTTTTTGGAGCAGAGGGTGGGGAGAGGTGGGGGGAGAGAGGCAGCTCACATCCCCCGGATGGTGGGAGCGGATGGCGCGGACAGCTGGGCGCTGGGATGGGGCTGGAATGTGGCTGGGCACTGCCTGCCCTCAGACGGGGCTGGTGGAGTTCGAGTGCAGCCCAAAAAGCTGTTTAAAAAAAGGAGATCTCGAGAAAACTTGAGCTCCACCTTTCAGCCCCGAGCTTTTAACAGCAATTCTGCTCGAGAAGCAAACGTCCCCGTTAAACGTTGCGGCGTCGCGTCGAGCCTGGGATTGAAATCCCGGGGCCAGCAGGAGGAATTGGAACAAACCTTTGGATCCTTCTAGTCCTGGCTGCTCCCAGCGCTCCGCATTTCCTTAATAGCACGGGAGCTTGACAACACAACTGAACCCAGCGCTGGTCCCATGACAACAAACGCGCATGGATTTACTCTTGGCCGGTCAATTGAAATCCATTTGCTTCTCTGGTTGACGAGGTGTGGAATGAACGTTTTAAGTGTGTTAAAACAGTCAGCATGGAAAAGAAAAGCTCCCTAAAATATCTCCTATCGCTGGAGGTTTGCTGCCAGCTAGCAAGTAGGAGGGAGCAGGCACCGAGGTAGCATTGGGAGAAGGCTGTGCTGGAGCTCTGAGCTCGGAGCACAGGTTTCCCCTCCCTTCTGGAGGTGTCACAGTCCACTGGGGTTGTTGCTCCAGCCCAGGAATTTCATGGGAGGGAGCTGTTGTAGAGATGAGGAGTGTGTGGAGAGGGTGAATGGTGCGGAGATGGAGGGGCTCAGGGGTGGTTTGGGGGGAGTTTCACCATCCTGTTGAGGATGAGGAAGGAGGAGACGGCCAGACCCACCTCAGGGTCCTTAACGGGGCTGGAGGAGAAGCAGCTCCCCTGAGTTCTCAGGAGAAAACACGGGCTCGTCCCCCCAGCACTGAGCCACGCTAGGTTGTGACCTCCCCTCTTTCACAGCGTCCCCATTTATTCCATCAGCTCCCAATCCGTGTGCTGGAGCACCTCCTTGCCTCGAGCTGACCCATTTGGTGGCAGTGACTTTGCTCCAGGAGAGTCTGGAGCTCAAAAAACCCCAAGACATCCTTGACTTTCGGGGCGTAACTCCCGCTAAAGCTGCAGCTTGTGCTTCCCTGGGCTCAGCTCGGCGTTTCCCAGGGTCAGTTCCCCTGCACGCTCCAGGCCGCCCTGCAGTCCCCTGGAGCTGATTTCCATCTCTTCTTTCTACAGGTGGAGAGAGACTTTGAAAGGGAATATGGGAAGCTGCAGCAGTGAGTATCAACCACACTGGTCGGACAGGACCGGCCGCGTGCTTCCCTCCCTGCCGTGTCCTCTCGTTGCATCTTCCCAGGGAGTTTTAGCCAGTGATGCTCTCCCCTTGCTGCCCTGTAATTTCCAATTCTTCAGGCTTTCTCTGAGTGTTCAGAGGTGTCCTGAGAAGTATTTGAGGTGGGGTTGCAGATTCTGGCAGCTCTAAAACAAAGTGTAAAATTGCCAGAAAGCTGCGGGGTCCCCGAAGAGCCCAACACCTCCGAGGACGCAGGAGTGGCTTTGCCATCCTGCCTGTGTCACAGGAGCTCACACGGATCATCTGGAAGCATTTGGCTTCACCATTTGTGTCGAGTGTGAGAACTTTCAGGAAATATGCGAACTATGAATAAGAGATCACCAACTTGAAAAGGTTAAAAACCATCTGAAAACAACCCGAAAGGGTTGAGCTGAGCTGAACTTCATCGAGCCTTGCCTGGATATTTTTAACTCCCACCAGAAGCCAGCATATTCAGCCCGTAAATGATTTGTTGCACGTATGATACACTCGGGTTCCTTTCTTTCCAAGATTCCGACTTTGCCTTCTTTCCCCCATCTTTCAGATTGGAAGATCAGACCAAAAAACTTCAGAAGGATATGAAGAAAAGCACAGATGCAGATTTGGGTAAGTGACTGGAGGATACATAGACTGTGAACTTGGCCACAGGGAGATGAAGTGACTTTTCTCGAGATCACATGAGTAATGTGTGACAAGTCTGGAAAACAAATCCAGAGCTCAGTCCCACTCAGTTTGCTTAGCTACAAGGCCATCTGCGAGAGGGCTGCGAGCAGCAGCTCAGCCCGGGGAGCACAGACAGCGCCGCGGGCTCAGTCCCCCTCTCCTGAGCTCTGTGGCCTTGGACGAGTCCCTTTCTTTCCTTTGCCTCAGTTTCTGCCACGGATAAAGCCGGGAGTCGTTATTCCAGGTCTCAGGTTCTCCAGCAGGAGCAGCTCCAGCTGAGCCCATTGTGCCGGCAGTGCTTTTGCACCTCCTTCAGTCAAGGGCGTGGAGCACCCTCGTGGAGCCCCAGGAGGGTGGGGTGATGGTCTGGGGGGGCTGCAGGGCACAGGTGGGCACGGCTGTCCGTGCTTCCCGCGGGAAGTGCTGACCTGGCAGCTCTCCTCCGGRGAGAACCCGGCTCATTCCCTCGGGGGCTGCTTGTTTTGGCTTCCCCTCGTGGCAGTGGGCGATGGAGGAAGCAATAAACAGCTCTGCCTGCACGTTCGGGGTGACATCTGCCCTTGCGGGTGTCCTGTCCCATTGTCCCAGCTCCCTTCGCATCCCTCTGCTCRGAACCTGCTGTGCCCACAGAGGGATCCAGCGGAACTGGGAGCTGGATTTGTTGGATGCTGAGCAGGGCAGGGACCTGCAGCAAAGAGCTGTTCCAAACCCAGAACCCAGCTGGTTTTTCCCGGCGCGTGGTTTGGAGCGGTCCCTGCTTGGCCCCCACAGCTCCGGAGCCAAGGCAGAGGCAGCAGCACAAACAGGTGTGGGCTGCGCTGGGCCAGCGCTCGTCCCGTGGGATCGGGGTCACAGCGGGGCAGGGCAGTGGGAAGGAGCCAAATTTGGGGCTTTCCATGATCCAGCCTCTCACCTGTGTGTGTGTGTGTGTGTGGATATTGCCAGGCGCAAACACAGATCCGGGCCCTTGCCGTGCTCTCCCACCCTTCCCAGCACGGGGAGAGGGGTGGGAAAGGCACCAGACACCCAGGACTCTTTTCCAGGGTGAAAAGTGCCCTTTCCGAGGGCTCTGGTCATTGTCAGGGATCCTTGGTAAGTTTTTCCTTGTTAAGGATTCCCCTCCCCTCCCTTGCAGTGGGCGTTGTTTATATGGAGCATTTCAAGTCCCGGAGGAGCTGTGGGAGGACTTTCTTTTTCCGTTCTGTTACATGGCAGAGTCACAAATGAGCCTTGGCCAGAGCCAGGAAGATCTGATTTCTCCTTTAAAGCCTTGAAATCATGAGTGGAGGGAGAGGTTCTGCACGCAGACTGCTGAGGGAGGGCTGAAGGAAAAGGAGGTGGATCAGATCAATCCCTGAGGATGGCTCTCCTCACCTTGGCAGTGCCCATTCCCAACATCCAGCCCCCGGATCCGGCGAGGATGGCAGCGTTGTGTCCTCCTGTCTCATTCCTCCAGGCTCAGGGGGTTGGTTCTTGACTGCCTGCAAACACTCCCTGGCAAAGTGGGACCGGCGGCTCGAGTCTCCACCTTCTTCCCAAAAAACCTCGGCTCGGAACGAGAGCGATTCCTGTGCACAGAAATATCCCCGCGAGGCTCTCGCGCTGCCCTGCCAGCAAACAGGGAACGGGGTGTTAGCAGCACTCCCTGTCCCGTGGCTGGAGATCACTCACCCCCTTCCCCACCCTCTTTCCAACCAAAATAGGATCTTGAGGAGCAGGAGGAGGATGCTCTTTAACTGGAGGTGAAAGCTCTCCTTTGCAATGAGGTGCAGGTGAGGATTAGGGATCCCCGTGGCTCAGGTTTGCTCTCTGGCTGTTCCCCATTTTATCCCATTCAGACGAGCAGTGGGCTCTAGAATCCAAAATTCCTTTAATTGAAGCTACAGACGAGCAGTGGATTCGAAAATCCAAAATTCCTTTAATTGAAGCTACATCTCACATGCTTAATGAGCAAAAGAGCAGCACAGACCCTCCTGAAGGCCACCCTGAGGGACAGGCAATCCTTTCTCCTTCTCCTTCTCCTTCTCCTTCTCCTTCTCCTTCTCCTTCTCCTTCTCCTTCTCCTTCTCCTTCTCCTTCTCCTCCTTCTCTCTCCTCTCCTCCCTGCCCTGGGACTCTCAGACCCCACTTTTTCAGCTCTCTGCAGGTGATGTCAGTGATGCAGAGGAAATTCCTGGCCCAAATTCCCCCTGGACGTGCCCAAACCCCCTCAATTCCCGACCTCCCAGCGTGACCCGGCCGCTCCCTCCCTCCCTCCAGTTCCCTTCCAATCCTTTTCCTGTGAAGGAAAAACTTAATTTTTCTTCCAGCCAAAGGAGTTCTGCCGTTCTTGACTCCATCCCGTTCTGGCACAAATCCCTGCTCAGATGTGGTCACACATATGGATTATATCCCATCTGTTTAAAGGTTTAAATGCCTAAAGCCTTCATGTTTGGATAATAGATGGATACGGGAGCTTTGTTATTCCGGAGTGAGAGGCTCGCTCTGCGCTGAGCTCCCCGGCTCTGCCGCTTCTGAGCTCTCTCTGTTATAATTGTGTGTAACCTTTAAATCGCAATGTTTAACCCCTTGATTTATGATCTTAAGCCCCATTATTCAGATGACTTTCACTTTTCATATCTGAGGGAGCCTTTCCGAAGCTCCTCCGTAGCCCGGCTCGAGCATCTGCCTTTGTGATCTCCAACTGGAATAACTTCCAGCACTGAGGAAAAAGAACATTTTTTTTTTTTTAGTACCCCTGGCTTTTTTTTTCCCTCTCTTTTAGTCTATTTTTTCCCTGTTTATATTGATGCTTTCCTTTTTTATTCGTCTTTTTTTTGCCATTCTGTACCTTCCCTGATTTCTTGCTCGTTTCCCKAATTTCTTGCAGCTCTGYTGTTGAATTTTCCTTTTGCAGACCCAGTGTTTGGGTAAAGAGGGATGTGGCTGRTGRAAAACAAGCARAATGCTCAGTCACAGCATGACCTGCTGCTTCTGCACTTCTTGGTGGCACTCCCAGGGCCTGCAGGGACTTTTGCATTCCCCCCCTGGCTCGTTGTCCAAAATTTAGGCTTTTTGAGGGAAAACACTTAACTTTGTGTCCCTGCTCTTCGTGTTTGGAGAGGAAAAGAGAAACCTCGTCTCCCAGCCCTGTCAGTCTGGTCCTTTCCCACTAAATCCACTTCAAATACGTGTGGTTTTTTTTTTTTTTGTAAAGCCATTTGAAAGACTTAATGGACTGTGATTTTTCTCCTTGTGGAAGAGCTGTAGTGAGGCTGAGAGTGACACTTAATAGTCTGTCGAGAGAAGATGTATAAAAACCCCCATCTCTGGGTGTTTTGTTTTTTTTTTAAGAGAACGGTGCTTTTGTTAGTCTGGGATTATTTCTGGCATCGTCACAAGCCTCACATTGGAGTGGTTCAGGCTTAACTTCTATAAAAAYGCTTCTCTGGCTGTTTACATGAATGAATCAGTGGCTTTCCCTTGCTTTTCTCTCAGCCACCAGCGAGGATCTCCCTGGAAGCTTGTGCTGAACCCCTCCTGCCTGGCTCCACTCCCTGATTTTTGCCTGGAAGTGGGAAAGGTGACCCCTCTCCGCTTTTCTTTTCCGCGCAGCCATGTCCAAGTCTGCCGTGAAGATCTCCTCGGACCTGCTGTCCAACCCGCTGTGCGAGCAGGAGCCCGCCTTCCTCGAGATGGTCACGGCCTTCGACACGGCCATGAAGAGGATGGACTCCTTCAACCAGGAGAAGGTGGGAGATGGGAGTGCTGGGGGTGTCGTGGAATCGTGGAATGGTTTGGGTTGGAAGGGATTTAAATGGATTTCCCATGGGCAGGGACAATTTCCACCGTCCCAGGGTGCTCCAACCTGGCTTTGGGCACTTCCAGGGATGGAGCAGCCACAGCTGCTCTGGGAATTCCATCCCCACCCTCACAGGGAAGGGTTTCTTCCCAAAATCCCRTCTATCCCTGCCYTCTGGCAGTGGGAAGCCATTCCCTGTGTCCTTGTCCAGAGCCCTTGTGTCTCACCTCATTCCCTGTCTATCATCATCTCCAAGACTTTCCCCCACACGAGTTTCTCCAATCTCAGTTTTCTGCCCGGAATTTCGGCTCCCGTGGGAGAAATTCCCTCTCTTTTGGTTAAAGGACGTTGTGCTTGTGCTCAGAATCCCTCCCCCATCCCACGGTGGGCTCCCTACAAACCCATCCTTGTCCCAGTGGGATTTTCCAACAATCCTGACGTGCACTCCTCCCTTTTTTTTTGCCTTTCCACAGGTGAATCAGATCCAAAAGACGGTCATAGAGCCTTTGAAAAAGTGAGTACCGACCATCATCTCGTGGGGGGTTTATCCTCATCCTGAGCTTTGGGGATGTGGATCCTGGAGAGAGGCTGGGAATCAGAGGGACAATCCTGCCCTGCTCCCGCTGGCCACACTCTTTTTGGTACCTTAATTAATAATACTTTTAACCTTTTTGGCCGCTTGGATCCGCTGCTGCCTTCACCTGTAGCTTAAAGAATTCCTGAGGTATAAAATCATGGAGCATCCTGGGCTGGAAGGGACCCCCAAGGATGAATAATTCAACTTTCTGTTTATGTGGTGGTTTTTACCAACTCTTAGCTCCAGCAAAGGAACAGAACCACCTGGAGATCATCCAGGGGGGCTCAGAAATTGGCTGGTTGAGCAAAAGTTTCTTTCCTTTGGAAATTTTCCTAAATAAAAAAGGAGAAAGAGAAAGCTCCTGCATGTTTATAAATAATATTTCCATGCAAAGAAGGAGAGGTTGCAGAGCCTTTGTAGCCTGCAAGAGGTGGGAAATGAAGGGAAAACACCCAAATCTCTCAATTTTGTCACATCTGGCCTGYAAAATTCCCACCTTTTCCAGGGTTAAAGGCTGTACCCCCAAACCTTTAAGGATAACTTCAGTTCTCTCTCAAATATCCCCTTAAATGCCAAGATTTGCTGTTTTGTTACCAGAGCAGAGCCAGCGAGCGAAAAATAAAATGAAATTGCTTTAATATGACAGTAAGTGTTGCAAATTGCTGAATAACAATTTCAGTTTAGCTTTGACACACGGAGGGCTTGTCGTGGTTTAGGGGTTTTTTTGGGTTTTTGGTTTGTTGGTTTTTTTTTTTTTCCCTCCTGAAGTTGTTGTTTCTGCCCAAATCTGAAAGTAAAATCTCCTGGATCGCTCAACAGCTGAGGTTACAACGTGTTCCTGTCTGGGGGCATGTTTGGTGACTCAAGTTTTTACCTTGCTCCTCTATCCACAACCAGCAATTCCTGCTTATTTAAGGGGRAAAAAAAAATAGGAAGAAAGAAAGAAAAAGGGAAAAAAAAAAAATCCCAGCCTTTTGCTGTGGAATTGTGTTGCTTATTATCTCGATTGTCCTCATGAAAGATACATTAAGTTTTTCTTCCAGCATTCTGTTCGAATTGGAAGAACTTGTGTTTCTGAGATATTCTGGGGGTTTTTTTTCTTCCCCCCCCCCCCCCAGCTTGTGTTAGTTGGTGAAATGAAAAGACAATCCCTTCCCCTGCAAACCTGCCTTGGGTTTGAAATCCTGGGGGGGGTGAATTTGGGGCGATAAATCCATTTCCGTGTGCCCGTGGAGCCTCTCCAAGGGCTGGAGCCCCTCTGGAGCCAGGCTGGGAGAGCTGNGGGGGAGAGAGGAGAAGGCTCCAGGGAGACCTCAGAGCCCTGCAGGGGCTCCAGGAGAGCTGGAGAGGACAAGGGATGGAGGGACAGGACACAGGGAATGGCTTCCCACTGCCAGAGGGCAGGGATGGGTGGGATTTTGGGAAGGAATTCCTGGCTGGGAGGGTGGTGAGGGGCTGGGATGGATTTCCCTGAGGACGCCCCATTTCTGGAAGCTCCAGGACCAGTTTGGAGCAACCTGGGGCAGTGGGAGGTGTGGAAAGGGGTGGATCTGGATGATCCTTCAGAGCCCTTCCCACCCAACCCATTCCGTGTTTCCGTGGCTCGGGACACTCCGTTATCTGCCCAGTCCCTCAGTTCAACACCCGGGTGTTTACTCCGAGACCTCCTGGCTGCTTTCCAGCCTCGGCAACTCTCTCCAACTTCCTGAATTTCCATTGGCCTGGAAGATGAGAGGTTTTTTTCCYCTTTTCCTGCCCTTTGGCACGTGCAAAGCTTCACCCTGCGTGCCTTTAACCAGCTTATGTTCCGTGCTGGGGAAGCGTCATCCCCGCAGCCGAGAACAAAAACGCTCCTTCCCTTCCCTTCCCTTCCCTCCTCCTTCCCTTTGTAGGTGCATCCCTGGCCAGGAACATTTCCAAGGAGCCCAAGGGTTCATTTTGAGGCTGACGAGATGCAGGAGAGAAATGCAGAGCTTGCACCTCCCTCCCCTTGTCCTGCTGGCAGATAAACCCCAGCCACGGTTCTGGGGGAGAAGTTCCAGATTAATGAAAGCTGCCTTGAGGAGCTCTTTCTTATTTCCACTTTGGTTTTCCTTCCCCTCGCCGAGGCAGCTCTCCCCAGCCTCTCCCAACTTTGCTCTGACCTAGAAAAAAAAAAGGATTTTTTTGGGTTTTTTTTTTTCTTTTTTTGCTCCGACAGCTGCACTTTATTACATCTTCACTGGTGGTCTTTTATAGTTTATTAGCCAAAGAAACAGATAAGTATAATCCAGACAATTATCATTAGTGGCAATATATTGTAATCAGAGGCACATGGGCAGTAAAATCTCCATTCAGCTGTCCAGGGATTGGAGTTTCCAGGCAAATATTGGGGAATTTGTTAAACCACGTTGAAAAAAGAGCAGTAGTAGATTTAGTGAGGGGAGGGGGTGGAGGCTCGTATTGTTTCAATCCTTCTGCTTCTGGGCTCGTGGGGTTATTCACAATTTGGCTTTTTGAGCCCCAAGAACCCTTTGGCTGGGAATGACTCATTTATTTTCAGGGAAAGAGCAAAGCTCCAGTGAGAATATTGCATTTTTCAGCGGATGGGTTGGGCGAGGAGCTGGGCAGGAGGGATGGGCTCCTCTTTGGGAGCTGCCTGTGGAATCTCACCCCAGAGCAGCGGGTTTGGGGCAAAGGGAGACGAAAAACCCAGCTGCTTTGGGCTTCATTCCTTCACTCTCCCAGTTCTTCCCAGCCAGGGCAGGGGCAGGGATTGGGGATGGAGTCTTAGTGGTCCATATTGGGTGTCYGTATTTAGGGAAGGAAGCGGCTTAAACGAGCCAGGTGGTTTGGAAATCCACGGGATTTAGGGCCTTTCGCGTCGGGAGCCGATTTCCAGGGCCACAGGTCTCGATTTAACCCACTCTGTGTGACCCTGTCGGAGCAAGGGGGTGGCCTGGTCACCCTGGCATGGTGCCATTTCCTTGGAGCATTGTCCTGCTCCCAAAATTGGAGAGATTTGGGCATGGGGATGTCCTGGGAATACCCTGGATGGTTCCATTCCCTTGAAGCGTTGTCCTGCTCCTAAAATTGGAGAGATTTGGGCATGGGAATGTCCTGGTCACCCTGGCATGGTGCCATTTCCTTGGAGCATTGTCCTGCTCCCAAAATTGGAGAGGTTTTGGCCATGGGAATATCCTGGGAATACCCTGGATGGTTCCATTCCCTTGGAGCATTGTCCTGCTCCTAAAATTGGAGAGATTTGTGCATGGGGATGTCCTGGTCATGCTGGCACAGTGCTGTCCCCTCGGAGCATTGTCCTGCTCCCAAAATTAAAGAGGTTTTGGCCATGGGAATGTCCTGGTCACCCTGGAACAGTGCTGTCCCCTCGGAGCATTGTCCTGCTCACAAATCCAGAGAAGTTTTGGCCATGGGAATATCCTGGGAATACCCTGGATGATTCCATTCCCTTGGAGCGTTGTCCTGCTCTTAAAATTGGAAAGATTTGGGCATGGGGATGTCCTGGTCACCCTGGAACGGTGCTGTCCCCTTGGAGCATTGTCCTGCTCCCAAAATTAGGGAGGTTTTGGCCATGGGGATGTCCTGGTCACCCTGGCTTGGTACTGTCCCCTTGGAGCATTGTCCTGCTCCTAAAATTGGAGAGATTTGTGCATGGGGATGTCCTGGTCACCCTGGCTTGGTGCTGTCCCCTTGGAGCATTGTCCTTTTCCCGAAACTGGAGAGATTTGGCCATGGGAATATCCTGGGAATACCCTGGCATGGTTTCATCCCCTTGGAGCATTATCCTGCTCCCAAAATTGGAGGGGTTTTGGCCATGTGAATGTCATGGCAGCCCTGGCTTGGTGCCATTCCCTTGGAGCATTGTCCTGCTCCCAAAACTGGAGAGATTTGGCCACAGAGACGTCCTGGTCACCCTGGCTTTGGCAGGGGTGGCACAGAGGGTGCTGCCACCAGGGTGCCACCACGCAGGGGTGGGTGTGGGCCCCGTGGGACGTCCCAGAGGTGCGACCCAGGAGCCGCTCGGAGCCGTGGTGGATAAATCCCATCAGAGCTGCGTGTCGCCAGCATCCGCCAGCGACAGCAGCCRGGAGCGGGGATCCCAATTCCATCTCCCTCCCACCACCCCAGCATTCCCAGGTTCCCTCGAGCTGCCAGGAGAAGGCAGCCAGAGCTGGCCACGAGCAGCTCCAGGGGTGCCGGACCGGAAGCAGGAAAAGCCGCTTTCGTGTCCTTAACGAGCCCCTAATGAGGATTTGGAGCGGCCACATGGCCGCCTAATCCCCAGCGCGCCGCTTCCTCRTCCCAACCTCTCATTCCTGGGCCTTTTCCCTCCTGGAGGAAGGGCTGGGTTTAATTTCCTCCTTCCTGGTGGGTGGACGGGCCCTGACAGACGTGTGGGCACGGGCTGAGGAATGGCAGCAATCCCCCTCCGGCCTCTCGTGAGCCATCCCGGTGCCTCCCCAAACTTCCCCTCGCCTCATCCACCATCGCTTTCTTTGGAATCTGTCATTCCCAGCTCTGTCGTTCCTTTTTTTTTTACCTGTCCAACACCAGCTATAGGTCTTGTCCGCTTCCTTTGGGTTTCTTATCCAAGCCATCATCCCAAAAATAAAGCCCTAGGGAAGAGCCACGTGCGTGCCAGCCGGGTCCAGCTCACAGGCTGCCAGCGAGGGCGTTTGAGATGCTTGAAAACAGAGAGAATTAAAGGTTTCACCATTATTTTTTTCCCTGTGCCAAAGCTCCGGCGCCCCTTTCCCGCTAAAAACGGGAAGGAAGCTGTGGGATGAGGATTTGGGATGGAGAGGGTGAGGAGAAGACGGAGAGGTGCCAGAATGCTCCCACTCCTCGAGCATCCCCAGGGCTTCCAGCGGAAGAGATGGGAAGAAGTTTCCAATTTCCAAGCCCCGGACCTGTCAGCTGGGCTGAGTAACAAACGCATCCGGCGGCACCGGGAGTCCTGGGGCACTTTCATCTCCCGTGGCAGCGTCTCTCCAACCCCATCCTTTAATTACGGGGAGCTGAAGGGAGGCTGGCGTGGAGACGAGGTGGGAACACGATTTGGAATGCAGGGAACGGGCTGATTTAGATGTTTTTCCGAGGATAACCTGTCATCCTGAGAGCAGATCAGCAGCAGGTTCCCCCTCTCCCCCCCTGCAGCCACGGGCAGAGTAATTTGTATTTTCTTTTCGTTATCCCTGCGTATCTCCCCTCACCTGCTCCTCTTAAGCCGCCTGGGCTGTAATCTCCTCTCAGCAGCCTTCCCTAAAAAGTGACAGGGAACAACAGCAGCTTATTCCTCAAGCTGCTTTCGTGGCGGGGGCTCTAATACCCCGTGTGCTGCTTTACCTTCACTCTGCCACCGTTCCCACCCAATTTTCTTCCGAGTCAGCTTCGGTTTTGTTTTAAAAATAGGAAGTCTTGGCTTACAGAGGGCAGCGGTCGGGATTTGGGAGTGGTTTTGGCTGTCAGAGCCCCTCGTTGCCTGTGGAAGCAAGGGCTGGGAGGAGGGTGGTTGGGATTATTGGTAATTAGGAATATTTTGGATATTAGGAATATTTTTTCGTGGTAAAGGTTTTCAAACCCTGGCACAATCTGCCCAGGAGTCACCATCCCTGGAAGTGCTCAAAAAATGCGTGGATGTGGCACTCGAGGATGTGGTTTAGCGGTGGCTGGACTCGGTTTTAAGGCTCTTTCCCAACCTCACCGATTCCGTGATTTGTTCTAAATACCCACATCAGCTGCAGGGTTTTCACCTGCGCCTCTCACGGGGACAGGAATCCTTCCCGTGCTCCAGCTGCGTGGAATGGATGAGTGAAACAACCCAGATTTGCTTGTGAGGCTTCCCTGCTCCTTCCCCACGTCCCCACTTCCCCAAAATTCTGCGTCGAGTTGCTCAAACCCCATTTCCAAGGGGGTGTCTGGCTGCTGCTCCCCTCCCGYGGCCCTGACGTTGATCCCACTCCCTTTGCTGCCGGGAAGGGTTGGAGGAGCTTCACCAAAAGCTTTGGAAAACGCTTCTGCTCCCTGCAGGGCTGTTGTTGGAGGGCTTGGCCGAGTCTGTGCGTGGCAGAGGCTCTGCAGAGCCTTTGTGCCAGGCTCCATGCCGGGAGCATTTGTCAGTAACGTGCATGAGATGGTTGTGGGGACACTGGGGCCACGTGCGGAGCTCGGAATTCCTCGGAATAACTTGGCACCGGCGGCAGCCCCTCTCTCCCTCTCCCCCTGCACCCCTGGCACTCGCCTTGGGATCGTGTTTCTGTCCACACTGGGAGAAAAACCCGGGCAGGGCTTGAAACCCCTTCTCCGTGAATCCCGGGGGATTTCAGAGCTCACGGGGAATTCGGGATTTCTTGGTTCCTTCGGGAGCCTGAGGCGGCTTTGCCTCAATCCGGAGCAGTCCAAGGGACAGGGACCTTCCCTGCTTGAGCTGAGCTAATCCTGCGTGGAAATTGAACCTGGTGGCTCTTGGGGAGAGCGTGGCTGGGGTGGGGAGAGCTCGGTGGGCACAGGGAGAGTTCAGTGGGCACAGGGAGAGCTC
>RAHM01000444.1:217030-250327 GCA_003713295.1 Parotia lawesii
TTGTCCCCCCATCAAAGCAAAGCACCCCGTTGTCCCGGGGGGCCTCTGGGCCGGGAGGATCCTTTTCCCAGGACTCTGACCCCACCGTGTGTCCCTCGGCAGGCCCGGGAGGAGCTGCGCCCCGTCAAGGAGGACTTTGAAGCCAAGAACAAGCAGCTCCTGGAGGAGATGCCCAAGTTCTACAGCAGCCGCATCGATTACTTCAAACCCAGCTTCGAGTCRCTGGTCCGGGCACAGGTGAGACATTGTCCCCTCCCGTGCCATGTCCTGTCCCCGTTCCAGCCCTGCCTGTTCATTATCCACTGGAATTCCATGGCTTTATCCACCTGGGAATGCCATCTTGGACGTGGAGTCCTGAGCTCAGGGCTGGATCTGGTTTGAGGTGTTCGGGCTTGTCTGAAGGTCTCTTGTGGCTCCTGGGACATCTCCACACCAAAGATTTGCAGRAAGAGGTGTCCTGAATAACCCTCGGCTTTCATTTCCATCCTCCTGCTTCCACCGGGAACGTGCTGCCGCTCCTCCTCCTCCTCCTCCCTTCTCCCTTTCCCTTAGGCTGCAGAGGGGCAGGGTTGGGATCTCACCAGGCTTTGAGAACCTCTGCCATCCCACACCGCGGCTCCCGGGGTGGGATGAGGGCGGAACCGGGCGCTGCCCGCGCCGTGGGCGTTTTCCCGCGGCGTTTCGGGGCCGGGAGGTGCCGCGGGGACCCAGGTGTGCCGCGGGGGGGCCGCCGGGAGGTGCCGGGAGCACGTGTTCCATCTCACCTCCGACTTGGGGGGGGGCCTCTCTGCGGAGCTGCCAGCGAGTTGTCTGCAGGCTGATTCACCTACCAGATGGTGCCGATGCTCCCTGTGCCGCAGGGTGGGTGCTGGGGATGCTGTTCCTGCTGTTCCCTTAGCAATCGGGCGCGGGGCTCCCTGTTCCAGCCCGGAATAACCAGAATTCCCGGAGCCACCGCAGAGTCTCGCTGGCCCTTCTCCCCCTGCGGACCCCCTCCGTGGGTGAGACCTTGAAACCCCAATGTTCTCCGCCCTCTCCGGGGGTTTGTGATCCGTGGGTTTCCTCAGGGAGCGGCTTTGCCCCTCTGGTTTCTCCTCGCTCCGTTTGTGGCCCGATTCCCAAGGAATTWGGGGCGAGGAGGAGGTTGGGAGAGGTGCGCTCGGAGCGCCCGGAGATGAGGGTGTCATTGCTGGGGCTGTTTGTGAGACTCTCCATCCTTATCCCTCTTCTTCCTCAGGAATCCTCTGCTTTTCTTTCCCGTCTATCTGCCCTGCCTCTCTTCAGGTGAGGAATTTGTTGGGAAAACCGAGTGAAATCCCGTTTTTAACACCCAAAAAGGCAGCGTCACAACAAGGCTGATGCATCTCCCGTAGGCTGGACTAAAGCTGGTCCCAGATGGATGCAGCTCACATCCCTCCCTCCCTCCCTGCCAGCCTCCATGGGAGCCGCATCCCTCTTTTTCCCAGCACTGGCTGCATCCTTCCACCTCCGGGGGAGGGATGCTGGGAGGAGAGCTTGGAATGTTTGTGCYGAGCCCGGGCTCGGGCCGTGTGTGTCCCCCCTGGCTCGGGAGCTCTGGGAAGCGTTTTCCCATGGAAGTGGCTGAAATGAAATGGAAAAGGGATGCGATTTGCCCAAGGTAATGAGTCAGTGGCGAGCCAAGAATAGCACCCGGAGCCCTGAGTCAGCTCAGCAGCTGCTCACCTGCAGGCACCTGGCTGGGAAGGGCAGCCGGGGGGCTGCCGGGAGCATCCCCATCCTGGGTGAGATCTGGCATGGGAATTCTGCCCAGGTTTCCCTCCCTCCTTGCCTCCCTGAGCTGATTCCTTGGTGGAATTTCTGCTTCCAGCCTTTTCTGTGGGTACCTCTCCAGGAGGGGGGTGAGGCTGGAGGTGCAGCCCTCAAGGAAAGGGACTGGGATGGGCTGCAGGGGGCTGTGACTTTGGGGCTCTTTCTCCCTGCATCAAACCCACCATCCCAAGGCAAAACCATGTAATTTTCCCTGGTTTTTGGCCCTGGAGAAAGCAAGACAAATTGTGTGACAATGACCCCGTCCAGCACCACGACGAGCTGGGAAGGGCCCAGCTCTGGGAAGGAGAAGGACCCTGCTCCCAAGCACCTCCATGGCTTTGAGCCAAGCAGACCCTCCCCAGCCTCCTCCCCGGGCGGGCGAGTTCCCATGGCACGGCCTGGCCGCGCTCCCGGGGCCGGGTGTCTCCTGACGCCGGGACACGTCCCGAGCTCGCAGGGCTGTAACATTCAACACCAAATTCTTCTCTCCACCCACGGGCCCGGGCCAAGCCAAGGGAGGCAAATATTTCCCTGGCTGGGGGCTTTGAAGTGGCCACATGGAGATGAAAGGGGGAGATTTTGGAGCTGTCGCTGGTGTGAGGCGTGAACAGCACTTCCTTCCCGCTTTGGGCTTGGTTTCCCAGCGAGAAAACATGAGATTCCTTCGGGTTTTAATGGAATGGGGGGGGAAGATGGGGCTGGCAGGCAGGGATGGTGCTGTGGGCTGGGGGAGCCCGGTCCTGGCAGCGCCCCCGGGTTTGTTTTGGGTAGGGCTGCCCCAAACAAGCGGCCGCTGCCCGGCTGGGCCATTGTGGCCGGGATCTATCGAAAATCCGCGGAACAGCGCGTCCCCAAACAGAATTAGTTCAGGACAGGTGGACTCGGGGCCGTTGGCTCGGGCTCAAAGGCGAGTTGGAGCTGGGATTTGATGGGATGGGGACGGAGCATATGGTATCCATAGCTGGAAAAGTACTGGGCTGGCGGGAGCAGGTAGGGCAGGGCGAGCTGGCTGCGGAGCGAGGGGTGCCCCGCTGTCACCGCCACCGGTTTGGGGTGCATCCCCTCCCTGGGATCACTCCTGTTTCAACAGGAGAAATCATGGTGGGGCATTAATGCCAGTGGGGTTTTGTTGCTGAAGCTCAGGAGACTTCGGCTGGTGAGGTGTGGCGGTGCCCGGATGGTGCCTGCTGGGGGAGAGGAGCGTCCCCAGGGACACCCAGCAGGGCCTGGGGACACAGGCTGTGCCCAGGGACACCCAGCAGGGCCTGGGGACACGGGTGTCCCTCGGGGTGGCTGCAGGATGTGGGCAGAGGGGAAGCAGCACCAAAGAATTCCCTCTGCTCTGCCAGTGTGGATGCTGGGGACAATCCTGGGGAAAATCCTGGGGAAAATCCTAGGGGGCAATCCTGAGGTGCAGGGGGCAGTCCCAAAGCCAATCCTGGGGGACAGTTGTCCCCAAATGCTGGTGAACAATCCTGAGAGCAATCCTGGAGGACAATCCTGGGGAAAATCCTGGGGACAATCCTGGTCAGGGGAAAATCCTCAGGGAAAATCCTGAGGTGCAGGGGGCAGTCCCAAAGCCAATCCTGGGGGGACAATTATCCCCAAATCCTGGGGAACAATCCTGAGAGCAATCCTGGAGGACAATCCTGGGACCGATGTCCCCAAATCTTGGCGGGGACAACCCTGGGGACAATCCTGGGGGCAGCATCTGCCTCCAAGCCCTGCCACCCCGACAGGATTCATTCCAACGCGYTGGCGCTTTCTCCATGCTGGAATTGGCAGTGCCACTTGGCCATATGTGACTGAGCGGGGCCCAGCCGACTCCAGGCTGGGGACAAGGGACACAGGAGGCTGCTCCAGGGTGCTGGCACCCCGCTTGACATCCCTCCCCCCCGGATCCCTGCTCACCTGTGGCATTGCCGAGGGATTTCGGGTGGTTTTGGCCTCTCTCGCTTGCGAGGGGGTCCGGAGGATGTTCGGGGTGAGCCAGCTGTGGGGCTGTGGTTTGGGGGGCGTGCAGGGATTTTGGGGAGCCCCTGCCAGCTCAGCCCTGTGTGGGGTTCGTTAGTCACTGCGTAAATGAGCATTGCTGTGACTCAGCCGGCACCGCTGCGTGGGGAGCCCCGGCCACGGAGCAGCCCCCGGACCCCCGGGATGGACAGGCCTGGCAAGGGGGGGGTTCAGGCAGCCGGCACTGGAATGTGGAGCCCCGAGATCCCCCCTCGGGCCTGCCCAAAATCGGCGTCGTTTTGAGCAGGATTAGGGGAGCTGGTCTCCATGGAGACCGTGTGTGTCTCCGCACCGGTGCTGCTGGAGATGCTGGGGCCCCTCTGGGAAACGGGGGCAGCGCTGGCAGTGCCCACCCTGGGGGGCAGCGCTCCCCAATCCCTCCCCGATGGATGTGGGGGGATGTCCAGGACAGGATCCCACGTCTGCCAAGGCACCGGGGGTCCTGCAGTGCCAGGGGTCCCACAGGCAGTGCTGGGGGTCCTGTGGCACCCGGGGGTCCTGCAGTGCCAGGGGTTCTGTGGTACCCAGAGGTTCTGCAGTTCCGGGGGTCTCACAGGCAGCATCGGGGGTCCTGCAGCACCAAGGGGTGCCAGGGGTCCCACAGCACCGGGGGTCTGGCAGGCAGGGCTGAAAGTCCCGCGGTACCAGTGGTCCCGTGATACCCGGGGGTCCCAGGGCACCAAGGATCCCCCAGGCAGGGCCGGGGGTCCCACAGCCAGGGCCTGGCATCCCAGTGCTGGGGCTCCCGCAGGCAGGGCCGGGGGTCCCGCAGCCCCGAGGGTCCCGCGACACCGGGGGGGTCCCACAGCCCCGAGGGTCTCCCAAGAAGGGCTGGGACCCCCTCCCTCTCCTCGCTGGAGCCCGCGCCCGAGCAGCCACCCCGCTGCCATCTGCCTGCGCTGACCCACGGGCTCCCGCGCCGGCAAGCGCTGCTCGCTGCCGGAGATAATTGGCGGTGCTAATTAGCACGTTATTAACACACCCCTCCTCCTCCTCCTCCTCCTCCCCGTGCTTCGCACGGGGCACGGCGCTGCCGGGCTTGCCCCTCGCCGAGCCCAGCGAGCCCCTCGCCCTGCCCGCCGAGCCCAGCGAGCCCCTCGCCCTGCCCGCCGTGCCCAGCGAGCCCCGGCCCGCGGGCAGCGTGGGCAGGCGGCCCGTGCCGGTGGCACCGGGGCCGAGCGAGGGGGGACGAGGCGGCTGCGGGAGGGTGGCGGGTGCCGGTGGCAGCCCCGCACGCGCGGCTCCCAGATGGGAAGCGAGCGGAGAAGGGCAGCGCGTTATTAAAATGTGTTGAGTTGTAATAATCCAAGGGGGTGGCATCGCCACATGGGAGGGAGCTATTTTAGACACCGACGCCGCGGCGAGGGGCTGCCGAGGGCACCCGAGAGGGGGAGGGGGGTGTGGTGGGGAGGAGACCCCCGTTCCCCTCCCTCCCCAAATCCATCTTCTCCAACAGGTTGTCTACTACACGGAGATGCACAAGATTTTTGGGGACCTGACGGCGCAGATCGACCGGCCCGGGCTGAGCGACGAGCAGCGGGAGCGGGAGAACGACGCCAAGCTCGGCGAGCTCCGCGCGCTCTCCATCGTGGCCGACGACTGAGGCGAGGATGAGGATGGGGATCCCCCCCCTCTCCTTCATCCCAGCTCCCAGCCCAGGGATGGATTTGTGGGGCTGGAGCTGCTCCCGTCACCCCAGGGCTCTGCGCTCCTGCCCAGGTGAGGGTGAGGAGGCTGCTCCTGCCAGGGTCGGGATCGTCTTTGCCACTCCACGAATGAGTTTTGCCTTAAATTGGAGGGTTTGGAGGAGCAGGATGAAGATTGGGATGTGGGGTGCTGGGTTTTTCCAGCTTCCAGCCTCCCTTGGCACCCCCAGAGCCCAGAGGGTGCGACCCCCACTCGTCCCCCTCATTTTATGCCTTAGGAGCCCAATGCCCCCCTCAGGGGGGGACAAAATCACTCAAATCCCATTTTTTGAGGCCTGGGGAGAGGATAACGCTTCCCGTGGCGAGCATCCAGCCCTCTTTTCCCAGGAATGGTACAAAGAGCCTCTGCCCCAGAGCTGAGGGGGCGCCCAGGGAGGGGGACAGGGGACCCCAGACCCCAGAGCAGGGACAGGCAGGGAGATCCCCAAGTGAAACAGCGCACCCAGGAGCAAACCTACGGAAAACCGGGGGGGGCCGCAGCCCCTCCTCGGCGTGCGGGGAGGGGGCACAGGGGCTCCGTCGCTTGTCGCCAATAAAGTTTTTGGCAGCGCAGCGCGGCCGGGGCCGTGTCGGTGTCGGTGCCACCGCCGGGGCCGTGTCGCTGTCGCTGTCACCGCCGGGCCGCTGTCGCCCTCTGCCGCCGCCCGGCCGCCACTGCAGGGGGGACACGGGGGGGGCTTGGGGGCTTCACCTGGAAGGGAAAAACTGGGATTGAGCATCCCCCCGTGGAGGCGCGGGAAGGAAACGGCGTCAAAGCACGAGGAATTGTGTTTTCCGGTAAAATATAGGGATTTTAGGCCTGAGCTGGCGCCTTTAAGGGTAAGGAGAGGTTGGCTGCTGTGTCCTGGGATGTGCTGGGTGGGATTAGGGGTTGGAAGCCCACCCTGGTGGGGTCYTGGTGGGGCTGACGAGGGTCCTGTCTCTGCCTTGGGGTGGCACGAGGCTCCTGCCGCTCCAGGTGAGGGCACGCGGCACCGGACATCAGGAAAACCATCACCACACCTCTTCCCACCAGGGCCCRGATCTGGCAAACAGGACCCTGCACGAGACAGGGAACAGCGGTCAGGGGTGTCCTGGGAAGCCCTGGGAGCTGAAAACCCTAAACCCAAACCTTTCCTTCCCAGGTGGAGCAGAGGGGGTGGGACAGAGCCGTGGGAGTGCTGGTGGCCGTCCCCGGTGCGGCGTTTGCGGGGACACAGCGAGGTCCCCCCGAGAGCATCCCGTGCCACGTCCCATGCCAAGGCTCCTCCCCAGCTCCCAGCACGGAGAACTTCATCCTTCCCTCTCCCCTCGGCTGTTCCTTCCCAACCACATCACATGCCAGGCCAGGTTTAAGCAAAATAAACCCAGTTGCCACGGTTACCCAGAGCAGGGATGCTAAATATACGGAATATAGATATTTATATATATATTTAACTGCCACGCACGCAGCCCATGCGCCCGAGCAAGGGACACGCTCTCCCACGGGATCCGAGCCCTGCAGACCTCGGGATGGATCCCGAGTGGGCAGAGATCCATGGCAGCCCCTCCATGGCCTGGAGGTGTTGATTCCTGCCCGGATTCAACCCCACCTGGGCTCACCTGGGCTCACCTGGACCCACCTGGTGGCTTTGTCTGCATCTCATCCCCGGCATCCCACCTCTCCTGCATCCAGAGAATCCACAAATCCCAGCTCCTGGTCCATGCCCTCAGCTCCTCCTGCTCTCCCCAAGCACTCAAGAGAGGGATTTCACCCCTGGAAACTTAACCCAGGCGTTCCCAGGGATTCACTCTGCGTACTCTCCGCACTGGCTGGGGAGGAGAATTCCATCTTTTATAGTAAAAAGTGGATAATTACCGGGTTTTGCACCACCCACAAGATCCCGGCGTTAATCGGGAGAGCTGGCAGGAAGGGAAAATTAACTCTACGATGTGGAACGTGCTCAGCCCCGGTGTGTGAGGCACCCCTGGGTGAGGTTCATCAGCTCTCGCACCTCCGGGAGCAGAGGGAAGGGAAGCACCGCTCCGAGAGGATCCACGTGAGCGGCAGTGGGGCCATCCCGGGATGGGGACCATTCCCTGCTGATGAGCAAATCCTCCTCCTTTTCCCTYCCCGTCAGGAATTCCGGGTTAGCCYGGAGGTGTTCCAGCAATCCCGACTGTCCCCCTTCCTCCCCAAAGCCCCCGACCCCCTCGGGGACAGGTTTAGCAGATGCCAGCCCACCACCAGTCCAGCACCACCAATCCCAAATTGGATTTGGGATATTTTTTCCTCACAAATTGGATGAATTAACCCTGTCCAGGCCAGCCCACACTGGCACACATCTGGGCCCACACCTTGGTTTTCCTTGTCAGGTGCTCGGGAGCTTTCCCTTGCTCCAGGTGATCCGGGGGTGCCCGGSTGGCAAAGAGAGGCTCAGACCTCCCTCCTCCTCCTCCTCACCTGGGCCCTGAAAGGAGAATCRGCATCCCCTGGACCGGCCTCAGCGTCCCCCTTGGGATCAGCCAGGGGGGTYCAGCCGGGCTCCCCCAGCTGAGGGGAGGGGTCCAGGGGGAGGTGGCAGAGGGGCAGCAGGGGAGGGGGTGCCCAGAGTCCCACCCCGCACTGGGAACACCCAGCCCCGTCCTGTCCCCACCTCCCCGAGTCCCTCCCCGTTGGTCCCCACCCCGGGGGGCTCGGGAGAGCAGAGGGGGGGGCGATGGGGAGAGATTTGATGCTGGAAAGGAAGGGACAAGGATGAGACCCCTCCCCTCCGGGTGTGCTCCAAAAGCCCTTCAGCACCCCCTGATCAGGCTGTGACCCAGCCTGGGGGCACTGCCAGGGCCCCCCTGCCCCCCCAGCACCGAATCCAGCCCCCGCCACGGGGATGGACACCGCGGGGATGAGCACTCACGATTCCCGGGAAGGAGCGGTGGGATGCAGGAGGCTGCAGCTCCGAGGATGCCCCCGGGGCGTCCGGGTGGGAGCGGTGCCGGGAGGGCTCGGGAGACGCTGCGGGAAGGAAAAACCCCAAGTGACGGTAGGAAATRGGCAGGAAAGGGGGGGGAAAGGGAGGGATAACGGGATACCTGATGGGAGAGCGCCTGGCCGGAGCTCGGGGCGGCATCTTCCTCACCTGCGGCACCGGCCCGTCCCGCGCAGAGCTGGCGGCACCGTGAGGGGCTCCAGCAGCGCCAGAACAGCATCGACCCCCTCCTCATCCTCCTCCTCCACCCCCCAAACTGGGGAGCCCCCCCTCGAGGAMGCCCCGCTGCTTCCTCCCCACCCGCGATGCTCCCGCGAGCATCATCCCCGCCCCTCCCCAGCCCCGGCGAGGACCCCCCCGCAGCCCCCTCCCCACCAACCCACCCGCGGAGCAGCTCGAGGGGGTCGGGGGGCTCAGGGGGGAGGGTTCGGGGGGAGATCGAGCTTTACCCCCACCCTGAGGCAGCGGGACCCCTCCGGAGCCTACCCGGGGCTGAGCTGGGAGGGGGCTCGGGCTGGACCCAGGGGAGGGGGCTCGGGAGCGGCGGCAGCCGCTTGAACCGTCCGTGGGACCGGGCCCGGTGGGACAAAAGGGGCGGAAAAGCCCTCGGAAGTGATGCGGTGGTGACGCGCCCTCGCGTGACGTCACGCCGGATTTAGGGTAGTGACGTCACGGCGCGACAGCAAGCACCTCGCTAAGAGCCGCCTCTTTATCGGTGAAAAGAGTTTATTGTGGGAAAGGGGAAAAAAAAAAGGGTGAAGGGGGTGCGCCGGGCCGGGGACCGGCCCCGGGCGGGCGTGACGTCATAGGGTGGGGTGTGACGCAGTTCCTCCATCCGGGTGTGGYGGTGGGAGCGGGACCCCCCCGGTCCTACCTGCACCGGCCACCCCGCAGGGAGCGGCGGGTCAGGCGGGTGAGCAGCACCTTCACCCGGCCCCAGTGCGAGCGCCCGTCCTGCCGGGAGAGGTGGGGTCAGCGGGGGGACCCTCGGGACCCCCCCCCGCCGCACCCCGACACCCCCCGGCCGTACCTTGTCCGGTGCCGGGGCACCCGCCCCGCCCTCGGAGGGCTCCAGCAGGCTGGGGGAGCTGACCGAGTGTCCCCACATCCTCCGGCACGGCCCGGGGTCAGCTGCTGCGTGGGGGGACAAAGCTGGTCAAGCTTGGGGGTCTGGGGGCATCGTTCTGCTATCCCCCCTTCCCTCACCTGGCACCAGGTCCCGCCATCCCACCCCCTTCACCTGGCCCTGCCGCTCCCGCATCCCCCAGTGCTCACCTGGCCGTGAGTCCCATCATTCCCAAATCCCGCCCCGCTCACCTGGGGCCTGGCTGTCCGAGCAGGAGCGCGGCCGGAACCCCTCACCGCTCCACGTGCCCAAATCCTGCCTCGGGGGCTGCCGGCTGGGCTGCGGGCGAGGAGAGGACAGGCAGGACGTGAGCTGGGACCCCCACACCCCCTCCCCACGCATCCCCCCCCTCCTCCCGGCCCTCACCAGCGTGTCCGGGCGGGCGCACCGGGCTCCGGCCGCCTGCTGCCGGAGGACGCGGTTGTCCTGCTGCAGCCGCGCCAGGCGCTCCAGCATCTGGCACACGTGCTCCAGGTAGCGCAGCCCCTGCCCCGACACCGCGGCCTCGGGCACAGCCCGGGGGTCCCGAGGGCTGCCGGGCGGCCGAGCCCCCCCAGCCGCGGCCGCCGCCACCTCCTCGGGCTCCTCGGGGTCCCGCGGGGGCTCTGCCAGGTCGGCGGCGCTGGCGCTGCGCCGGCTGAGCTGTCGCGGGCAGCGCTGCCTCCTGCTCCGCTGCGCTGCCTGCAGCAGCCTCCGGCTGCCCGAGCGGCTCCGGGGCGTCCGCGGGGGCTCCTCTCCGGGGGGCTTCTCCGCCGCGAAGACGTCGAGGGAGAAGCTGCTCTCGGAGCCCAGCGGGGTGGAGGGCGAGTGCTCGTTGCTGGCCATCTCCACGCCGGAATCCTCGGACTCGGACTTGAGGAATCTCCCGGAGGCCGGGGGGCTGCCGGGGGGTCCCYGGGTGCTCATGTCCCGCGGGGGCTGCCGCGGGCTCTCCTGCAGCCGGCGGTAGACGCTGGCGGAGGTGCGCACGATGCAGCTCTCGGCAGACTCCCAGGGACCATCTGCGGGGGGAGGGAGGACGAGTGGTCTCAGCTGGAGGGGAGATTTCCCTGGGCAGAAAACTGGGTGCCCACCCCCCACACTGAGCCCACTGCCCCTCCAAGCCCCCCGAGCCCCACAACAGCAGCTCCAGCCGTGCCCCAGGCCGCTCTCCCCGCTGCCAAGGGGAGTTGCAGCCCCCCTGCCCAGGGACCCCTCTCCAGAGGGTCCCTGCAGCCGGGGATATGTTCCTGTGTTCCTACAACCCCAGCGTGCTGTTGCTGCTCCCCAAAAACACGGCCCCGGCCTCCACCATCCTCCTCCTCTTCCCAAGCCGCGCTGCTGAGCTGCTGGGGGGGTACCCACGGCCCCCACCCTGACCTGGGCGGGGCTTTTGAGCCGGGTTCTTCCTGTGCCCCACTCCAGCTCGGTGCCGGCTACCCAGGACCCAGCACGGCCACAGGATCCTGGCCATAAGACGGCTCCAGGGACCACCAGCTCCTCGCGCTTGTCCCCCTAGGATGGGGGGCGTCGCCAGCCGGGACGTGCCCCCCACCACCCCGCAGCTCCGGCTGGGATTGGGAGCATCCATGGGGGGGTCTCGGCATTCCTCGCCCAGCACTCCCCTCCCTTCCCAGCCAGACCCTGGCGAAGGGCTCGGGGAGGTGGGAGCGGAGCTTTGGCACCTCCTGCGGGCTGCCCACCCCCCAAAAACCCCACGCGAGGGCTGATCCCCCCCCCCCAAACACACTCACAGCAGCTGAACCTCCTCTTCCAGACGGCGCGGGAGCCACCCCACATCGCCGGGAGCCAGAGCCGAGTGCCGGGCGCGCGTCCCGGCGCTCCCTTTTATAGCCACCCCAGCCGGCGACGGGCCCTGTATCCAGAGGCACCTCATTACCGGACTGGTTCCCAACTGGTTCCTCGCAGGATTTGGGATCGGCGATACTGGCTGGGCCAGTGGTTAAGGACTCCCTTCCCACCCCAGCTGGGAAGGCGAGAGGGTTGTTTGGGCGCCGGCAGGCAGCCAGGTGCCGGCTGCATCCCACCAAATCCCACAAAACTCACTCAGGACTCCAGCGTGGGCTGAATTCACCGGCTCGAGGGTCCCAGTGCTCCCAAATTCCTGCCCCTCCTGCAGCCCCACCACTCACCGTGCATCCCTCAGGGGCTGGAGAAGCCGAGGGGAGCCGGGAAGTCGCGGCCAGCCCTGGGACAATCCGCCCGTTCAGTGGGATTGAATCCCAGCAGCGCCGGGGCGCAGCGCGTCCGCCCCAGCAGGATTGAATCCCAGGAATTCCGGGGGGCAGCCCCTCCGCCGCAGCCCGGCGGCCGCTGCCAGCAGCCCGGTTCCCACACGCCGCAATTCCGCAGGCTGCAGGACCCTSTGTGCCAAGGGGCCACCACGGGGGTGTCACCGGAGCCCCACCAGCGTGGGGGGCACGGGCAGGGCGAGAAGGGGYGTGGGGGGTCCCCACCAGCTCCTTCTGGGGGTTCCCCCTCGCTGGCAGCTCCAGCTCAGCCCCCGGTACCTCCCAGATGTTGCTGCTGGAGGGGGGTCCCGGCACAGCCGGAGCTGGGGCACACATGGAGATAGGTCCTGGGTTTTGGGGACCCCCACGCCGCATTTGGGGACCCAGCGGGCTCTGGGGGCAGGCACCGGCCCGTCAGCCCAAATATGGGAAGGGAAAACCCGAATTCCCAGCGCAGCYGGTAGCCTGGGCCCCTCCCGGCAGGGAGTGGGATGAAAACCAGGGGTCCAGGGACCCTCTYCAGCACAAACTGGGGGTTCCAGGAAACCCCCAGGTTCCTTCTCAAGCACAGACAACGCAAATTGGGGCTCCAAGGACCCCAAGTTCCCTCTCCAGCACAGACACCTCAAAAACAGAGGTTCCTGAGGATCCCTTCCAGAATGATCCCCGCAGGTTGGAGACCCCGAGGGAGCCCCCAGTCCAGGCCAGACGCGGGGGGTCCCCCATAGCCCCAGGGGCCACCGACTCACCGAGGTCACCACGGAGCGGCTGCACCGTGAAGGCTCCGCGGCGGCGCAGCATCCTCGGGATGTGCCGGGAACGGGGTTAAAACCGGGAATAGGGCGCCGGGAGCCGGGCAGGGAGCGCCGGGAGCCGGGCAGGGAGCACGGGGGCTGCTCCCCCGCTGCTTTATGGGGCAGGGCTGGGGGGCGGCCCAGCCCCGGGGCGGGGCGGGGGTGGGGGGGCCGCCCCCTGCCCGAGCAGTCCCTTTGCCCCCAGCCCCAGCTGAGCTATCCCAGGAGGGTTCAAAGCGTTTATTCCCCTTTTTCCCGTGTGGAGGGCGGGACCATCATCATCCTCCCTCGCTGGTGCCATAGAGCCATGGAATGGTTTTGGTTTTTCCACTATCCCAGGGTGCTCCRAGCCCCGTCCAGCCCGGCCTTGGACACTTCCAGGGAGGGATCCAGGGGCAGCCACGGCTCCTCTGGGATGTTTAATTGGGAATTCCACGGTGGGAGCTCCGTGGCCGAGCCTGGGGCACACGGGGGGCTGTGGGGCACCCCAAACAGACCCCAGTGAGACYCCAGGCAGGAGGGGAGGGGGATCCTGGCTGTCCCCACTGCGGAGGGACAGGGGAAGGGACAGGACCCTCCCAGGTCGCTGATAACAGCAAAGGCCAGATAAGAGCAAAGCCGTGCAGGCGGGCACGGAGGGCGGGGAGCGGCGATAAGAGCACCTGGAGCAGGACAAAGGCCTCGGCCAACAGCCCCCAATAAACCCGGACACCTCCCAGGGACGCCGGGAGGGGCCATCCAGCCCTGCGGGGAGCCCTGACCTTCCCCAGGGCAGGACAAGGCCGGCTGGAGCGGCACCGGAGCCCTGCCAAGCCCTGGACCCCCACCCTGGGTGCAGGCAGGAGGCCTGAGGGGTCTGGGGGTCTCTGTCGGCACCTTGAGTTTGGGGTAAAACCCCCGTTCCCCCTGCCCTGGGGTCCCGGCACAGAGCAGACACGGCAGTGGAGCAGATATATATTATATTTATAGAGAATCTGGTTTAATTGCTCGGAGCAGCCCTTTGCGGTCAGTGCCCAAGCGGTGCCAGCCCCCGCTCCGGTACCCAAGTGCTCAAGCGACCCCCCCCCCCCCCCCAATGTCCCCTCGGTGTCCCCCCGGGGCTGAGAACTCACCCAGCTCATCACACACACCCACACAGGGGTGAAGGTGGGCGGCTGCAGCGCATCCCCCCCCGAATCCCATCCATGCCCAGCCTGGCAGTGCCCTCAGCCCCCCACCCCAGCCCTACCGCAGTGGGGTGGGGCCGCCCTGGGGACACGGGGGCGATGCTGGCGGTGACCCCATCGCACGGTGCCGGTGGCCGGGGCTCAGGAGCGGGGGGACACCGGGCGGGGGACGGGCCCCCCCGGGGGTCCCTGGTAGCGCAGGCGGGCGTGTTTCTCGCAGAACAGCTCGTCCCCCACCCAGAAGTGGCCGCGCATCTTCAGGCTGAGGCCGCAGTCGGCGCACGTGTAGCAGGTCGGGTGCCGGTAGCGGCCGTCCTGGATCCGCACCGCCTGTGTCCTGGGGGTGTGGGGACATGGGGTCACCCGGGGCACCCGGTGTGTCACCAGAGTCCCCTCCCGCCCAGGGTCAGCCCCATCGTGGCCCCGGAGCGCTGGCAGGGGTGGATCCTGCCCTGGGACCACCCTGACCCCACTCACACGCCAGGACCACCCCCATTTTTGCCCTGTTGGGGCGACGACAAGGATGGACCCTGCCCTGGGACCCCCGAGCCCCCAGCCCCACTCCCACCGCAGGATCAGCCGCATTTTAACCCTGCCGGCAGCGACAGCGGGGATCGGTCCTGCCCTGGGACCGGCCCCACCCACACCCACGATCAGCCGCGTTTTATCCCTGCCAGGAGCAACGTCAGGGACAGATCCTGCCCGGGGACACCCCCACCCCTGAGAGCAGCCCCTTGTTTTGRCTTTGCCAGGAGGGGTGGCAGGGACGGGCCCAGCCCCGGGACCCCCCAAGCCCCCAGCCCCGGGACCCTCCAAGCCCCCAGCCCCACTCACGCGATGCTGCTCCCGCACTTCTCGCAGACGTGCAGCTTCTGCACCCCCGCCACGGGCTTGCGGGCCCCGGCCGAGAGCCGGCTGGGGAAGGGGGCTGCGGGACCTCCTGCGGGGACACGAGGCCATCAGGGGGGGCCTGCCACCCCCGTGCCGGACCTCCCACCTCCCCCCGTGCCCCCCTGACCTCCTTCCTCATCCTCCAGAGCCTCCTGGAGCAGGCGGAAGGTGCTGGATTGCCGCGGGGCCGCCCGCAGCTCCCGGTTCTCCTGCAGCATCTTGTAGACCTCCGAGTCCTCCTCCAAGCGCCGCATGGYCGGCTCCGAGCCCTGGCTGTGGGGCGGCAGCCCGAGGGGAGGTTTTGGGGGGGGTTCCCAGCACCCGGATTCCAGGATCCACCCGGCTGCACCCCCACTGCCCGTCCGCCACCTGCTCCCTCCACCCCGGGAGCTGCCCCGGCYTGCCCGGCCCTCCCACGGCCCCACCTGCCTACAGGTGAGTTAACCCTTTCCGTGGGCTCCCTCAGCACCCACGGGTGACAAACCGGCGTGGGCACATGGGGCTGGGGGCTTCCCTGCCGCTGAGTCCCCCCCACACAGCCCCCAGCCCGCTCCGTACCTGTGGCAGGTGTTGGGAGAGGGGGAGGAGAGGCGCCGCTCCCTGAGTGCTTCCCAGGGGTTTTGGGGGGCTCCGGGCCCCAGCGAGGGTGGGCAGGGGGGTGGGGGTGGGATGGGTCCCTGGGAGCTGTTCTGGCGGCTCAGGCGTCCTCGCTCCTGGCAGGGGGAGAAACGATGGATGTCCAGGGGGAGCCGGGCTGGGGTGGGGGGCTGCAGCAGCCCCCCAGAATGGCCTGAGGGTGCCCACAGACCCCCCCTCTCCCCCCAGGCACCCCAAGGACACCCGGACCATGCCCAGGGGGGTTTCCCAAGCCCAGGTCCCCASAGGGATGCAGGGATGCTCCATGGGGCAGCTGCTTCTCCTTCCCACCGGGGCTGGGGTCAGCGGGACCCCCCCAAGGGGGGCCAGGGCAGCACCCCCACCCCATAACCCCGCGCCTGCGCCCGTCCCCTCCCCACCATCTGCTCCTGCTTAGCGAGGCCGGGAAGCGGAACCCTGGGTAAGTGGAAGCCGATGTTCCCGGGAGCAGCTGCGGCGCAGATGGGGATGAATCCCAGCGGGACCCCGGGGTGGGCACAGGGACCCCCTGCCTGGACCCACGGAGAGGGAGAGGGGCAGCGCTGAGGCTCTGCGGGGTCACGAGGGATGAGCCAAAATTAGGCACGGGAGGAGCTGGGCCTTGGCCTCATCCCTGCTGGCATCCAGCGCCAGCCCACCCCGGAATGCGAGGAAGAGTGGGATCCGAGGAAGAGTGGGATCCGAGGAAGAGTGGGATCCGAGGAAGAGTGGGATCCAGGGCAGCCATCCCCTCACCACCCCCTTGGGCACAGGAGTTTGGGTGGGGGGCGTGGGGCACGGCATCCTCATGCCCCCTGCCCTGGGGCTGGAGTGTCCGAGCTGGGAGGGACCCTCCGGGGCAGGGAGGGACCCTCTGGGACGGGGAGGGACCCTCTGGGACGGGGAGGGACCCTCTGGGGCAGGGAGGGACCCTCTGGGACGGGGAGGGACCCTCTGGGGCAGGGAGGGACCCTCTGGGACGGGGAGGGACCCTCCGGGGCAGGGAGGGACCCTCTGGGACAGGGAGGGACCCTTCGGAGCCAGCACCAAAGCAAACAAGGAGCTGGGGAGGAAGGAGGGAGCGGGCGGCCGGAGGAGCCAAGGGGCGGCCGGGGCTGCGGCCAAAGGCAGCTGGGAAGGGCCGCGCTCGGGGCCGCGGCGCTTCCCAATTTGGGCTTGAAAAACAAGAAAAAGAGAAAGCAGGGAGGGAGGAAAGGAGGGAGACGCCAAGGCCGGAGCCAGCGGCTGCCCGCAGGGAGGGACGGGGCGGCCGCGGGCATCCTGGGACTGAGCTGGGGGGTGGAGGAGGCATCCAGGACCCGGGCATCTCCATCCCGCTCCCGGCGCATCCCGATCCCACTCCCGGGGTGTCCCACCGCGGCGGGGGCCGGCGGCGGTGCCGGGGGTGCGCCGGGCCGTGGGTCCCTGCCCGGCCAACACCCCAGTGCCCCGGGCTGGCGGGAGCGGGGCTGGGCCTCCCCAAACTGGTTTGGCCTCCCCAGGCTGGCGCCGCTGCCAAGAGGAGCAAAACATCCCTGGGCAGGTGCGGCGGTGCCCGCGGGGCCGGGGGCGCTGCCAGCGCGGCGGGGAGGGGACACCGGCGGCACCCGCCGCACACCTGAGGGGACCCTGAGGGACAGCAGGGCTGACGTGGCCGTGGGCGTGCAGAGGGAGTGGTTTGGGGGCTCGAAGTGGGGTAGTTTTGGGGCTCAAAGGAGGTTTGGGAACTTAAAATAAGGTGGTTTGGGGCTCAAGGGGGATGGTTTGGCCTTGCAAAGGGGAATGGTTTGGTGGTTCAAAGCAGGGTGGTTTGGGGCTTGAAATGGGGATGATTTTGGGGTTCAGAGGGGGATGGTTTGGGGGTTCAAAAGGTTTCAGTGCACAGAAGCCCCCCCAGCATCTCTGCCTGGCCCCCTGCAGGCCCCCAGCTCCCTGCTCACCTGGCAGAGGCCGGGACAGGTGAACTCCTGCTCCAGGGGTTCCGAGCTGGGGAGAGAACGGAGACATCAGGGGGGTCCCTGACCTTCCCCAGACCCCTGCCCACCCCCCAGCCCCGCACACAGCCGGGCGCAGCCTTACCTGGCACTGCCGGGTGGGTGGGCGAGGGATGCCAGGCTGGGGTCGGGGGTTCTCAGGGCACCCTGGCTCTCGTTCCGCATCCGCAGCATGTCCTGGGGAGGGGAGGGTGACTCCAGCAGCTGCCACCAGCCCTGGGTGTGGGGCCGGGGTGTGCGGGGGCTGCCCGGGGCTCACCTGGAAGCGCGTGGCCAACCTCTCCGGTGAGGTGTCCCCGTTGGTGTGGCTGGGAGGTGGCACCGGCGACCTGGGCACGAGGGAGAGCGGCGGGGTTTGGGATCTGCCGCAGCAGCGCAAAGCCCCTGGGCACGGCACGGTGCCACCATTCCCCCGCAGCCCCAGGGAGCTGCAGCGGGAGCAGCTGGGTCCCCAACTGGGACCAGTCGGCCAGGTAACGGCTGCCAGCGCTGCCTGGCCTCGTTAGCACCCGACTCCTTAATTAGAGASCCGGGATGGGCTCCCGCGGGGATGGCACAGCCCCAAAGGCCACCGGTGGGGGAAACAAGTGACACACACGTGGCTGGGGACCCCAACCCGCGCGCAGACACCGCTGGCACCCAGGGCCGGGTGTCCGGGCTGCCCCCCAGCACCCACCCACCTCTCCACCTCCAGCYGGAGCTGCCCGCGGCTCTGCTTGATCTTGTTCTGCGCCTCCACGTTGAGCATCTCGGCCGCGCTCTCCCCGTTGATGGTGACAATGACATCCCCCGGCCGGAGGTCACCCGCGGCCGCCTTCCCGTGCTCCGCCACCTCCATGGAGAAGGGGACACGGGACAGCCCCGGTGACCCCCCCGGGCAGTGCAGCATCCCCCGTGCAGCCCTCAGCCCCCGACCCCACCCTGCTGGGATGCTCCCACCCGCCGCAATCCCCRCGGCCCTGACAGAACAGTGCCAGGCCCTCTGCCGGGAGGGCACCGCGGCCTCGGAAACAACACCCGGAAATTTGGCACAGCCCTGCCCAGCCCGGGGGCCACAGGAGCCCCCCCTGTCGCCGTCGCCCGCCGTGGGCCGTTCCCACGGAGCAGGATCCCTCAAGGACAGCAAACAGGATCCGCTCCCCGGAGCAGCCCGGCCCGCCCGGCRCCCCGGCGGCCTTCCCCGGCCGGGGGACACGTGGGGGGCTCCTACCTTGGAGACGGTGATGGGCTTCCCGAAATCTCTTCCCCCGGAGATGCGGAAGCCCCACGGGGCCGGGCCGGGCAGCGTCACCGTCACGGGCATGGCAGCGGCGGCTCTGGGTGGGCAGCGGTGTCAGCGATCCCGGGCACGGAGGGAACGAGGCAGAGGGGATCCCCCTCCTCCTACCCACAGACCACCCAGTGAGGGCCTCCCTGTCCCCGCTGCACCCTGAGGGTCCCCAGCGCGGGCAGCGCTTTCCTTCCGGGGAGGGGACCCAGGTCCTCGCAGGGTGTCAGCAGCCACCGCCGCTTCCTCTTGCGCCCCGAGGCTGGCGGCTTCCTCCCCCGGGGCCAGGGGGTCCCAGGCACCCCGTGGTGCAGCTGAAACAGCCAAGGTCGTTCCCAGGAGCCGGAGCGAGGCAGGAAATCGGTGACGCCTTGGCGGCAAGGCCAGCGCTGTGGCCTGGCAGAGCCGAGCCCGTGGGGTTTGGAGGGGAGGATGTGGCAGCGAGGGACGGGTCCTGCTGCTCGCCACAGCAGGGTCCGACACCCAGCAAGGACCAGCAGCCCCGGTCCTTGATCCCACAGCAAATCCGCACCGGTGAAGGACGCTGAGGATCCCCCGGGGGTGGCACAGGGTCCCCATGGCACCCCAGCGAGCGGCGCAGCCCTTGGCTCCGATGGGATGGGGTGGGAATGGGCAGCCCCATCCCCTAAATCCACACCAGATCCCATCCCACCCATCCCGCCACAGCCCGGGACAGCCCGGGACAGCCCGGGACAACTGGGTAGCCCATCTGGAACCGGGCACCCCGTCCGGCACCGGGCACCCCGTCCGCAGCCGCCGGGAATGTTAAAAATCCCAAGCGCACAAAGAGGGGCTTGAGAGGCTGCCCGGAAGAATTTCCTGGGCTGGGCTTCCAGCGCCGGGAGGAAACCCCAAACCCCCTCCCCATGCCCAGCCCCTCTCAGCATCCCCGGGCAGCAAGGGCTGCCAGCCCGGGGACCACCACAGCCGGCTGGGCACCAACGCCAGACCCCCCAACAGTCCTGCACCTCTTGTCCAGACCCTGCACCCCTTCTTCAGACCCTGCACCCCACCTCTGTCCTGTGCTCCCCTTCTCCATCCCCTGCACCCCTCCTCCATCCCTGCACCCTTCTCCAGCCCCCGCACCCCCCCTTTGTGTCCTGCACCCCTTCTCCATCCCTGTCCCCAGCTCTGTCCGTGCTCCCCTTCTCCATCCCCTGCTCCCCTCCTCGGCCCCCCGCACCCCACCTGTGTCCCCGCTCCCTCCCGGCTCTGTCCCCGCCGCACAGCGATGTCTTTGTGCCCGCGGCGACTGGCGGTGCCGCCTGGCACCCGCGGGGCGAGCGGCGAGGACGGGCGATGCCAGGAGGCGTGGGGACCTGGGGACTTGGCACCCGCGGGGATCTGGAGATCTGGGGACGTGGGGACACAGCGGCGGGACAGGCTGCCCGCACACCCCTCCCCACCCCCCGGCACCGGGACCCCCGACGGACGGACACCCCCGACAGCCGCAGCCGCCGTCCCCCGACCCCTCGCGCCCCCCGCACCCCCCAGTCCCCCGTGCCCCCCGCACCCCCGCGCACTCACCGGGGCGGCCGAGCCGGGCGGCCCCGCGGGGCTGCGGAGCCGAGCGCGGCCCCGGGACGGCACCGCCTCCTCGGGAGGAGCCGAGCCGGGCCGGGCTGCGGGCACGGCCCCCCCCCAGACGGGGCGCACGGCGGCGGCTGGGCCCGCCCCGGCAACGACCGGGCCCGCCCGTGGGCGTGGGGGGATCCCCGCGGCCCCACGCAGCGTCCTCCCCCCGCCCCCGCCCCACGGCTCCCGGTGGGACGTGTCCCGGGACCGGCTCCTCCCCAATCCCGGCACTCTCGGAGTCGGGCTGAGCTGAGCTTTAATGATGGAAAAGAAGCGAAGGCGACTCCCGGACACGGACCCACATCCCGGGTCACGGCCGTCATGGTCAGGCCCGGCACCGGCCAGACCCCCGGGGCGACCCCCGGGGCGGTGGGCAGCGGGCAGCGGTGAGGAGGGGGCGGGTTAAGGCACTGGGGTGGCGGAGACCCCCCGCGCCGGGGGGATTTGTCCCTGTTAGAGGCAGCCCCATAGGGGCGGGAGGGAGCTGGAGGCACTTCATCCCCGTGGGGGGACACTGCGGGGACACGGGGTGGCCGAGGCGGGACAGTGGGAAGCCCCCAGCCCCACTCCTCCCACCGGGGTCCCCAGCGCCGCGGGTCACACCGGCGCCACGTAATTCCCGGGGAAAGTGCCGAATTTCTGCGTCCTCCTGGACACTCCTGTGGGGATAAAGACGCGGAGAGGTTGGCGAGGGGTGAGGGTGGCACCTTGTCCTCAGCCCTGTCCCCAYCGCGGTGGCCACGCACCCACGAACCAGCCGTCGTCGCACTGCTGCATGACGTCCACCCGGTCCCCTTCCAGCAGCTCCAGCTCGTCGGCGTTTTGGGGCCGGTACTGGTAGAGCGCCCGGTACCTGCGAGACACAGCGTGGGCAGAGCCCACCCCCGCCACGGGTCCCTCGTGGGGACACCGCGCCCTGGGGACACTCGTGGCCCTACTTACGGAGTCCACCGGATCTCGGAGCCGTTGTAGGACGGGGCGGGCTCGGGGCGGGCACCGGTGGGTGCCCCCGGAGTGGTGCCCTGTGGGGGGATAGGGTGGGTTCAGGGCAGCACTCACAGCCCCAGCGGTGCCGGGGCACGATGCCAGGGCGGGGGGCACTCACCTGCTCGGGGGTCCAGGCGGGACGCCGGGGCTCCTGCGGGTGGGCGGCCGCAGGGTGTGGGGGGCTGGCAGAGGCCACCAAGGGGCTGGGGGTGCCAGCGTGGGGCAGCTTTGGGGAGGGGGGGAAGGTGGCGCCGAGGTGGCGCGGAGAGGACGGGCGCCCACCCGTCAGCTCGGGACCCCGCTTCGCTTCCCGGGGGGAGCCGGTGGGAACCTGGGGGATCCGGGGACCGGGCGAGCGCTGCAGGGACGGGGATCCGGCGGCGGGGCGGGGGCTGGCGGGGGCGGGAGAGGAGGGGATGTCCTCGGCGGTGGCTTTGACCCGCGGCTCCTTCAGCACCTGGACGTAGGTGGCGGGGAAGATGCCCTGGCGGCTGGTGCCCGAGATGCGCCCCTCGTACCAGTTCTCGTTCACCCGCCGCACCAGGCAGATCCGCTCGCCCTGCCGCGRGAGCAGAGGGCGGGTCAGCACGGAGAGGCCCGGAACGGCCCGGAATGGCACAGCACGGAGCGGCACGGAACGGAGCGGCGGTACCTTGCGAAAGGAGAGCTCCACGTGCAGATCCCCTCGGAAGTTGTAGAGCGCCAGCGCCTCGCCGTATTCCAGCACCTGGAGCGTGGGAGCCTTGATGGGCTTGGGCACCTCCGTGGGGGGCAGGATCTGGGTGGGACACGCGGGTGAGGGGCAGCGCCAGGACCCCCCGGCCCCGCTGTCCCCTCACGCCCCGGGCTCACCTCCACGTAGTTGGAGGGGAAGATGCCCACGCGGCCGTGGTGCTCCCCCTCCAACCAGTTCCTGTCCACCTCCTTGTGGATGTAGACGATGTCCCCCTTCTGCAGCGTCAGCTCCCTGCAAGGGACACTGTCACACCTGTCCRGGGGCACAGAGCCGCCCCCAGCCCATCCCCCTGTCCCCAGCCGTCACCCGAGGGGCACAGCGGGACCCCCAGGAGCGACCCCCGGCAGCTCCGGCGCTTACTTGGGAGACTCAGCTTGGAAGTTGAACTTGAGGCGAGCAGCTTTCATCTGGGGGGAGAGAGGAGGGGTTACAGGGASACCCCCCCAGTCCCAGCCATCCCAAATCCCGCATGGGATGGGACCACCCCAGCCTCACCTTCTTCTCCTCCCTCTTGACGGCCTCCACGGGGTCCCCCAGGTCAGACAAGCTCGGGAGGGTCCCTGGCCTGAGGGTGTCTGCAAAGAGCCGGGTGTCACCAGCCGGGGTGCTTGGGGTGCCCCATGGCAGGGCTTGGGGGGCTCGGGGGGGCTCAGGGGGGCTCACCTCTGCCGGGGGCTGCATGGCTCCGGTCGCTGGCCAGCCCCAGCCCACCCCGCTCCATGCTGGGGGTGGCAGGCGAGCGGTGGGTGACAGGGGGGCTCCACAGCCGGTGGGGTGACAGGGGGCTCCTGTGGGGTGACAGCGGCTCAGGGCAGGGCTGAGCCTCGTGTCCAGCCCTGCTGCCATGAACCCGCCCTGCTCCGACCCTGCTGCCCTCGGGGGGCAGGACCCTGCGTCCCACACACCAGGATACCGGGGACCCCCAGGAGCAGGATCCCCGAATTCCATGAACCAGGATGCTGGAGACCCCCAGAACCAGGACCCCGGGGTCTGCTCTCTGCACCCCTCCGGGCTCTCATCCCAGCCGCAGCCAAGCGGGACAGGTCCAAAGTTTTCCGGCAGCGCGGCCCCGCTGCCGCCGAGCAGGAAGCACGGAGCAGGCGAGCGCCGGGGAGGGCGGCCTGGCTAATGGATAACCCCGCTCCGGGGGGCACTTCGAGAGCCCAAATGCCCTCCCCAAGCCGGAGGAGGGGTTGGGGAGGGGGGGGAGCCATCCCCGCTCTGCGCCCCTGGGGGTTCCGGTAGGTCCTACAAGAGGTGGCGCTTGTTTGTTTGTTTTCCTCCCGCTGCCGGGGCACAGAGGGGTCTGTGGGGACACCCCGGGGTGCCCACCCCATCTCGGGGTGCTCAGCCCATCCCGGGGTGCTCCGGCACCCGCCGGCACAGCTGTCCCCTCCCTGTGCCCGTGGGGACGCGGGGACACAGCGGTGGGAATCCGAGCGCCGTCACCTCCCCTGGGACGGAGCCAAGCCCCGGGACACGGCGTCCCTGCTCCAGGGACGGGGGAAAGGGTCAGCCCCGCTCCGGCCCCGTCCCACCCACCGGGCAGCCGGCCTGGCGCCGGGTCCCACCCGTGCCGGGGTGTGGGGGGACGAGGGGGCCAGCGGTGCCACGGGGGGGTCCGTGGGGATCCCGCGGGGGATGCCCGGAGACTCCCACCCCGCGGGACGCTGGAGGCACAACCCGCCCGCCACCCCCAGAGCGGGGTCCCGTCCCTCGCCTCGAGCGGGGTCTGGGCAGGGGGATTTGGGGGTGCGGGGCGCGGGAGCAGCCGCTGAACTCACCGAGCAGCCGGGGAGGCCGGAGCAGGGGAGCGAGCGGTGGGAGCAGCCGCCGGGCTCTGCCGGGAGGAGCGGGAGGGGGTGGGAGAGAAAAATTAATCATCCAGGAGGCCGAGTCTCGGCGGGAAGCGAAGGAGTCCAGCTCGGCTGCGCCAATAAAGCGCCGGACGGACGGACGGACGGACGGGCTGGGTCCTAGAGCCCCACGGCCACGGCTCCAGGCCGCTGAGCAGCCACGCGTGGGTCCAGATGTGCGCGGAGCCAGACAGGCAGGCACCGAGCTGTGCCCGCATCCAGATGTGCACGCAGCGAGCTACGCACTCATCTGGATGTGCAGGCATCCAGATGTGCAGGGATCCAGCCGTGCACACATCCAGCCCTGCATGCCCCCAGATGTGCATCCATCCGGGCATTAATCCAGATGTGCACGCATGCACCCAGCCGTGCATCCCACCACGTGCATGTCCGAGCCTTGCACAAAGGCTGAGCCCACAGCTGGATGTGCCCACAGCTGGATGTGCCCACAGCTGGGTGCCCTGCGGGGTCCAAGGCGCAGCAGGAGGGGCCCGGGGTACCTGGCGGGGGGTCCGGCGCGTCTCCATGTCCCTCATGTCCTTGTCCAGCTCCTCGCTGAGCTGCTCCAGCTCCTGCTCCAGCAGCACCTGCACGGGCAGGACGGGGCTGTGGCCGGCCAGGCTGGCACTGCCCGCGGGCACCGGGACCCCGCTGCCACCCCCAGCCCCACGCCCGCCACCACCACCTCACCTCGATGGACTGAGCCCRCTTCGGCCGCGCTGCTGCCGGCGTCTGGAACGGGCAAGGGGCCGGTCAGGCGTGTACCCACTGCGGTGCCCACTGCCCTCCCCCGTGCCAGCACCTGCCTACCTGCTCCTGCAGACAGAACTTCCCTGGTTCATAGTCAAAAATGCTGCCAGGCTCGGCGGTGGCACCGGTGTCACCCCAGCGGGTCCTGTGAGGGGAGGGAGGGGTTCAGCCACCGCAGGCCCCACCCCGTGGGCGCCCACGTCCCTGTGCCACACTCACCAGTCCATCCCGTTGGGCATTCCCGGGGGCTCAGCTGGGGCCGACCCCCTCCGCCGCGGTTTGGGGGGCGATGGAGGCGCCGTGGTGGGGCAGGAATGGGTGTCCCAGTCGGGCTCTGAGGGTGGAGGGGGTGAGCGGGCGCCGAGCTGTGCCCACTCTGTGCCGCACCCGCRCACCTGCGCTCACCTGGCAGCTTGCGGTGGATCTGCCGGAACATGCTGCGGTACCAGTCCCGGGGGCTGTCCACGCTCTGGGGGGACACGTTGGGGTGGTGAGGGGGTGACAGCGGGGTGACACCCCCGCCCTGCGCCCCCACTCACCGAGCGTGAGGCGAGGGGCATCCCCGTCTCGTCCACGGGCCCGATGCCGTCGTACTTCACCCAGCGCCTCTCCCGCCGCTTGCTGTCCTTGGTCCAGGTGGCCGACCAGCCCGGTGGCCGTGGGCAAGTGGGGGCAGCCCTGGGGCTGGGCGTGGGGTGGGCGGGCACCGGGGTGCTGGGGGCTTTCGCCTCCTTGGCCGGCCAGGTCTGGTACCACTCATTCACTGGGGACAAGGTGAGCATCACTCAGGTGAGCATCGCTCGGGGGAGCATCGCTCGGGGGAGYCCCCAGGGGTGTCCCCAGGGACGCTCAGGGCCGTACCTGAGCTCTTGGGAGCTCCCTGGCTGTTCTCAGCCGTGCCGCGGCTCTCCGGGTCGTGGAAGTGGAAGTTGAGGGTGTTGGAGCCGCGGTGGCGGATGACGGGCACCTGCGGCACAGGGAGGGGCTGGCGCGGGGGCAGCGCAGGTGGAGGGGCAAGGGGATGGAGGGGCGCAGCCCCCCGAATTCCCCGGCATGTGAGAGCCCCCAGCCCCACTCACCCGTGTCACCGTGTGCTGCGGGGACACCTGCAGAGGCGGGTGGAGGCGGGGAACGTCCTCCACACCCAGAGCAGGGCTGCTGTCGGGGGGCGGGAGCCGGCCCGCCATGGCCGGGGGGGGCCGGGATGGTGCCCCGGGGCTGCTCGTGCCCTGTGGGAAAAGCAGYTGTGCTCACGGGGCGTCCCGTGTCCCTGTTTGCTGGGCATTCCCAGGCTTTCCCAGAGAGATGGGGGCTCGGAGGACCCCCAATTCCACCTCTAGGAGCACCCCCTGTTATTCAGAGGCGCAGGGGACACCACGTGTGGGGTGACAACGACCCCAACTCTAACCCTAACCGCGGTGGCACCGTCCTCAGCTCAGGGAGCCTCTCGGTGCCAGGGGAAGCGGCTGTTCCCGGTCAGAACCAGTCCTGGCACGGCTCCCCACCAACTCCTCCATGCGGATCCRGACCACCCGCCCCTCTCCAGCCCCGGCTCTGCACGGGTGGATCCAGCCCGCCGGGCTCTTSGGGAGGAACACGCCCGGAGCGGGTCGGGGCGATGGCTGTGCCGCCTTCCCACCGCCCCGGCATCCCGGCGCGGTGCCCTCCCGCCCGGGCACGTGGCGGCAGCAGCGTCGCCCGCCCGGGAGCGCTGCCAGCGCCGGGAACACGACAGGGCAGAAATATTTCCCCGCCCTGCAGCGCAAACAGGGAGGGAGAGGGGACGGAGGGACGGGGAATGGGGAACGCGCGGCCGAGCCCGGCACCGCCCGCCGGGAGGGCGATGCTGTGACTCACCGCGGACCGCACGGGGGGCAGCTGGGGGGGACGGGACCCCCGGAGCCGTTCCCGACACCGGGATGGCTCCAGGGGCGAGCGCAGCCCCGGGGTCTTTGGGGGACACCTGTGCCCTGGCTCGTCCCTCCCGTCTCCGTCCCCACCGCGTCACCGGCGCTCGCAGGTGCCCACCACGGCCAGACCCCGCCTCAAACGGGGCATCCTGGGGGGCTGCCGGGGGGTGCCAGCCCGGCACGGTGCCCTCTGTGTGTGTGRGACCCCCAAATCGGGTTGGGGACCCCTCGGCTCCCTGTTCCCGACACCGCCGAGGGCTCGGCAGCCCCAGGGCTGTAATTAATGTTAATCACCCCCGTGGGGAAACTGAGGAACAGGGAAGGGTGTGCCCCGGGGCACAGAAAGTGGAGTGCAGGCTCCCAGCCCCCCAGGGCACCCCAAAAACCTCCACGCCATTCCCAGCGCAGAGCCCACACGGGGCTCGGCCCCATCCTTCTCCTCCTTCGGAGTGTCCCCCAAAACCTGACCCCGGGGTCCCCTCGGGGCACCCCCTCCTGGCCGGCTCCCCCCGCCAGCTCTTACCTCCTGGACGGTGCCAACGAGGACCCCCGGGAAGCTCCGGGGTTTTGGGGGGCCCCGGGGCGAGCGGGCCGGAGCTGCGAGCGGCAGGGAAGAAAAATCCACTGCACGAACTTTGCCGGGAGAAGGAGCGGGRGGGCCTCAGCTCATCGTGGGGGGGTGGCGGGGGCAGCCCCCCAAAAGCATCCCCCGGGAGGGTCGGGAGCCACCGTCCTCCCCGGCGCTGGGTCCCCGTGTGCCCCGGCCCCCCCTGGGGTGCGCTGCCCCCCCAGCGCTCCCCGCTCTGGAGCGGGGCCGGCCCATTCAGAGTTTCCAGTGACATTTCCAGGGATGGGATCCAGGGAACGGAGCCAAGAGGCTGAACTCATCCCACGGCCCGCGCACGCGTTCCCGCGCACCCGGCCCCCGCTTACGAAACGGGGCGAGCCCGGCGTCGCCGGCCCCCCGGCGCGATGGAGACGGGGACTCGCGGGGGATTTTCGGGAAAGGATGGGGAGGGAAGTGCTGGGAGGAGGTCGGGACTGAGGCGGGGAGTGGGGTCTGTGCTCCCGTGGGCCTCCGAGTGCCGGGGTGGGGGCACGGTGAGAGCAGAGCCCCCGTCCCCACTGCCACCCACTTCCCACGGGGGACCCTCCATTCCCTCCGTCCCCTCCATCCCCTCCATCCCCTCCATCCCTTCAATCTCTCCATCCCCCAGGGATAAGGGCACTGGGGACCCCCATGTAAGACCCCCGTGACCTGTACAGGTCCCACCTCACCCCCTCCAGCGTCACCAGTTCCCCACCCGAAGGAGGAAGGGATTTTGGGGGGATTTTTGGAAGAGGATGAGGAGGGAAATGCTGAGAGGAGGTGAGGACCGAAGCGGGAATTGGGGTCTGTGCTCCTGTGCCCCCCCAAGCCCTGGTGTGGGGCCACAGTCGGAGCAGAGCCCTCACCCCACTGCACCCCTCCATCCCCTCCATCCCCTCCATCCCTAAGGAATTCGGGCACGGGGACCCCCATGGAACACCCCGTGCCCTGCTCTGGGGGTGCCCCGTGTGCCCCCCTCACCCCCTCGGGCAGCGCCCGCACCCACCACTCACCCGCCGGCCACTTCCTGCTCCCCTAAACTGCTGACACCCCCAAAACGGGGCTGCCCCAGCCCTTCCTCATCCCGTGAGCTCCCACGTGAGCTCCCGGGGGCTTGGCGGCTTCGCTGCCACCCCTCGGTCCCCACCAAGCCACCGCCCCCTGCTGCTGGGGACGAGGGGACGATGGCAGGAGCCCCGTCAGGCTGCGATGCTGCGCCCCGGGGACAGCGGGGACAGCGGGGACAGCGTCGCGTGTCCTCCCCTCTGCCACGGCCCTGGGGGACGCAGCTCCCACCCAAAAGCCGTGGGAACGAGGCAGCTCCTTGGTGCCAGCTGGGGACACCGCGGCGAGGACACAGCTCGGGGACAGGGGCTGATCCTGCTGGAAAATCCCGGGCTGACGAGGGCAGGGAGGGCAGCAGGCCCGGGGAGAGTTAAATCCTGCGAGGGGACCCCCGACCCCATCCCTGCTGCCGAGGGGTGACCATCCCCTCCAGATCCCCTCCGAATCCCCTCCAGGTCCCCTCCAGCCCACCAAGTGACACCTCGGGAGGTCGCAGCACCMGCTGGCGATGCGAGGAGCAGCCCCCTTCACCACAGCCCACCCTGGGCTGCCAACACCCCCCGCCCGGACCCGCACTCACCTCYCGGTCCCCGAGCACCGTCCCCGTGCCCGGCGAGGAGCCTCCAGCGCCGGCCCTGCCTCGGTCCCTCCCTCCCCGCGGCTCCCAGCACCAGCCTCCGCTCACAGATAAATATTTAACGCGCAGCCCGGGCCGGGATTAACAAAGGGCGAGTGTTTCCTGTTTGCTCAGCGCGGCGATGCCAGCCGGGAACGTGCGGCCGGCCCCGGGGATGCTCCCGGGGATGCTCCCGTGGGCAGGGATGCGCCGGGCGGCTGCTGGAGCCCCCCCCGGTGCCGAGCGCGGGGTCTGGGAGCGGTGCTGGGGGCCAGGGGCTCCCCAGTTTTGGTGGGAACACCCAGGAAAAGGGTGGGAGAGCCGGAGCGTCCTTCCCCGGGCGCGCCCTGGATGCATCCGGCGGCTGGGACCGGGAATGCTGTCGGGAGCAGCAGGTGGGAAACAGGGAGCACGTGGTGAGCTGAGCTCGAGGCGGGAGGCTGAATCCCCAAAGGAAAAAGTGCTGGGATTGGGATAACGCCCTGGAGCCCTCCAGAGCTCATCCTGAATATTCAGCTGTCACCCGGGAAGAGGGGATGGATCTCAGCTGTCACCTGGGAAGAGGGGATGGATCTCGGGTGTGGAAGCCACAGGTGGGAGCCACAGCAGCTTCCCGGGAATGGAGGGGGATCCCTGGGCAGGATCCAGCCTGGTGTTGGAGCTTTCCCAGGAATGGAGGGAGCTGGTGATGCTGGAGAGGGATCCCCGGGCAGGATCCAGCCCAGCATTGGAGCCGTGACCCTTTGGATCCATCCGGATGGATCCCGGCCAGCACCGACCCCAGGGCTGCTCCCTGAAACCCCTCGGTGTGGAGGGAACAGCCCCGAGGGGAGCTGGTGATGCCAGAGCTGGGATGGCTGCAGGAGGGGGATCCCTGGGCAGGATCCAGCCCAGCATTGGAGCCGTGACCCTTTGGATCCATCCGGACGGATCCCGGCCAGCACCGACCCCAGGGCTGCTCCCTGAATTGTCTCAGTGAGGAGGGAACAGCCCCAGAAGCGCCAGGGAAGGAGCCGGGGTGGAACAAGAGCTGGCACATCCCCTCCTCTCCCTGCTGGCACCGGGCTATTTACCCAGGGAAGGACGAGGAGCAGGAGCCCAGAGCTCTCCACTCCCAGCCCGGAGCCGCCGCTCCGCGTGTGCCAACGTGCCAAGGTTGGGAGACGCCGTCTGGGCGCTGCCCCAGCCCTGAAAATGCTGTAAAAGCCCCCAAAATCCTCCCTTCCGGCAGCACAGGGACCCCCTTAACCCCCCTAAAAAACCACAGCGGAGCCCGGTGACCGTGTCAATTTTTAACTTTTTTTTTCTTTTTTTTTTCCTCCTTAAAGATGACTCCGATTTACATCGAGACAGTTCTAACAAATTCATTCCTTGTTCCACAAAAAAAAAAAAAAAGAAATTATATTAAATAATTTCTGCCAATAAATAACATTTTCACCATTTTTTTTTTCTCCTTTCAACAGAACTAAAAAAAAAAAAAAAAAAAAGAAGCAAGAAATAAAAATAAAAATAAAAATTAAAAAGGAGGCAGTCTCCAGGCAACGGGCGTATGATCCTTCAGCATCGAGAACCCTCAAATCACCATCACCGCACCCCTGGGAGGGCTTCAGGTCCTCCCTGGCCGAGGTTTTGGTGGGATCTGCATCCCTGCCAGCTCCCCCGGCCAGGTGGGATCTGCGCCAGAGGCAGCCAGAGGAGTTCTCCCAATCCCGAAAAGAAAATTAAGCTCGAACTCAACCCACCACCACCCGCCCCATTGCCGACTCCCCTCCTTGGACATGCACCTTGCTAGAACATGCAAAAAAACCCAGGCTGTGGGGACGTGGGGGCTTTCCCTGGATTTGGGGGCTCCCTCGGGTCGGGGGGGCTCCCCCGGGGCCGCTGGGCTTCCCAGAATCCCGGTTGTCCAAGCTCCAGGTGACAGCCGGGGAGGGGAAGGGACGGGCGGGAGCTCGGAGATGAGGGGTCAGAGACGAGCCCAGCTCCGAGGCGCTGGATTTGTGGGGGGAAAGGAGGAGGAAAAGGGGAATTTGGGGGCGTTTCTGGATTGTTTTTGGTTTGCCGTGGTGGGGATCAGGGCAGGGAATTCTGCTCCGAGGTTGTCCCCAAAAAAGGGGATGGGGGGGATCTCGGCTCGGGGCTGTGGCGGGGAAGCCCAGCATTCCCGCTGGGAGAGGGAGGTGTTAATTGAGGGGGTAATTAGCACCCAGAGCCCCAGCGCTGCTCCTCACCCCCTCGGGAACTGCATCAAAGGGAAGAGGGGACCTGGCTGTGTGACACCCACACGTGTCGGGGACACGGGGGCAACTTCCAGCCCTTGGCCACCACCTCTGGGGCCGGGGCAACCAACATCCAGCCCTCGGCCACCACCTCTGGGGCCGGGGCAACCAACATCCAGCCCTTGGCCACCTTCTCCATGGCTGGGACACCGGGAAGCTGCAGCTCCACCAGCCCCAGGGATAAGGGGGGACAAAAATCCCACCCTTGGCCACCTTCTCCAGGGCCAGGACAACCAACATCCAGTCCTTCTCCAGGGCCAGGACACCGGGGAGCTGCAGCCCCAGCAGCCCCAAGGATTATGGGGTTGGATCTGAGCCCCCAAACCACGAAGCACAAGGTCCAAAAGGATTTTGGGGAGGGGGAATTGGTGATGCCAGAGCAGGAGAAGAGGGTGGGGGGACAAACTGGCAGCAAAGCGAATCCCCCTCCGTGCTGGGCCGGGCCCTGCTGATCCCTCCCCGCCACGCTGGGAACGGGGCGGGTGCCAGGCTCGGGGTCCCGCAATTCCCATCCCAAATATCCCGACTAAAACCTGGCTGCTTGGGTGAGATCCCAGCCTGGGTCAGCACAACACGCCCGAACATGCACGGGCAGCCCCGGGCACGGTGTGTGCGCCCGGGTACCACACACGGGCTCACCGCGCTCACAGGAGGCCCTGAAAGGACAAAGAAATACTCACAGACAAAAGGCAATTTGGCCCCGCTCCTCGGACTGGGGGGGGGGACAGAAGCTCGCTCCAAACATCTCGCACTTTTCGCAAAGCGGTGGGCGTGTAAAAAAAAAAAAGGGATCAAAGTGGGGGGAAAAAAACCACCAAAAAAAAAAAAAAAAAAAGAAAGAAAGAGGGAAAAGTGGAGGGCATGTGACTCGAAAGTGTGGAAACCCAGCGGTCTGCTCGCAGAATCCTAAACAGCCCCGGGGGATCGGGTGACGTGTGATCCTAAGACAGTTTGAAAGCTTCCTGGGAAGTTGCTGTTTTCCTCTGGCGCTGGATTCCAAGGGAAGACAGCAAGATCCAGGGAAAGCGCTGGCAAAGATCCCCTGGGAGAGGCTCAGCCCTGCCTGCGGAGAGCACGGGACGAGGTGGGGAAGGGAAAGCTGCGGGGGGGGATCGCTCCAGGAGCTGCTGCCTCGGCTCCAGGCATTGGGAAACTCGGCTCACACGGGAAGCGACCAACGGGAATCTCACAGAACCTTCCCCAGCACTCCCGGTCCAAGTGAGAGAACGCTCAGAGGGACAGAACGCTCAGCTCCCACTCCGAAATCCCCGACACCGCCCCGGGGGTGTCCCTTGGGAACCCCCCGGGATCCCTGTCCAGCACTGCACCAACACCCTGCCAAAATTCCTGCCCGATCCACTCGGTTCTGCCTCCCAGCCCCTCCCTGCCTCCCGACCCGCACCAGGCCACATCTCCCAGAACCGGCAGGGCCCCACCCATCTCATCCCAAACTTTTATCAGSGAACCCCCCTGCTCCAGCTGCTGGGAAAGGCTGAGCTGCCCTCTGGAACAGCCACGGGTGGGTGATGCCCGAAGTGCCCCACAGTGGGTGGAGGAGCCCTCTGGGGGACACGGAGGTGACACCGGGGGGGCCAAAATCAGCCCCAAACTGCCCAGCAAGGGCTGATCGCAGAGCCGGGAACAGGGAATGTGCCCTGGGCTGGGCAGCTGGTGGGGTAACGGGGGGGGGGGGGGCTGTAACCTCCGGGGTGTAAATCCCATCTTTTCCTTTAAAATCCAGGCCCTGCAGCTTTCCCAAGGATCACCAGGCAGCGGAGAGAATTCCTCTGCTCTGAATCAGAGCGATTCCCAAGGGAATTCTGCAAACTGGCTGCTCCAAGGGGAAGAGCCACAACAAGGGGCAGCACTTCCCCCACCTTCTCCCTGTTTTCCTCTGGGACTCCACTGGGATAAAGCTGAATTCCTGAAGGAAAAAAGGTGCTGTGTAACAACCCTGGAGTCCTTCGGAGCTACCCCTGGCTGTCACCTTGGAAAAGAGGGATGGATCCCAGCAATCTGCCTTCCAGGGAATTGGTTGCTAAAGCAGCAGCTGCAGGTAGGCAAGAAGGTGGAAGAAAACAACAGGAAAAATCTGGGAAGAAAACAGGAGTGAAAAGGAAAACCAACCCAACCGTATCCTGAAGGGAAGGACCTGCTTTGGAAAGCTCAGGCTAATTCCAAATTGTGCCAAAGCCAACGACCCAAGTTGCCTGGTTTGACTGATTTTTGTTTTTTAATCCAACCCCCCCTTCCCCCGGCAGAGGTTTGGCCTCTCGGGGAGGGCAGCCGGACAGCACAACATTCCCGGGATGCACGAGCAGTTGGATTGGTTTCTAAATTAAAATTTAAAAAAAAAAAAAAAAAAAAAAAAAAA